>JAWRVZ010000474.1:32500-112500 GCA_037043235.1 Rhodeus uyekii | reverse complement strand
TTTCTTGAGGCTAGGCTCCGTGGAAGACTGCTTTATGTCATTAGTAGTCATTGCTCACAGTCGGCACACGAGCCCCAGGGCACAGCGGCACGCGTTAATTACTTCACTAATGACCCTTTGTGAGAGAATCAAGCTGCGGCTGTGGAGCCGTTCCCAAATCTCTCTCCTCCCATCATCCCCTCCCCTTCATTCCTCGCATATCTAGAACCTCTCTGTTGACCAGGTTCTTTCCTTCAATAGTTTTTAACAATTTATAGTAGGCCTGTTATGTCCTTTCTCAAAGTCTTGATTCTGTTTTTAGTCTACTAGAATAGATTTTCATGCATTATTCCCCCATATTCTCATTGTTGAGTCTCGTCTCTTCAGAAACGCTCTGTTTAGTTCCTGTCACTATGAAGCTCCTCCTCCTGAAAGCACACTGTGCTCTGATTGGTCGGCTGGATTGGCGTGTTGTGATTGGTCGTGTTTGGTAAATGTCCCGCCTCTTCCCATAACCGCCAGTTTCAACACACGACTCACTCACTCAAGCCCCGCCCCTTTATTCTGCGCATGAATTATGATGATGAGGAATATTGTGAGTGTTGAAACTCAAGACTCAATGGAGGCGTTTCAGGAGTTCAGAAACACTGATATAGAGAAGAACTGCAGCTTTGCAGAGATTTTTTCACACACTAAAGAGGGATGAACATGGAAGAAAAGCCCAACAGGACCTCTTTAATTGAAGACTTTTGCACAGATCTCTTCCTTTTAGATGCAATGCACCACGTGAGAAGTCTCAGATTTTTGCACACTGAAAAAGACAAATAAGTGTGTTAGTTAGTTAGTTAGAAATATTAGTTTACTTGCAAAAATTGAGTTTTTATGAGTTTGAGTTTTAGATGCAATGCACCATGTTTGACAACTCATGCACAAGCAATGAAAACATGTGTAGGATGTACTTTGAAACAGTTTTTACTTAGAAATTGCTAGTACATTCCATAAATAATTGCAAGGAAATGGCAGGTAGCACATTGAATGGAACATAGAAAGACTGAAATAGTATTTTCAATAATATTTTTTATTTACATCATTGGAAAAAATCTATTTGTTACAGTGCAAAAAGAATGGGTTTTCAATGTAATATTTATATTAAATTTTTTCAGCTTTGTATTGATTGGCATTAGTTAACAATAACAACACATCAGATCTGGTGACGTCCAGTTGTTTTTGGTCCATCTCTGTCACTAAAATGGAATGCACCATGAGTGTCGTCACAAATTTTCTGTGCAGATGGCAGAACACCAGCTGAGCCACGGCCATTGAGAGGAATGGGAATGCAAACGAATAGCTTTCTCCAGGTATATCAGTCTTAAATAGGCATGAATGCATGTCCACGTCGCCACAGGGAACCGGCTGGCACTCATGGATGTTTTTCTTTAATTATATCGCATTTTATTCAGTACTGATGCACCAAATATCTTTAGGGGTTAGTATTATATCTACACTAATAGTTTTTTAATGTTTTAAATTAGTTTTTTTTTGTTATGTCATGTAATTTTTCTTGCACATTTTGTCATGTGCTTTTGGCACTATTTAGTTTTCTTTATTATGTTAATTTAGCTGTGATTTATCTCACTTTTAGTCATTTTAGCACTGTTTATGTCAGTCAGTGGCCAATGCAACAATTACATGTTTATACGGTTTTTTTTAAATTATACTTTATTTTAGGCAATGACTATTGACTCTAAGTGTAATTAGCAACAAAAAGTATTTCTAAGTGGTAATTAGTGCTAATATTTCTAAGTGCTAATGGTTGGCCGATATATCGTCCACCATAATTGGCATTTTAAAAATATTGGCTAATACGTTTTTCTGATTGGCTGATATGTTAGAAGTTGGACTTTTAATTGGATACCAATAATATTTAAAATCATAGATGGATGTTTGCTTATTGGTTCTACATTGTAACTTGTCCCTGTATCTAAAACCCTCTCCTATAACTACCTGACCTGTTAAACATTTTATTTCCTCTATTAAATACCCATTTGGCACTTTATATCCACTTGTTTTAATTTCAGTTAATGCCCCTGTGCTTCCTCTCCACGCCTGTGGGTGGCGATATACTTTTGGAGAGTGCGGAGGATTGCACCCCCCTGCTAGTTCATCTTCTCCTGATTGCTCCCCAGACAGGAGAGGTAAGAGCAAGATAGACAAACCTACTTCCCTTTACTCCTTTTCCTAACAAACCTCAGGAACACCTTTTGTTTAATAGCCTTATCATCCTTTTCTTCCCTATTTTGATTATTATTATTTACTTTGAATTGTATCCTAGATTTTGAAAATTATGTTTTGTATTTATTATTTCGACTCTGGAATGAAGAACCGTAACGGTAAATCCATTCGAAGTGGTGTTCCTGTTCTATGTACGACCGAGAACGAGCTGGTCGTGACATAGTTTGGGGGCTCGTCCGGGAGTTCTTTAAACTGGAATCTTAAGTTATTGTTTTTCCTAAATCTAAATTGGGGATTTCGTCTACGATCCTATGGAGTAGGAGTGTGGGTGAGTATGGGCTATGTGATTGTTTCTTTTCTTAAAGATGGTTGTCTTTATAGATGGGAACTCTGGCTAGTTAGCGTGTTTCCAGCAGGGTTGTGATTACAGTCCTTCCGTCGGGAACACTGTTTGTTGTTTTGTTTATTATTTTTCAAGCTGAGATGCAAAGGATAAGCTCTGAGCTGAGATTCAAAACCCTGATCGATCGCATCAATATCCTGCTATCAGACAGGTTTCTTCTGTAACTTTATGTAGCTTTATCACACAATAGTGGGAGTTAGTGTAAATACCCTCTGCTAACAACATGGGCTATTCGCAATTGATGCTAATAGACATTTTATTTCTGCTCTATATATCAGCTTTCCTGTAGCTTAATCAGTAGAGAGTGCTGCTTGCAACACCAAGGCCATGGGTTCGATCCCAGGGAAAGCAAGACCTTATTCAATGTGTTTCTTGAATGCAATGCAAGTCGCTTTGGATAAAAGCGTCTCCCAAATGCATAAATATAAATATCAAATAGCATAAGCAGTTATTAATAGAGTTAGTTAACATTAACAACACCAGAAAGGATTCATGCAGGTCACAGCGACACCTGCGCAATACGTGTTTTTTCCCGCTCTCAGACTGACTAATCTTCTAAGGACTAAAGCACTACGACACAAACAAGAAGTGGCAGGTACAGCTCCCTCGAGACTTAATCATCCATCTAAGGCCAGATTGAGTGTTAATGCCTTGTTTAACCACATTCACATCTTTATAAACACTGCAACAACTCTAGTGGGAACAACTAGTTATTCTCTCCTCTCTCCTCGCCGGATCAGTTGATGGAGAGGCGTATTTTGCCCCTTTGAGCTCGAGACATGTGCCGTCGAGTCTGTTTCCCATTCTATTACCCTGCTCTTGACACTCTGAGACTCAAATATTATCTGGCAGACGGAGACAAATGTTGATGTGATGTATTTCATCTGTAAACTGAGATATAAGTCACTTTATTGGTCGTAAAAGTTGCAGTTGCCGATTACAGACTTGTATATTTGTTGCTATTGGACGTTAAATCCCAATCCTAATTGATCATGTGAAATCAATCACAGCGACAAAAGAAATACATCATGCTATCAATCATGGCTTATTGTACATGAAAAAACTAACAATTAAACAGAGGTAGAGATGAAGATGTTACACAATCGCAAGTCGTTCCAAACTTTCTTTCTTCAGTGGAAAACACTGGTGTTTGTTTAACACAGTTTTCACCGCTGGAGTGAAAGAGCTGAATTGAGAACGCCTTTGAAATTTAATTTCAGTTCCTGAAAGTGCAATTTCATTCTAATTGATTTGAATTCCACTTCTTTAACAGACTGATAGATGGATGGATGGATGGTTAGATTAGTTACATTAGATAGATGGAGAGATAGAATGATGGATGGACAGAATGATGGATGGATGGATAGATAGAATGGAGAGGTAGATGGATGGATGAATGGATAGAATGATGGATGGATGGATAGATTGAATGATGGATGGATAGATGGATGGATAGAATGATGGATGGAGAGGTAGATTGATGGATGGATGGATAGAATGATGAATGGATGGATGGATAGAATGATGGATGGACAGAATGATAGATGGATAGAATGATGGATGGACAGAATGATGGATGGATAGATGGATAGAATGATGGATGGATAGATGGATAGAATGATGGATGGATGGATGGATAGAATGATGGATGGACAGAATGATAGATGGATAGAATGATGGATGGATAGAATGATGGATGGACAGAATGATGGATGGATGGATAGATTGATGGATGGATAGAATGATGGATGGATGGATAGAATGATGGATGGATAGAATGATGGAGAGGGATAGAATGATGGATAGAATGATGGATGGATGGATAGATTGATGGATGGATAGAATGATGGATGGATGGATAGAATGATGGAGAGGTAGATGGATGGATAGAATGATGGATGGATAGAATGATGGAGAGGGATAGAATGATGGATAGATGAATGGATAGAATGATGGATGGATGGATAGAATGATGGAGAGGGATAGAATGATGGATAGATGGATAGAATGATGGATGGATAGAATGATGGATGGATGGATAGATTGATGGATGGATAGAATGATGGATGGATGGATAGAATGATGGAGAGGTAGATGGATGGATAGAATGATGGATGGATAGAATGATGGATGGATGGATAGAATGATGGAGAGGGATAGAATGATGGATAGATGGATAGAATGATGGATGGACAGAATGATGGATGGATGGATAGATTGATGGATGGATAGAATGATGGATGGATGGATAGAATGATGGAGAGGTAGATGGATGGATAGAATGATGGATGGATAGAATGATGGAGAGGGATAGAATGATGGATAGATGAATGGATAGAATGATGGATGGATGGATAGATTGATGGATGGATAGAATGATGGATGGATGGATAGAATGATGGAGAGGTAGATGGATGGATAGAATGATGGATGGATAGAATGATGGAGAGGGATAGAATGATGGATAGATGAATGGATAGAATGATGGATGGATGGATAGAATGATGGAGAGGGATAGAATGATGGATAGATGGATAGAATGATGGATGGATAGAATGATGGATAGATGGATGGATGGATGGACAGAATGATGGATGGATGGGCAGGGAGGAAGAACTCTTCACTCTTGGGTAATTTCTGAATTGCAATTCTGTAAATGTCATTCCAATTAAATTCCGCTCCAGTTTTCTGTGTTCCGGCCAATTCAATTTAAATTCAGTGACTCGAAACAAAACCAGTTCTTCGTCTCTGAACGCCGTTCCCGAAGCTCGCGCTTCTCTCTTCACGGGACAGAAACATTGTGATGCTGGATTTCCAAACGCTGCCGTTCCGTTCCAGCGCAGACTGAATCCAGGCGCCGCGGCCCGTGTCTGACGGGATGCATTAAATGTGATTTGTTTTCTAGGTAAAAAGGTTTTATTAATAGCCTTTTAGTGCAATTCAGTCATTTGTTTGACAGGACGTCTGAGACGCGGGTCCACTGACAGCCCTGTTGCTAAGTGACAGCTCTTGGGAAACAAGCTGAGTTAAATAGAGGAGGCTTGTTCATCAGTGTTATTCCCGCATCCATTGATGAGCGTCTGGAAAAGCTAAGGATTTTCCACCGTTGCCATTGTCAGAAAGCTTTAATGGCCCAGTGCAGACGTCACACTCAATCTAACAATCAAGTGCTATTCAACCCAAGCAACACTCATCAGCACAAGTGAAGAAATCAGTTTGATGTTCTCTGATTGTGGCTCTCCTGACATGATATAGGAGCCGCTGGGCTGTTAATTCATGATTTCACACGGCTGTTTCTCACCGCTGTGTTACACCAGGCTGTCGCAAACCCTGTATTATTAAAGGATGGCAGTTTGTGTGGGCGTTTGTCCGTCAAGCTCCAAGAAGAAATGATAAATAATGTGCAGCGACTGAGGGAGACGTTTGAGGGCGGTTTTATAAACGTCATTTAGCTTTCATGCAAAGAGATGAGACAGAACGACGCAAATCACATCTGGTTCCATCACAATATATTTCTGTATAAGCCTATCCTGTAAATAGAGCAACTATGGGATCTGTAAGATTTAAAAAAAAAGGTTTTTGATGTCTCTTCTGCTCACCGAGACTGCATTTATTCATCAAAAATCATGCTAGAAAATTGTGATATGTGAATGTGAATATCGTCAGGGTTTTATTCACCCTCTGTTTGTGTTCATTCAGTGTCCTCATGTGATCATTGATCACCTCGTTAGTTTTGTCAACTGTGTCTCGTTTCATTGATTGGTCCCTGTGTATTTAAGCCCTGTGTGTTTGGATCAGTTCTCTGTGCGTTTAAATATATTCCTGTGATTAAAGCTGAATTTATTAGATGATAATAGTGATACAGTAAAACAGCGTAATATTATATCAGTGTAAAACAGCTGTTTTCTATGTGAATATATAGTAAAGTGTCATTTATTCCTGTGATTAAAGCTGAATTTATTAGATGATAAATACAGTAAAACAGCGTAATATTATATCAGTGTAAAACAGCTGTTTTCTATGTGAATATATAGTAAAGTGTCATTTATTCCTGTGATTAAAGCTGAATTTATTAGATGATAAATACAGTAAAACAGTGTAATATTATATCAATGTAAAACAGCTGTTTTCTATGTGAATATATAGTAAAGTGTCATTTATTCCTGTGATTAAAGCTGAATTTATTAGATGATAATAGTGATACAGTAAAACAGCGTAATATTATATCAGTGTAAAACAGCTGTTTTCTATGTGAATATATAGTAAAGTGTCATTTATTCCTGTGATTAAAGCTGAATTTATTAGATGATAAATACAGTAAAACAGTGTAATATTATATCAGTGTAAAACAGCTGTTTTCTATGTGAATATATAGTAAAGTGTCATTTATTCCTTTGATTAAAGATGAATTTATTAGATGATAAATACAGTAAAACAGTGTAATATTATATCAGTGTAAAACAGCTGTTTTCTATGTGAATATATAGTAAAGTGTCATTTATTGCTGTAATTAAAGCTGAATTTATTAGATGATAATAGTGATACAGTAAAACAGCGTAATATTATATCAGTGTAAAACAGCTGTTTTCTATGTGAATATATAGTAAAGTGTCATTTATTCCTGTGATTAAAGCTGAATTTATTAGATGATAAATACAGTAAAACAGCGTAATATTATATCAGTGTAAAACAGCTGTTTTCTATGTGAATATATAGTAAAGTGTCATTTATTCCTGTGATTAAAGCTGAATTTATTAGATGATAAATACAGTAAAACAGTGTAATATTATATCAATGTAAAACAGCTGTTTTCTATGTGAATATATAGTAAAGTGTCATTTATTCCTGTGATTAAAGCTGAATTTATTAGATGATAATAGTGATACAGTAAAACAGCGTAATATTATATCAGTGTAAAACAGCTGTTTTCTATGTGAATATATAGTAAAGTGTCATTTATTCCTTTGATTAAAGATGAATTTATTAGATGATAAATACAGTAAAACAGTGTAATATTATATCAGTGTAAAACAGCTGTTTTCTGTGTGAATATATAGTAAAGTGTCATTTATTGCTGTAATTAAAGCTGAATTTATTAGATGATAAATACAGTAAAACAGTGTAATATTATATCAGTGTAAAACAGCTGTTTTCTATGTGAATATATAGTAAAGTGTCATTTATTGCTGTAATTAAAGCTGAATTTATTAGATGATAAATACAGTAAAACAGTGTAATATTATATCAGTGTAAAACAGCTGTTTTCTATGTGAATATATAGTAAAGTGTCATTTATTGCTGTAATTAAAGCTGAATTTATTAGATGATAAATACAGTAAAACAGTGTAATATTATATCAGTGTAAAACAGCTGTTTTCTATGTGAATATATAGTAAAGTGTCATTTATTGCTGTAATTAAAGCTGAATTTATTAGATGATAAATACAGTAAAACAGTGTAATATTACATCAGTGTAAAACAGCTGTTTTCTATGTGAATATATAGTAAAGTGTCATTTATTGCTGTAATTAAAGCTGAATTTTTAGATTAGATTAGATTCAACTTTATTGTCATTACACAAGTACAGGTACAAGGCAACGAAATGCAGTTTAGGTCTAACCAGAAGTGCAATAGCAGCAAGTGCAGGATATATACAATGGTTGCATAAGTGCAGGATATGGAGATGTACAGGATTTACAGGTAATATGTACAATGAATATAAATATACAGATGGTTATTACTATAACAGGTGAGTGTGTGCTATAAATATAATTACAGGTGTCTATAAACAGCATTTACAGGTGAATATGTGCTATAAATGTAAATGTATATACAGATGTCTCTAACTATAAACAGAATTTTACAGGTAGATGTATACAATTGTTAGCTTAAGGTGAGCATTAAATTTAAGGTAGTGCAATGAGCATGGTCAGTGCAAATAAGTGAGATGCGAAATGTAAACAGTTGGTACTGTATGAACAGTTGGTAGTGCAAATGAGCATGTTCCAGCTAAAGTACAGTAGTGCAAGGTGCAAGTGTAAACAGTTGTTACTGTAAGCAGTAAACAGTTGTTGTAAACAGTTGTTACTGTAATGAACAGTCAGCAGTGCAAATGGCACAAATAAGTAACAGTGAGCGAAGAGTCTATAAGGGTAGTAGTGGGGGGGGGGCAATGAAGGAGTCTGGTGTGGTGGGGGAGTCTGAGAGGGGAGTGGGATGGTGGTGGGGGGGGAGAGATGAGTCTATGAGGGGAGTGGGATGGGGGGGGGGAGTCTATGAGGAGAGTGGGATGGTGGTGGGGGGGAGAGATGAGTCTATGAGGGGAGTGGGATGGGGGGGGGAGTCTATGAGGAGAGTGGGATGGTGGTGAGGGGGGAGAGAGGAGTTTATGAGGGGAGTGGGATGGTGGTGGGGGGGGGAGAGAGGAGTCTATGAGGGGAGTGGGATGGTGGTGGGGGGGTAAGAGAAGAGTCTGTGAGGGGAGTGGGATGGTGGTGGGGGGGGGAGAGAGTAGTCTATGAGGGGAGTGGGATGGTGGGGGGGTAAGAGGAGAGTCTGTGAGGGGAGTGGACTCTCCTCTTACCCCCCCCAACATCCCACTCCCCTCATAGACTGCTCTCCCCCCCACCATCCCACTCCCCTCACTAATTATCATCTAATTTATTAGATGATAAATACAGTAAAACAGTGTAATATTATATCAGTGTAAAACAGCTGTTTTCTATGTGAATATATAGTAAAGTGTCATTTATTCCTGTGATTAAAGCTGAATTTATTAGATGATAAATACAGTAAAACAGTGTAATATTATATCAGTGTAAAACAGCTGTTTTCTATGTGAATATATAGTAAAGTGTCATTTATTCCTGTGATTAAAGCTGAATTTATTAGATGATAAATACAGTAAAACAGTGTAATATTATATCAGTGTAAAACAGCTGTTTTCTATGTGAATATATAGTAAAGTGTCATTTATTCCTGTGATTAAAGCTGAATTTATTAGATGATAAATACAGTAAAACAGTGTAATATTACATCAGTGTAAAACAACTGTTTTCTATGTGAATATATAGTAAAGTGTCATTTATTCCTGTGATTAAAGCTGAATTTATTAGATGATAAATACAGTAAAACAGTGTAATATTATATCAGTGTAAAACAGCTGTTTTCAATGTGAATATATAGTAAAGTGTCATTTATTCCTGTGATTAAAGCTGAATTTATTAGATGATAAATACAGTAAAACAGCGTAATATTATATCAGTGTAAAACAGCTGTTTTCTATGTGAATATATAGTAAAGTGTCATTTATTCCTGTGATTAAAGCTGAATTTATTAGATGATAAATACAGTAAAACAGTGTAATATTATATCAATGTAAAACAGCTGTTTTCTATGTGAATATATAGTAAAGTGTCATTTATTCCTGTGATTAAAGCTGAATTTATTAGATGATAATAGTGATACAGTAAAACAGCGTAATATTATATCAGTGTAAAACAGCTGTTTTCTATGTGAATATATAGTAAAGTGTCATTTATTCCTTTGATTAAAGATGAATTTATTAGATGATAAATACAGTAAAACAGTGTAATATTATTTCAGTGTAAAACAGCTGTTTTCTGTGTGAATATATAGTAAAGTGTCATTTATTGCTGTAATTAAAGCTGAATTTATTAGATGATAAATACAGTAAAACAGTGTAATATTATATCAGTGTAAAACAGCTGTTTTCTATGTGAATATATAGTAAAGTGTCATTTATTGCTGTAATTAAAGCTGAATTTATTAGATGATAAATACAGTAAAACAGTGTAATATTATATCAGTGTAAAACAGCTGTTTTCTATGTGAATATATAGTAAAGTGTCATTTATTCCTGTGATTAAAGCTGAATTTATTAGATGATAAATACAGTAAAACAGTGTAATATTATATCAGTGTAAAACAGCTGTTTTCTATGTGAATATATAGTAAAGTGTCATTTATTCCTGTGATTAAAGCTGAATTTATTAGATGATAAATACAGTAAAACAGTGTAATATTATATCAGTGTAAAACAGCTGTTTTCTATGTGAATATATAGTAAAGTGTCATTTATTCCTGTGATTAAAGCTGAATTTATTAGATGATAAATACAGTAAAACAGTGTAATATTACATCAGTGTAAAACAACTGTTTTCTATGTGAATATATAGTAAAGTGTCATTTATTCCTGTGATTAAAGCTGAATTTATTAGATGATAAATACAGTAAAACAGTGTAATATTATATCAGTGTAAAACAGCTGTTTTCAATGTGAATATATAGTAAAGTGTCATTTATTCCTGTGATTAAAGCTGAATTTATTAGATGATAAATACAGTAAAACAGCGTAATATTATATCAGTGTAAAACAGCTGTTTTCTATGTGAATATATAGTAAAGTGTCATTTATTCCTGTGATTAAAGCTGAATTTATTAGATGATAAATACAGTAAAACAGTGTAATATTATATCAATGTAAAACAGCTGTTTTCTATGTGAATATATAGTAAAGTGTCATTTATTCCTGTGATTAAAGCTGAATTTATTAGATGATAATAGTGATACAGTAAAACAGCGTAATATTATATCAGTGTAAAACAGCTGGTTTCTATGTGAATATATAGTAAAGTGTCATTTATTCCTTTGATTAAAGATGAATTTATTAGATGATAAATACAGTAAAACAGTGTAATATTATTTCAGTGTAAAACAGCTGTTTTCTGTGTGAATATATAGTAAAGTGTCATTTATTGCTGTAATTAAAGCTGAATTTATTAGATGATAAATACAGTAAAACAGTGTAATATTATATCAGTGTAAAACAGCTGTTTTCTATGTGAATATATAGTAAAGTGTCATTTATTGCTGTAATTAAAGCTGAATTTATTAGATGATAAATACAGTAAAACAGTGTAATATTATATCAGTGTAAAACAGCTGTTTTCTATGTGAATATATAGTAAAGTGTCATTTATTGCTGTA
The DNA here is from genome assembly GCA_037043235.1 of Rhodeus uyekii. Classification (NCBI taxonomy): domain Eukaryota; kingdom Metazoa; phylum Chordata; class Actinopteri; order Cypriniformes; family Acheilognathidae; genus Rhodeus; species Rhodeus uyekii. Next base: position 100,877 of record JAWRVZ010000474.1, on the reverse strand, counting down.
ATTAAAGCTGAATTTATTAGATGATAAATACAGTAAAACAGTGTAATATTATATCAGTGTAAAACAGCTGTTTTCTATGTGAATATATAGTAAAGTGTCATTTATTGCTGTAATTAAAGCTGAATTTTTAGATTAGATTAGATTCAACTTTATTGTCATTACACAAGTACAGGTACAAGGCAACGAAATGCAGTTTAGGTCTAACCAGAAGTGCAATAGCAGCAAGTGCAGGATATATACAATGGTTGCATAAGTGCAGGATATGGAGATGTACAGGATTTACAGGTAATATGTACAATGAATATAAATATACAGATGGTTATTACTATAACAGGTGAGTGTGTGCTATAAATATAATTACAGGTGTCTATAAACAGCATTTACAGGTGAATATGTGCTATAAATGTAAATGTATATACAGATGTCTCTAACTATAAACAGAATTTTACAGGTAGATGTATACAATTGTTAGCTTAAGGTGAGCATTAAATTTAAGGTAGTGCAATGAGCATGGACAGTGCAAATAAGTGAGATGCGAAATGTAAACAGTTGGTACTGTATGAACAGTTGGTAGTGCAAATGAGCATGTTCCAGCTAAAGTACAGTAGTGCAAGGTGCAAGTGTAAACAGTTGTTACTGTAAGCAGTAAACAGTTGTTGTAAACAGTTGTTACTGTAATGAACAGTCAGCAGTGCAAATGGCACAAATAAGTAACAGTGAGCGAAGAGTCTATAAGGGTAGTAGTGGGGGGGGGGGGGGGGCAATGAAGGAGTCTGGTGTGGTGGGGGAGTCTGAGAGGGGAGTGGGATGGTGGTGGGGGGGGAGAGAGGAGTCTATGAGGGGAGTGGGATGGGGGGGTAAGAGGAGAGTCTGTGAGGGGAGTGGGATGGTGGTGGTGCGGGAGAGATGAGTCTATGAGGGGAGTGGGATGGGGGGGGGAGTCTATGAGGAGAGTGGGATGGTGGTGGGGGGGGAGAGATGAGTCTATGAGGGGAGTGGGATGGGGGGGGAGTCTATGAGGAGAGTGGGATGGTGGTGGGGGGGGAGAGAGGAGTTTATGAGGGGAGTGGGATGGTGGTGGGGGGGGGAGAGAGGAGTCTATGAGGGGAGTGGGATGGTGGTGGGGGGGGAGAGAGGAGTCTATGAGGGGAGTGGGATGGTGGTGGGGGGGGAGAGAGGAGTCTATGAGGGGAGTGGGATGGTGGTGGGGGGGGAGAGAGGAGTCTATGAGGAGAGTGGGATGGTGGTGGGGGGGTAAGAGAAGAGTCTGTGAGGGGAGTGGGATGGTGGTGGGGGGGGAGAGAGGAGTCTATGAGGGGAGTGGGATGGGGGGGGAGTCTATGAGGAGAGTGGGATGGTGGTGGGGGGAGTAAGGAGTCTATGAGGGCAGTGGGATGGTGGTAAGAGGAGAGTCTGTGAGGGGAGTGGGATGGTGGTGGGGGGAGTAAGGAGTCTATGAGGGCAGTGGGATGGTGGGGAGGAGTCTATGACGAGAGTGGGATGGTGGTGGGGGAGAGAGGAGTCTATGAGGGGAGTGGGATAGTGGGGGGGGGGTAAGAGGAGAGTCTGTGAGGGGAGTGGGGTGGTGGGGGGTAAGAGGAGAGTCTGAGGGGAGTGAGATGGTGGTGGGGGGGTAAGAGGAGAGTCTGTGAGGGGAGTGGGGTGGTGGGGGGTAAGAGGAGAGTCTGAGGGGAGTGGGATGGTGGTGGGGGTGGGAGAGGAGTCAGTGAGGGGAGTGGGATGGTGGGGGGGGGGTGGGAGGAGAGTGTATGAGGGGAGTGGGATGGTGGTGGGGGTGGGAGAGGAGTCAGTGAGGGGAGTGGGATGGTGGGGGGGGGGTGGGAGGAGAGTCTGTGAGGGGAGTGGGGTGGTGGGGGGTAAGAGGAGAGTCTGAGGGGAGTGAGATGGTGGTGGGGGGGTAAGAGGAGAGTCTGTGAGGGGAGTGGGGTGGTGGGGGGTAAGAGGAGAGTCTGAGGGGAGTGGGATGGTGGTGGGGGGGTAAGAGGAGAGTCTGTGAGGGGAGTGGGGTGGTGGGGGGTAAGAGGAGAGTCTGAGGGGAGTGGGATGGTGGTGGGGGGGGTAAGAGGAGAGTCTGTGAGGGGAGTGGGGTGGTGGGGGGTAAGAGGAGAGTCTGAGGGGAGTGGGATGGTGGTGGGGGGGTAAGAGGAGAGTCTGTGAGGGGAGTGGGATGGTGGGGGGGGGGTGGGAGGAGAGTGTATGAGGGGAGTGTGATGATGGTGGGGGAGAGAGGAGAGTCTGTGAGGGGGGTGGGATGGTGGTGGGGGGTGAGAGGAGTCTATGAGGGGAATTGGATGGTGGGGGAGTAAGAGGAGTCTATGAGGGTGGTAGGATGATGGTTTAGGGGGAGAGGGGAGAGTCTGAGGGGAGTGGGATGGTGGTGGGGGGGCAGGGGGGTGAGAGGAGTCTATGAGGGGAGTTGGATGGTGGGGGGGAGAGGAGTCTATGAGGGATGGTGGTGGGGGGCAGGGGGGTGAGAGGAGTCTATGAGGGGAGTGGGATGGTGGGGGGGTAAGAGGAGAGTCTGTGAGGGGAGTGGACTCTCCTCTTACCCCCCCCAACATCCCACTCCCCTCATAGACTGCTCTCCCCCCCACCATCCCACTCCCCTCACTAATTATCATCTAATTTATTAGATGATAAATACAGTAAAACAGTGTAATATTATATCAGTGTAAAACAGCTGTTTTCTATGTGAATATATAGTAAAGTGTCATTTATTCCTGTGATTAAAGCTGAATTTATTAGATGATAAATACAGTAAAACAGTGTAATATTACATCAGTGTAAAACAGCTGTTTTCTATGTGAATATATAGTAAAGTGTCATTTATTCCTGTGATTAAAGCTGAATTTATTAGATGATAAATACAGTAAAACAGTGTAATATTATATCAGTGTAAAACAGCTGTTTTCTATGTGAATATATAGTAAAGTGTCATTTATTCCTGTGATTAAAGCTGAATTTATTAGATGATAAATACAGTAAAACAGTGTAATATTACATCAGTGTAAAACAGCTGTTTTCTATGTGAATATATAGTAAAGTGTAATTTATTCCTGTGATTAAAGCTGAATTTATTAGAGGATAAATACAGTAAAACAGTGTAATATTATATCAGTGTAAAACAGCTGTTTTCTATGTGAATATATAGTAAAGTGTCATTTATTCCTGTGATTAAAGCTGAATTTATTAGATGATAAATACAGTAAAACAGTGTAATATTACATCAGTGTAAAACAGCTGTTTTCTATGTGAATATATAGTAAAGTGTCATTTATTCCTGTGATTAAAGCTGAATTTATTAGATGATAAATACAGTAAAACAGTGTAATATTATATCAGTGTAAAACAGCTGTTTTCTATGTGAATATATAGTAAAGTGTCATTTATTCCTGTGATTAAAGCTGGATTTATTAGATGATAAATACAGTAAAACAGTGTAATATTATATCAGTGTAAAACAGCTGTTTTCTATGTGAATATATAGTAAAGTGTCATTTATTCCTGTGATTAAAGCTGAATTTATTAGATGATAAATACAGTAAAACAGTGTAATATTATATCAGTGTAAAACAGCTGTTTTCAATGTGAATATATAGTAAAGTGTCATTTATTCCTGTGATTAAAGCTGAATTTATTAGATGATAAATACAGTAAAACAGTGTAATATTATATCAGTGTAAAACAGCTGTTTTCTATGTGAATATATAGTAAAGTGTCATTTATTCCTGTGATTAAAGCTGAATTTATTAGATGATAAATACAGTAAAACAGTGTAATATTATATCAGTGTAAAACAGCTGTTTTCAATGTGAATATATAGTAAAGTGTCATTTATTCCTGTGATTAAAGCTGAATTTATTAGATGATAAATACAGTAAAACAGTGTAATATTATATCAGTGTAAAACAGCTGTTTTCTATGTGAATATATAGTAAAGTGTCATTTATTCCTGTGATTAAAGCTGGATTTATTAGATGATAAATACAGTAAAACAGTGTAATATTACATCAGTGTAAAACAGCTGTTTTCTATGTGAATATATAGTAAAGTGTCATTTATTCCTGTGATTAAAGCTGAATTTATTAGATGATAAATACAGTAAAACAGTGTAATATTATATCAGTGTAAAACAGCTGTTTTCAATGTGAATATATAGTAAAGTGTCATTTATTCCTGTGATTAAAGCTGAATTTATTAGATGATAAATACAGTAAAACAGCTTCATTTCTCTGTCCGTTCTCTTTTATGGATTCTCTGATGAATACACAGTTAAAAAGAGCAGCATTTATTTGATATCAAATCTATTGTAACATTATAAATATCAAATTTTGTCAAAAGTTTTTTACAATTACATTTTTAATTGCTGAATAAACATATTAATTTCTGTTTGTTAAAAATATCTAACTGACCCCAAACCTTTGAACACTAGTGGATATATTGTAACATCAGGGCATTGTGACATCATAAAGACCATAATAACCATGACATTGTTAAATGCATTTTGATAGTGCTGTCAAATCATTCAACATAAAAGTTAGTGTTTATATAATATATATTATTCTTAATATAAATAATCTTTTTCTGAAAAAAACCTGTAGAATAGATTTAAACAATGTGTAATGTGAGCTGAGATTATTTAGTGAAATCATATACAGTAATACCTTGAGATATGAGTGTCCCAACATACGAGTATTCCGTGATACGAACAAGCCTTCAAACTATTTTTTGCTTTGAGATACGAGTAAATATTTGAGATACTGTATCTCTTTTCCAGACATTGTGTATTGACGCCAGTCTCTGTTTCGGCTTTGCTTTTCTGTGAATCTTGTCTTTATGTTTGTGCAGTTGAGTAAGAAGCAAAGTCACCCATAAACATCCATAGAAATCTCAACATTCCTCTGGGATTCGTACTTAAACATTCCTAAATGTGCATACGTGCAGCACAAACCCTCTGTAATTGCTCCCAGAATGCACTGGGGCTGAATTCAACCACAACAGCATTAAATAGGGTACGTCCTCAAAATAGCCGTCGACTTACAGGAAGTTCTTCTTTTTCCTTTCTATGAATTGTCATTCTTAAGAAAGACTATTTAATCCTGCAGAGGAAATGATGAAACTGGCCTTTGCCTTGTACAATAAAGTCTTTCTAAAGCATTTAGGTGTTTGAAACATCAGTGAAAGCCTCCTCATGCCTCTCTTCAGGGCTTTCTTCTCCTCAATGAGTTTGAGTAGGTCAGTATTGAGCTGCTATTGAGTCGTTTCATTTAAATCCTCACATGGACTAAAGCGTCTTAAACTCGAGCTCTAAATGCGTTCGTAATCTTTAACATGCTAGATATATAGACGTGAAAATGAGACTCCGTAGACGCTTCCTAACAAAGAAATAAACCTGGAGACTTTGTTATTCCCAAATGCCAATCATCTCATGGCAGACGTGTGAAAAGAACGGAACAACAGGTGGTGGATCGTCATGGAAACAGCTCCGTGATTCCAGCATGGAAGCCGATTCCATGGAAACACAAGTCCAAAAATTCACTCAAGTTGGGAGTGGAAATATCAGAAATTATTGTGTTTGAGAAAAATTCCGTCTGCAAAAATAATTTGACATCAAGCTGCGAAAGAAAAGCGGTGGATGATAGTGAAGCTGAATCTAGTCCAATCCAAGTATAAATGGAGATTTAGGAGTTATAATGACAAATACATTTCAAAATTTAAACTTAAAATGCATAAGCCATGCAATCATATTCATGATGACTTCAAACATCTTTGACAAACAACAAGGACAACAAATCCAGAGCGTCTTGTGAGTTATTGATGGTCTAGTTGATCGCAAAGGACATTAATATTTCTGTAATATTGGAGAAGTGGTCGTCTTTTTGTTAAGCTGTTTTGCACATTTATAATGCACCTTTTTAGTTTGCATAAGCTTTATAATAATATGCATATATATATATTTATTTATAAACTGTTAAGATGCAATATTTGAATCTCAGACAATGTTTTGTTCAATGCATGACTAATTTAATCACTTTTCCCTTGAGAACGTAAAGGGATTACTTTGCGTTGTAAGCGAGACACTTAAACACAGACACACACACACACACAGACACGCTCACTCACTTACTCACTTAGACACTCAAACACACACACACACACACACACATTCACTCACTTAGACACTCAAACACACACACACACACACACACACACACACACACATTCACTCACTTAGACACTCAAACAAACACGCACACTCACTCAGTCACACACACACACACACACACACACACATTAGATGTGATTAATTGAAATTAATCGATTTGACAACACCAGTTAATATATGTAAAGTCAACGTCTATGTTGAAATAAATGTTTATAATGTAACATTCCGCCTATAAATACTTTGAGCAGTTCAAGAAGAATTCATGCATTTTAATATTATTTACTGGAAATAATTAACTTTCCTTGTGTTGTTCAACTGGTCAAAGCTGATATGGGATTTAGTAATTAGTAATAATTAATGCAATACTTTTTAGAGAGAGCAGTTCATAAAGTAATCCAATTACACTGCTGAAGATATAATTAATAGCTGGTAATTAATTACTTATTTTAGAGCACTTTACCCTCCTCTGATCATGTTGAATCAGATCTTGTATTGTTTTGCGTTCATGTAACAGACTGCAGTTTTCAGATGAATAAATGTTTGTTCTGAATATTAATAACACAAGGTAGAAAGTCATGTCCATCACAAAAGTGATAAATTCCAAAAATTGCATTTTATGCGTCACTGTTTGACCCGCACTCTATAAATAAGCACAGCTTTCAAACTCTGAGCTCATCAGCTGCTGTTTGCAATGTCATTTGTCTTCTTTCGTTTTCATTTTTTCATTCGACCTCCATTTAAAAAGTGAAACTTTCAGATGTTGCATATCCTCTTCTTCTTTCAGTTCATTTCAGAATGCTTTTCACATAAACGCCTGTTTATCAACCCATAGTGACACACAGTACTAGAAAATACAAGAAAAAAGCAATTGAAAAGGAGGCTTTGGGGTGTGTGTGTGTGTGTGTGGGGGGGGGGGGGGTAGTTATGTTATCATAAAAATCACACACTTTTTATGCTCTGTTTTTATTCCATTCCAGAACCCAAAGAGACGCTTACAAGATCAAGGTCACGTAAAGTCAGAAAACTCAATTGAACGGAGCATTGCAGGCGCTGGCCGAGATCCAGAGAAAGAGGTAGGAATGAACTTCAGTCCATGACCTTTGAATAATGTGAGCGGCAGAGTTCACCGAGTTCAAGACTGCGTCAACTCTTGATCTTCAAACAAATACTTCACCCAAAGATTTGCCAGCAAAAACCCATTAAACTGATCAAAATGACAGTAAAGACATTCATAATGTTACAAAAGATTCTATCTATCCATTATACTGTTTTACTGTATTTATCATCTAATAAATTCAGCTTTAATCACAGGAATAAATGACACTTTACTATATATTCACATAGAAAACAGCTGTTTTACACTGATATAATATTACACTGTTTTACTGTATTTATCATCTAATAAATTCATCTTTAATCACAGGAATAAATGACACTTTACTATATATTCACATAGAAAACAGCTGTTTTACACTGATATAATATTACACTGTTTTACTGTATTTATCATCTAATAAATTCAGCTTTAATCACAGGAATAAATGACACTTTACTATATATTCACATAGAAAACAGCTGTTTTACACTGATATAATATTACACTGTTTTACTGTATTTATCATCTAATAAATTCAGCTTTAATCACAGGAATAAATGACACTTTACTATATATTCACATAGAAAACAGCTGTTTTACACTGATATAATATTACACTGTTTTACTGTATTTATCATCTAATAAATTCAGCTTTAATCACAGGAATAAATGACACTTTACTATATATTCACATAGAAAACAGCTGTTTTACACTGATATAATATTACACTGTTTTACTGTATTTATCATCTAATAAATTCAGCTTTAATCACAGGAATAAATGACACTTTACTATATATTCACATAGAAAACAGCTGTTTTACACTGATATAATATTACACTGTTTTACTGTATTTATCATCTAATAAATTCAGCTTTAATCACAGGAATAAATCACACTTTACTATATATTCACATAGAAAACTCAGTTTTTCTTGGGCTGAAGATGGACTGATTTTATTTATTATTTATTTATTTAATATATTAATATAATTATTATATGAATTGACAATATTACACTCTGCATTTAAATTAATATAAATGTATACATAAAAATGAAAGATTTAATATATAAAGCTATTAAATTGATTCAATAGACATGTGTTTTCTTTTGAGCTCTTCCTGAACTTAAATTTAGATAAATTGCTCACATATAGTCAATATTTCCTTCAGATTCCTGCTCAAACAAATCTCTTAATCTCTTAATCAAACTGATGTTCCCATGATCCCATGTTCTGTGTGATTGCTGTTCACTGCAAACATCACACTCTCACAAACATAAACAAATCAACCCCAAACTTTTTGTATTATATATAAAACAAGTTTGGGGTTGATTTGTTTATGTTTTTGTGTATATATATATATAAACAGTGGTATGAAAAAAGAGTTTGTTGCTTTCCTGTATTTCACACTTAAATGTTTCAGATCATCAAACTAAAATGCAGTTTTTTAAAGAAGGTTGTTATTATTAAGGGAAAACAAATGTGCAGATTTTTATCATTGTACAAAGGCACTATTTTTAGTCATCCACAGTTCAAATCCACAAGAGACTGGTCATGTGATGCCATGGCTGTTTTTTAGGCTGCCAAAATAATTTAGAAAAGCATTTGTTTGTTTTATTTATGTGTAAAACTAACTGGTGAGGAACATTGTCTGACTGCAGCTGTGGACTGATTTTAGGGTGTTTTTTGTAGTTTCCTCTTAAGGTTTTGACAGTTGTGGTCACCATATGTTTTGTTGGACAAGAGCAACTCGGAAACTCAGCAAAATCCCCTTTTGACATTATGAGTCTAACCTTTACATCACGAGCTTGAACATGATTTGCAGCTTTGCAAAAGGAATCTAGAGCATTTGCCTGGAGAATCTGGATGGATGGATAGATGGAGAGATGAAATGGCAGACGTTTAGATACAGATACAGTAATACCAGGACGAGCTCGTAACTTAAATTGCTCGTATCTCAAATTATTTTTCCCCCATAAGAAATAACAGAAAAAAAAAATCTGTTCCGGCTCTCTAAAAAACTCTCTTATTAGTGCTAATAACAATGGAAAAACATGTTTTAATTGCTATAGAGACACACACACACACACACACAAAATTATAGTATATAAGGATTCCTGTGATATAAAATAAAATGTGGTTTTAATTATGAGTTCTTGCCTTCGAGACACACGATACAGTAGCAGCTAATGACGGCAGGAGGAGGAGGAGGAAGGAGGGATAACGTAGATTACACAAACACAATACGGAAGTGTAGTGTTTGTTCCCGTGTTGTGTATTGATAGACTCAGAAGCTCATATGTATTATTATTGAACACTCATAACTCGTGCTGCTCCCAGCTTAATACTGGTGAATCACTCGTTGCCCCCGGTAACCCCGCTGTAAAACCAAGCTGCCTCTAGTGGAGATCATATGCAATTACCCATAAATGAGGAGCTTGAGCTGCTGCGAGTGCTGAACACCTCTAGCGTCTGGAAGCTGCTCGTATCTCAAATATTTACTCGTATCTCAAAGCAAAAATTGCTCGAAGGATTGCTCATATCTCAGAATACTCGTATCTCAAGACATTACTGTAGATAGATAGATATATGATGGAAATATAGATGGCTGGTTGATGTTGATTTAAATGTTTTCTCTCTTTGAGAGTCAGATCACTGAGCTCCAGCTGCGTTGTTAAACGAGTGTTGTTTACCCCTCCGCTGGAAACCTGAAGATTGCATTTGAGCAGAATCAATAGCGCCGGTTCTGCAGCGCCTGATGCTGATGTGAGACGATGGGCTTGTGAAGGTTCAATGTGCTCGTTTAGCGCAGGATCCAGAACAGATGCTGTGATGTAAAGCAGATGCTGGTCCTGACAGTCGGGAGCTGAGGGCAAACATCCGCACGCTAGCGGCGTGAAGCAAACCAGCTTCATCAGGCAGATCGATGCCGAAGCCGCCGATTCTCCCTCATACTGACAAAGTGGAGTGTGTTCCAATAAATGGGCTTCACTTCGACATTAAACTCAGGCAAAAGCCATTTAGACGACAGTGCCCTGACACAGGAAAGATGTTGAGCAGAGTAAGATGAATTTCTTCCCCTGCAAGCAACTATCATCTGAAACAAAGTGCAGCGAGCAGAGCTTTGACACCGACTCTGCCGAAAGAGAGGAAGGAACTTTGCAGAGATCTGCACTTCCTGTTGACGAGAACGCTGTCGGCACACGTTTGCGGCTTCTGACACACACCGAAAACAAAACTGATTTCATGCTGCCTGATAGGGGTCAGAAGAAGCAAGGGAATTCTTTAGTGAAGCATTACATGCACAAATTAATTGAAAATGAATAGATAGATAGATGAACTATGAACAACATTATTGAATTGATATTAATTTAAAAAAAGTCTATTTAATTATTAATTTTTATTGTTTCCCACTTTTTTTTTAATGTTTTTACATGAATGGATGGAGGATAGATGAAAGATGGATGAACGGATTGATGGATGGAGGATAGATGAAAGATGGATGAACGGATTGATGGATGGAGGATAGATGAAAGATGGATGGAGGATAGATGAAAGATGGATGAATGGATAGATGGATGGAGGATAGATGAAAGATAGATGAACTGATTGATGGATGGAGGATAGATGAAAGATGGATGAACGGATTGATGGATGGAGGATAGATGAAAGATGGATGAACGGATTGATGGATGGAGGATAGATGAAAGATGGATGGAGGATAGATGAAAGATGGATGAATGGATAGATGGATGGAGGATAGATGAAAGATGGATGAACTGATTGATGGATGGAGGATAGATGAAAGATAGATGAACTGATTGATGGATGGAGGATAGATGAAAGATGGATGAATGAATGGATAGATAATAGATGGATAAATAGATGGATGATGGATGGATAGATGATGGATGGATGGAAAGATAATAGATGAATGATGGATGGATGGAAAGATAATAGATGAATGATAGATGGATGGATGAATAGATGAAAGATGGATGGATGGATGGTTGGAAAGATAATAGATGGATAGGTAGATAGATGGGTGGATAGATATCCTGAATCTATCTATCCACCCATCTGTCATCTATGGGTCCATCATCCATCTTTCATCTATCTATCCATCCATCTATCCATTTCATCTAGCCATCTATTTATCTGTCTATTATTCGTCCATCTATTTATCCATAGAATCATCTATCTATCATCCATCCATTTAAAAACATGTTTTTGGACAATAAAAGTAAATACTTTGATACCTCCGTTTACGAGCGTCTTGGTATATGAGCAAATCGGTGTACGAGCATGGAGGGTCGAATCGGTGTACGAGCATTGTATCGGTGTACGAGAAAAAATTTCCCTCACCCATGCGCAGTTTTGTGTGGAAAAAGTCCTAACGCTCAGCATCCTTGTGCGCATTTTTACATGAAATATCCTAATGACAGCCTCTCATAACACAGTCAGCGGTTCCAACCCCTTTATAACCCCTTAACTCATTCATTGGCTCTATCATTCACCACAGTGATAACTTCTGTAAATCACTTATAAAAGTTTTACCTCATATTCTAAACATTAATTAATTGTGATCGCTATTGTTCACGTAGTGAAATATACACATACAGTACCTCTAAGCAGTAACTGTCATGGTTCATGAATTCATTGTCTCCTAGTTCTGCCTGAGTGTGTGTGTGTGTGTGTGTGTGTGGTCACTGAACATCTGATTCTCATATCATCTGCCTATCTCCCTGCTTTAGCGGCTCCATCGCATTTGTTAGTTCGCGGCTCCCGCGAGTTCGTTAGTTTGCGGCTCCCATGTTCCACGACTTTAACTCTGGATTATCACTTCCTTTGGTTTCTGCACTATTATAATAAATTCACTCATTTGCTTTCATCCTTACTGTTTCATTCCCCGCTCCCCCCTCCTCCCTCCTCTCTCTCCTCCAAGCAGGCTGCTCAAACCTGAAGTGCATTACAGTAAATTTTCAAGTATTTTTAGAGTTTAATTGTCAATTATTAATTAGTATTTATATGAGATCTTAATGGTTACAATTTTAACTGCAATTAATAGGGTAAAACCAAAAAAATATTTAAAATGGGTCGTGTGGAACGAATTAATTGATTTTTAGTGCATTCTTATGGGGAAATTTGTTTCGGTGTACGAGCATTTTGGTTTACGAGCTCGCTCTTTGAACGAATTAAACTCGTAAACCGAGGTATTACTGTAATTCCTGTTGTGAAATGTATCTGCACAGTTTATATATGTGTATGAACCCAATTTGAAGCATTTAATCATAAACGTTCAGATGAAAAGCGTTCCTCCGCAGCAGAACAGCGTCTCGATCGGCTCACGAACAGCGTTTGATCTTTACTGCAGGAGCGTCTCGCTGAAGAGCTCAAGCAATCGATGCGTCGCATCACAGAGAATATAATAGAGCTTCACCTGCCTTTGTGCCGAAACCCTTAACCTGACGACAGGAGAGCGCCTCCGTTTCACAGGCGAGGGTCGGCGGGGCCCAACTCATCAGCGCTGCCGCACTCGTCCGCACGGCGCAGATGAAATGAAGGAAGGTAATGGCTGTGACTCCCGCGGCGCCCCTGCGACTCAATTTCCAGGAAATAAAAGCAGCCGTTCCTGCTTCCACCTGCTCTAATCCCGACACAACTACACCTGCTTCCAGCCTTTCCCGACAACCAACCCCTCGCGCCGCAGCCACTGACAGGCTGAGGAACGGATCAGGCCTCGTTGCGTTTTAATAATCTGCTGATTCTATCGGGGTTGTGAGCGTGTACGGCTCCGGTCTCGAGGCCGGCGTGTGGCCGAGTGTGTTTTCTGTTCCTCTTCCTCTTGACATTTGAAACATTTGAAATCACATTTGAGGGAAATAAAAACGTGCAGGGCATCTCAAGCGTCACGCGCGGGCTTCAGCTGATGGGTGTTATTACGCTCGTTCGCCAGCGCTGTTGTGGTTTCGTCTGAATGCATTTTCTTCAGTCGTAGACTGTTCATCTGGTCTAATAATCGTAGAGAAAAGCACTACTGTTACTATAATTTTTGATCAAGATGTTCTTAGTCAAACTGCATGAAAACCAGGACAGAAACTCAGATGTATTTGCCCAGTGCCTCAAACAGACTCCAGTGAGACAATCATTGGCCTGCAGCAGCGCTATATTAATATAACTCAAACACTATATTAGATTTATATTAGTTTTTATAGTTTTCATATTTTAAAGTTTGTAATTTAGTTGTGTGATTGTGTGAGTGAGCGAGTGTGTCTGTGTGTGTCTGTGGGAATGTTTGTATATATGTCTGTGTGTGAGTGAGTGTGTGTATATGTGTGTCTGTGAGAGTGTGTTTGTGGGTGTGTTAATGATTGTGTTTGTGTGTGTGAGCATGTGTGCTCACGTTTGTGTGTGTGTGTGTGATTGTGAGTGTGTTTGTGTGTTCGCGTTTGTGTGTGTCTGTGTATGTGTCTGAGTGAGTGTGTGTGTCTGTGAGAGTGTGTTTCTTTGTCTGTATATGAGTGTGTTTGTGTGTGTGTGTGTGTGTGAGCGTTTGTGTGTGTCTGTGAGTGTGTGTGTGTGTCTGTGTGTGTGTGTGTGTGAGTGTGTGAGTGATTGTGAGTATGTTTGTGTGTTCACGTCTGTGTGTGTCTGTGTATGTGTCTATTAGTGTGTGTGTGTGTGTGTGTGTGAGTGAGTGTGTTTGTGGGAGTGAGTGTGTTTGTGTGTGTTCGCGTTTGTGTGTGTGTCTGTCTGTGAGTGTGTCTTTGTGGGAGTGTGTGTGTGAGGGAGTGAGTGTGTGTCTGTGTGTGTGTGTGCGCAAATGTGCATGTGTTTGTGTGTATTTGTGTGTGTTTGAGTGTGTTTGTGTTTTAATCTATATAGTTATTCATTTTATTTTATTCCATCAAGAGAACTAAAAGAAAATTAGAAATGTTGCTTTAGCAACTAGATAAAAAATAATAAGCTTAAGGTTTTTCTATGTCAAGTATCAAAAATTTGTGGTTTAGTTTCAGTTATCGATAAAAACTCACAGAATTTATTCTTTGATGAGAAATGTTTGATTTCAGATTGAGATCTTTGATTACGCCAGTAAAATCTGAAGACAGTTTTGAGACTTTAGAAGAGATTTATCGAGAGTTAAACCGATGGAAAAAAAAAACTTCTGCAACAATTGAGGCATTATGCGAGATTTCTCCATTCTGTGTTATTAGAGCAGTAAATTAAGTTAATATCGTAGCTTGCTCTTCTACATAATCACAACATCTGCCGCGTGTCGCAATATCACTTCAATACCACAACATCTTAAGATGGATTGATGGTTCGGATCTGTAAGATAGACGTGGCAGTGCCAGCGTGTGAAAGAAAGCGATGGTGCAAGTTGATCGTGGATGCATAAATGTGATTAAGGCGATTAAGAAATGTGCAGTGTAATGCTTGCACCCGCGTGGCGTCAGGGAACATTAAGCAAGCCGAGGCAGTGTTGCGTGAGGAAGTTTATTGTCTTCGCCTTGTAGATGAAACATTTGCTGCTCATTCCTCCCACTCATTTAAAGTGCTTTGCAACTCCTCCTTTATGAATAGTAATATATTTGCAATAATAGAGGCGGTGAGGAGAAATGAAGATCGTGGGGGAAGAGAGAGAAATGGGCCAGAACAACAGAGTTCAGTGCAGTGCTTTCGTCTCGCTGAACTCGAGGACAGATGGAGCAATCGCAGAGTTTTTACTGTAACAACACGGGAAATATCATTCCAGATGTCAGTCATCTGGAAGGTTGATTGTGTTTCAGAGGCGTCTCAACAACGTCTCAAACTGTGCTCAGGTTTACAATCAAACGTCAGGAGACTCTGTTCTCTTCTCATCAGTTTCTGTAATGTAATAATGCTCACGTTAGCCACGGGCTCGTTTGTGTCTGTGTTTATATCCTCCGTCGGTGGGGAATTTCAGGAGAAACATCTAACGTTGAAACCCACATGAACCTAACTCACACTTCCTGAATCTGAATCAAGGACCGCGAAGAAGAATGCAGAATCATGAATGTAAGGAAGAACGTTTCTCTTTCTGTGAGATAGAAATAAATAAATAAAAGATAGATAGATGGATGGATGGATGGAGAGAGAGAGCTGGATGGATGGATGGAGAGAAAGAAAGAGAGAGGGAGATGGATGGATGAATGGAGGGATAGATAGATAGAGGGATATATGGATGGATGGAGAGAGAGGGAGATGGATGGATGGAGGGATAGATAGATAGAGAGAGGGATATATGGATGGATGGAGAGAGAGAGAGGGAGATGGATGGATGGAGGGATAGATAGAGAGAGAGAGGGATATATGGATGGATGGAGAGAGAGAGAGAGAGGGAGATGGATAGATGGATAGAGAGAGGGATAGATGGATAGTTAGATGGATAGCTGGATGGATGGATGGATGGATGGAGGGAAGGAAAGAGAGGGGGATAGATGGATAGTTAGATGGATAGCTGGATGGATGGATGGATGGAGAGATAGATAGAGAGAGGGATAGATGGATGGATGGATGGAGGGAAGGAAAGAGAGAGGGGGATAGATGGATAGTTAGATGGATAGCTGGATGGATGGATGGATGGAGAGATAGATAGAGAGAGGGATAGATGGATGGATGGATGGAGGGAAGGAAAGAGAGAGGGGGATAGAGGGATAGCTGGATGGATGGATGGATGGATGGATAAATAGAGAGAGGGGTAGATGGATGGATGGATGGATGGATGGATGGAGGGAAGGAGAGAGAGGGGGGATAGAGGGATAGATGGATAGATGGATGGATAGCTGGATGGATGGATCGATGGAGGGATAAATAGAGAGAGGGGTAGATGGATGGATGGAGGCAAGGAGAGAGAGGGGGGATAGAGGGATAGATGGATAGATGGATGGATAGCTGGATGGATGGATGGAGGGATAAATAGAGAGAGGGGTAGATGGATGGATGGATGGATGGATGGAGGGAAGGAGAGAGAGGGGGGATAGAGGGATAGATGGATGGATAGCTGGATGGATGGATGGATGGAGGGATAAATAGAGAGAGGGATGGATGGATGGATGGATGGATGGAGGGAAGGAGAGAGAGGGGGGATAGAGGGATAGATGGATGGATAGCTGGATGGATGGATAGAGGGATAAATAGAGAGAGGGGTAGATGGATGGATGGATGCAGGGAAGGAGAGAGAGGGGGGATAGAGGGATAGATGATAGATGGATGGATAGCTGGATGGATGGATGGAGGGATAAATAGAGAGAGGGGTAGATGGATGGATGTATGGATGGAGGGAAGGAGAGAGAGGGGGGATAGAGGGATAGATGGATGGATAGCTGGATGGATGGATGGAGGGATAAATAGAGAGAGGGGTAGATGGATGGATGGATGGATGGAGGGAAGGAGAGAGAGGGGGGATAGAGGGATAGATGGATTGATGGATAGAGAGAGCGAGAGAGAGAAGGGGATAGCTGGATGGATGGATGGATGGAGGGATAAATAGAGAGAGGGATGGATGGATGGATGGAGGGAAGGAGAGAGAGGGGGGATAGATGGATGGATAGCTGGATGGATGGATAGAGGGATAAATAGAGAGAGGGGTAGATGGATGGATGGATGCAGGGAAGGAGAGAGAGGGGGGATAGAGGGATAGATGATAGATGGATGGATAGCTGGATGGATGGATGGAGGGATAAATAGAGAGAGGGGTAGATGGATGGATGGATGGATGGATGGAGGGAAGGAGAGAGAGGGGGGATAGATGGATAGATGGATGGATAGCTGGATGGATGGATGGATGGATGGAGGGATAAATAGAGAGAGGGGTAGGTGGATGGATGGATGGATGGATGGAGGGAAGGAGAGAGAGGGGGGATAGAGGGATAGATGGATTGATGGATAGAGAGAGCGAGAGAGAGAAGGGGATAGATGGATAGATGGATGGATGGATGGATGGATGGATGGATGGATGGAGGGAAGGAGAGAGAGAGAGAGCGAGAGAGAGAGAGGGGGATTGGTAGATGGATGGATGGATGGATGTAGAGAGAGGGACATATAGATCGAAAGAGAGAGAGAGAGGGGGGATGGATAGGTAGACAGTTTGTGTAGTGGTAGAAAAGAGGAATTTGTAGGAATGGATAGATGTGGGTTTAAACGTGAGCAGAGAGAGAGAGAGAGAGAGCGAGAGAGCGAGAGAGAGAGAGAGAGAGAGAGCGAGAGAGAGAGAGAGAGAGCGAGCGCTCAGTGTTCCTCTGAATCTCTCAGGATTACAGTGAGGTGTCAGTGAGAGTCTCTGCATCTCCACATCCTCGGCTCGAGCCGCTGCGTTCCAGAGAATAACAACACTGACGGTTATATTTAGCCACGGCCCTGTGGATCTCCCCATTATCCCCCTCACAGCCCATGTGTCCCGCCGTGTCCCGGAGCTCCGGCACGGATCACACACACACACACACACACACACACACACACACACACACACACACACACACACACACACACACACACACACACACGCCTGAGAGCAGCAGGTACTCACTGACAGCTGCGACTCACACACAGAGCATTCGGGGAGGATTTGGGGTTTGTCATTTGCAAGTGTCATCACTTCTGGGATTTGCAGAGCGGCAAAGAATCAAGGAACGTTTTTTTGGAGAATCTCTGGTTTGATTCCTCTTTTCAGAAGTTCCTCGCAGATTATCCCTACCTCAACATTTCTGACTCTGCTGATCGTCTCTTTTAAAAGTAACTCGACTCACCGTCTTTCCCCACCAGGAAGTCCAAGTGCTGGTACGTGTAGGCGACCCCGACCTTAGTCTCCACCTGCGGTCTCTTGAGGGTGGAGTAAATCTTTCCCGGACTGTTGTCTTCCGTCTGACGGAACTTCCTCAAGCCGCAGCCCATTTCTGCCCGACGACTGCGAACTCAATCCTGGGATGAAAGAGACACGGTCGGAGGTTTAAACAATGCACTCAAACCTGCAAACACATCTGTGCAACTTTTAACAACTGATTTGTTTCATCTTTCCTGTGTCTCTAACAGTAGAGAGCAGCGCTTGCAACATCAAGGTCATGGGTTCGATTCCCAGGGAAAGCAAGAACTGATTAGAATGTCAATGTGTTTCTTGAATGCGATGATAAAAGCGTCTGATAAATGCAAATATTGAATCACAGCATAGCAAAGCAATGCTCATTATATAATAACTATATTCTAAAATCACATGCTTCTTATAATGTGCACGTTATGCAAATGTTCTGTTGGCATGAAACACAAGCACTATTTGTGCTGAAATCTGTAGCTCTTACTGCACAGAATATGAGACACAATTCAGCCATAGATATCCTTGATTGGCTCATTTTATAAACAGACATTTTTATACAAAATTGTTAAATATATGTTAATTTATAATACAAATATTAATGTTTCAAATATAAATCATTATTTTTCACAATGTTTATTATTAAATATAATAATTATGTAATTTCAATTAATTATTAATCTTTTAAATGAATGTATATTAAATTATATTTGGCATAATTATCTTCATTAATACGTGAATTTATAAATGTAATTATATTAATAGTATTACTACCATTCATAAATTAATTTATAAATTAATAGTTATTATTGTTGTGGCTGTTTTTGTTATTATCTGTTGTTAATAATCAACTATAATTTGATATTTTGTTATCATATCATACTGATATCTTGATATCAGTAGAGAGGGGCGCTTGCAACATCAAGGTCATGGATTCGATTCCCAGGGAAAGCAAGAACTGATTAGAATGTCAATGTGTTTCTTGAAAGCAATGATAAAAGCAGCTGATAATGATGATAAACACGTATATGTAAAAGTGCCCTTATTATGCAATTTTAAAGGTTCCTAATGTTGTTTGTACATCTCCTACAATAAGTTACACGAATCAAAAAACACTTTTTCACTTCATTTTCTCATAATACGCATTGCACATCACCTCATTTCTCTCAGTGTCTGAAACTGTTCGTTCGTAGATTCATTCTCTCTAAGCTCCGCCCCTTTGAGAGCTGCTCTGCTCTGATTGGTCAGACGGCTCATTCTGTTGTGATTGGTCGAAATTACATTAGCATATCTGAATCTCAGCTCTTGATGCACAGCGACGCGCCGTATTTTCCTCATCCTCATCCTTCTGAAGTGCATTACTTGTTTCTGGAACTAGTTATTTCTTTTAGGAGACAATGGCTTTATCTGTCTGATTCTGTTTTTTTTATACTTTTACAGTCACAAACAGCTCTATTACACACTGTATGAAAGGTAATATTCAATATTAAAGCTTGCAACATGCTGTGACATCTACTGATTATTTGCACAATGCCTTCTGTTTCACACACAGTTTTCAAACAGAAGTAGTAAACGTCACACACTGCACAGTATTCAGCAAGCTAGTATTCTAGTGCGAATATAGCCCAAAATAATTTGCTGCTTGTCATTGGTAGGTGGAGCTCGTTTATATTTATATTTTATAACGACATTGTCATTGATATGCTGCAGTTGTCAGTATTTTGTCAGTGAAAGGTGCCGCTTTGTGTTTAATATGCTAAAGGTGTCGTCAGTCTGTCAGGCACAAGTGCAGGATCTTCTAGACATGTTTTCCGTAATTGCATATATCGGCTAAAGGTGTGCTAGCAAAACGAATACACAAGAACTGCAAAGCCACTAAACTCCCCTTCTGATTGCACAGACTCTTTGGTTCAGTTCGGTTCGTTAATGTTTTTCTTTCTTCAGGTGTTTCCCATGATCTTCTATTTTCGCACGAACCACCTTATTTTGCTTCTGAGTGCACAGCGTAATACCGTACACGGCTGTTTTTCAGTTCATTTCAGTCTCATCCTGTGCTCATTTGGCAGAAAAGAGCCAATGAAGTGCACACTAGATTACTAAATAAATAAATAAGAGGTATAAATTGGCTTCAGCTCATCATGGGAGCCCAATCTCTCAACTGGCAGCTTGGGAATTAACATGTCCAGCCGCGGAGAGGCCAAAAGTGCTCTCTGTTCGTCAGCCAAACCCCCCTTTTCCAAATCTAAAGTGACAACCGCTGACAGTCGCGAGCGGATCAGAAGGGTGTAGGTACTATCCCATTGTGAGCAGCTGATT
Organism: Rhodeus uyekii; assembly: GCA_037043235.1. Lineage (NCBI taxonomy): Eukaryota > Metazoa > Chordata > Actinopteri > Cypriniformes > Acheilognathidae > Rhodeus > Rhodeus uyekii. Next base: position 80,448 of record JAWRVZ010000474.1, on the reverse strand, counting down.
AAACCTGGGGTGGGCCATTGATGAAGAATACTCTCCATTATGTTCCTGTCTAATTACAGCGGCCGGACGAATAATCTGAGAGGCGGCGACGGCCGAGGGTTGAAGAGAATACACGGTTAATGAGGTGAACCGCTCGGATGAAAAGGTGAGAATCAATCACAGAAAATCAAGCAGATTGTTCATTAGGAGTCGGGATAATGCTCAGCGTCCCGCCAGCTTCAGCGGCAGAGCGACTTTAATTAGGACCCAGACAGGAGGCCATGCAGATTTATGAACACTGTCATAAGAATCACTGTTTCTGGTGACATGGACATGAATGGATGCGTTCGGCTATCCGTGGCTGAATCCAATCGGGGGAAATGACATCTCGAGTACAACAGTCATGCATCAGCAATTGGATTTTTCTCATTTGATCGATTGAATGACTTGTAGAGTGTTTTCAGGCACACAACGTATTATAATGTCACAATCTGATGTATTTCCAAACTAAACTGGTTTTCCAGAGAAAGAACCATTTGTGGTTCCACAAAGAACCTTTCAGTGATGAGTTCTTTAAAAAACATTTTGTTCTTAGTGTGAAGAAGATTTTAATATTATAAACAACCTTTAGTGGATTGAAAAGATGCTTTGGTAAAGGTTCGATCTTTATTTTTTTGTAAGAGTGTAATAACAATAAATTGTTAAAAAGGTGGAATTTTTTATCCATTAAGAAAAGTAGGCGATCCACATTCTACCATCCGAATAAATTGGGTTCGATTGTAAAAGTTGAAACTTTTACTCCGTAACGACATATTAATTAAACATATTGATTAAAAGTTGCATTTATAATGTTACAAAATATTCTATTTCAAGGAAATGCTGTTCTTTTGAACTGTATATACATCAAAGAGTCCTGAAAGATATGTATCATGTTTCCCCAGTAATGTTTGTTGAGCGTCAAATCATCATATTAGAATGATTTGTGAGGATCATGTGACACTGAAGACTGGAGTAATGATGCTGAAAATACAGCTATTTATATATTTATAAATCATACAATCCCAAACTTACAGTAGTTCAAACCTTAAGCAAAATATTATGCGAAAATGATCTAAAACGATGGTTTTAAAAACAAAAATGCTGGCAGGGAAACAGTCAACAGTTCCAATAACATTTATGTTGTTGCTACGATGTAAACAAAGGGCAAAGCTGTTGTTCTCCGCTCGCCTGCTAGTCGACAGTAGTGTGGTTGATTTAGTGTTTACTGAAGCTTTTGTAAGATTGTTCACCAGCCTTTGGGAAATTGACTATGGTTTTGTGATAATTTACTGTTTGCATTACCATAGTATTCCTTCAAATATCATGATTAAATATTAATAATAATAATATGTTTTATTTATATAGCGCCTTTCCAGAGCTCAAGGATGCTTTACAGTAGACGGTTAACAGGGAAGAGATAATACAAGTAGACTAATAGAAACAATAATGGAAGTGTACAGAAAAATAAAGTACAAAATTACAAACACAAAAGACATAACATTCAGAGAAATATTAGTAGTAATGCAGAGGAATCAATGAATCAAATCAGGGGTGTAACAATCAGAAAAAAGGAGATTTTGAGTAAATGGTGTGCAACACTTTATCTAAATGTGTAAGAGAACAAAAACTCACTGAAACATCTTTGCATGAAAGTTTTCCAGTAGAGAGAAAACAGTAGAGAGCTCTGCTTGCAACATCAAGGTCATGGGTTTGATTCTCATAAAAGCGTCTGATGGATGTAAATGAAATCTGTTCCGTATGATCCTCTTGTTTGTTAACATTCTTAAGTCTAAATCAGGCTTGAATTGATTTGAAGTTGATCCTTAATATTTGTTTTAGTAGAGCTTATGGTAAGGGGCGTGACCTTTCCCGAACACGAGGTGTCAATCACAACACACTGCACCAGCTAACCAATCACAGCACATTTCGTATTTTGGAAGGAGGGGCTTCATCAAACAGGAAAAAAGCAGCGCGTTCAGCCAGACTCCGGAGAGAGGTGCTGAAATAATGTAACGTGAAAAATAATGTGTTTTTGAACAATCAAACATGAAAGCATATTCTACACCCCAAAAACAGAATAAAGACGTAGTAAAAAGTGCATAATTGGACCTCTTTAAATCATGCTTAAAAGGCAGGACAGCTCGCTTTTAAATATTGCTCCTCTCTGATATCTTTTCTTCAGTTGGAAAAGCCCCAAAAATAGCCATCTTTGACATAAAAACTAGCTCAAATTGGCTTTTCCAGACACATGCTCTCTGGAGGCGACAGGCTAAGCGTGTGCTTCATCTGCGAGAGAAACCACGCAAAATAAAAGTGCGAATCGTGAGAAAACAAAGTTGGTTGGAGGGCCTGATATTTGCATAGCTGATAGAGACAGGGAGGGCTAGGAAACGAAGCGGGAAGGTATTTTTAGAGCTGACGGAGGAAGTGGGAGATGTTTATGATTTCAGAGCGACTACTCCCTCCCCGAGGTTCTGCTTCACGCTACGAGCTTTTGGCAGCGCTGTCTCTCTAGTCAACAGCTCCCTCATGCACTGTAGACTGACAAGAAAAGAGTTCACTTCCGCTGCATACACATGATCGTCCAAAAAACCTCCTCATAATGTAAAATCATTCTCCTTTTGATGGAGAGAAAGGACAAGCCGGTTGATGAGTGTTCATTTGTTCAGCAAGGCGTCTCATATCAGACGGCGAAGGAAATGTTAGTTAAAATGAGCATTTTCACAGCAAAGACCCATCGGGGAGACGCGATGAGCCAAATGATGATGATGACGAGGACACCACTTGCCGTTCATCCCTTCTCATTCAATCGCTAACATGCAAAGTATAAAACTTAAACGTCATGTTTGCAATCTCTGCTCAAAGCTGCGGTTCGGCTCGTGTTTTCAGATGCATTCCTCAGAGAGGGACTGAAAAAAACATCTCTCCCTTTGACCCATTTTCTTTAATGTGGCAAATAAGGCAGACCTTCACAAGGCACCATTTCCTGACTTGTGTTTTTGCCGGATCAGCAGGGAAAATGCTCTCCTGGGGTAGGAATGAGGCAGTCTCCCTGTTTGGACTTCCTCCTTCCTTCCTGGACGTCCTGGTCTCAACAAAGAGCCTCACCTGAGCGAGGCATTGTGAGGGGAATGTGGACACGCTTGAAGAGGAATCCAGATCCAAAAAGCATCAAAGCCTTGTATGAATGTTAGAATATCTGTTTGCATTTGGTTTGATTAGATTTTTTCTTTTGCATTTGATAAAATTTTACATTATTATTATTATTATTATTATAAAAGATTACATTATGTAAAATGGGAACTACTGGCCCAAACCCAGTTTTTCTTAAAAAAGAAAAAAGAAAATAGAAAATATATATAATATATATACATATAGTCCCAAATTGAAGTCAAATCAATTAAGTCTCATGGATTATTAAATACAAGAAAAAAAGAAGAAAAAAAATTATTTATACGTTTCCAAATGGGAAAATGCATCAGTGAAATTTCATTATGGTACAGCAAATGTCAATGTCAATATCTTCAATATTGTCTGTAAAACTGTGCTTATCAATAAGCAAAAACATCAAATTAACTTAAATTTCATGCATTTATCAGACGCTTTTATCTAAAGCGACTTATTCTTGCTTTCCCTGGGAATCGAACCTATGACTTTGATGTTGCAAACACCAATGCTCTACTGTTAGAGACGCAGGGAAAATTATCAAGCATGCAGTAAAAAATATGATTATGACTAAGAAGAAACATGCCGAAATGTGTTAATTTGGGGAGACTTTCAGACAATAATGCCCTTTTTTTTGTGTGCTTCCTAAAAGAATATAATTTATACTTGTACACTTTTGATTTTGGGGTGAAGTATAGTGTTAAATGAATGATGCAAACAACACAGAGGATGCATTTCCCATTTAAAGATAAACAAAATGTCACAGCATAATTTAGAGAAAAATCAGGGTTAATTGGTGTCTTGGGAAAGCGTTCCTTCTTTCGCTTGTGCTTCCCTGCCTGCTTATGAATAATTAGAAAAATAAGGGCCCAGGTATAATAAAAGCCACTGAATCCAATCTCGCCAGGCTCTAGACGCTGCAACTCGTCTGACAGATTGTCTCTTTAAAATCCCTTTTCGCTGCAGCCCTTGGATGGGAAGAGGAGGAGGAGGAGGAGGAGGAGGAGAGGGGGACACTTTCCCTCACTTTCTCTTTTGTTCAGCGTGAACCTAGAGAACCCATCCGCTCGCGTCCAAGGACTGGGCAACGGCCGCGCTGGAAACCCAGACGCAGCGGATGGAATTGCCATGGGAACGGGCCCCTTGACAACGATTTCATACCCAAGAAAAGAAAGGAGAGCAATATCTCCTCTCCCTTTATTCGCTTTCTTTGAGATTCGCTCTCATATTCTCATTCTCTCTCATCTTTCCTTTCTTTGGCTTTCACTCTTTCTCTGATTCTAATTGGTTTTATATGCCATTTCATTTTACAAGACACGTATAATTTCCTTTTTTAAATAGCCTGTGATGGTAGAAATATGTCAGAGGTTTTGCTAAACGATATTAGTGTCTAAAACTTATATCTGACAGAATTATTTGGCAAAAACTACAACTATTGGGTTTATTTTACTGTGCAAAAGAAACTAAAAGCTCAGAAGAAAAAAAATCATTATTAAAATTCATTATTCGTTATTAAAATCTTATTTTTGCATGTGTTCAGTAATTGTATCACAAATAAAACAAGCGATAATATTAATAATAATATTTGAATAAAGATGTTGATTTTCCTGTGTGTATGTGGTTATGAGTAGATATAGTGTGTAATATTTATTCACATTCATGCATTTATCAGACGCTTTTATCCAAAGCGACTTGCATTGCATTCAAGAAACACATTGACATTCTAATCAGTTCTTGCTTTCCCTGGGAATCGAACCCATGACCTTAATGTTGCAAGCACTGCTCTCTATTGTTAGACACACAGGAAAGCCAAACAAAGGCTTTTCTTTGTGCAAAAACAAAGAAACGATCATGTAAAAATCCACACAAAGAGTGTGTGAAGCGAACAGTAACATTGTGTTACTTATCTGTTTTATAGTATTACTTTTATGTTTTGAGTATTTGAACATAAAGCAAGAGTTCGTAAAAAGTGTTTAAGGTGCTTGAACTTGACATTTTGAAATTATTAAAAGACAATATATGTTAAATTACTGTTTAATTTTATTGATAAAACAATCTTTTCAGGCAAAATTAACGTTACAGCCCGTATGATTTTGATGTAGAGCCTTTTTGCACAGCTATAAGATATAAATATCCAAGTATATATGTATAGATATATATGTATTATAATATAAATATCATTTTTCAGATCAGTCATATATTCATGAGGGAAAAACTCAGTTTGCGGAAGGAAAGCGATATCTTTGTCATAGTATCCTTTCAGTGGTTAATGTGCTGGACTTAATTTGTACCATTTTGTTTATTTTTGGGGATTTTAAAGATAATACATATTGTTTGATAAGTGAGATCACTCATTGTAGTACTTGAAAACTAAAAAAGAATAATCTGATCTCTAGGTTTACGTCCTTCAAGTGTCAGATAAAAAGAGAAAAGTTTCATTGTAAAAAAAAATCAGTAAATCATGACAACGTGTTTTTACATTGCTTTAACTCATCAAAATAAGTTTTTATCTTTTCTTTAATAAGTTATACAAGATTCAACTCATTTTTAAAGTCAGTTTAACGACTGAAACATCCAAGTTTATTCCACTAAATTAAAGGCAGCAACTTTTTAAGTGTTGATATTCATCATCATGCCTAAAAACGAAGTATTTCATTCATTGTATCATCCTAAAAATAGGCATTACCCGTGAACATTTGAGATAAACTCAAATTTCAATTATAGAACAAGAAAAATATGCTTTCCCTACACTTGCATTGTCTTGTTCATTAAGTTCCTGAAATAAGCGTTTTTCCCCTTGGTTTAGAGATTCTAGTGCGATGAAAAGATTCCATGGATGTTATAATGTTCCTCATGGATCCGTCGGTGCCAATAAAGGATGTTTATTTTGAGAATGAATGGGAATTTGATCACACCACCCTCCCCTGTGTCCATATGGGAGAGTGTGAGACTGTGGAAAAACTCCAGTATATTTGCAATGTGATGCTGAAAGCGTTCAGTGTCTTTCTGCACTTCGCCACGTGTTTCTCCATTAACTCAAGTTCTGTTGCAAAGTATCGAACATCAATCAATATCGCTGCAATTTTTCCTGGCCGCTCATTATTACCAGGTGAGTCGATGAGTCTTCAAGACGTTTTAAAGGTGCTTTAAACACAGAAAGCGTGTGTTTTCCTGCATGTTTCCCGCTTTGATTGTTCTCTGTTGCGCCTAGGCATCGCCAGAGGCCTGAACATGTGTGGCAGAAGCTCGTCGCTGCGACAGGAGGGAAGAAACTAATCTTCGCACGCATCCAGGAAGCGTAATCCGTTCAAAGTGGCACCTCGCGCAGGAGAAGAACAGAAATTACCATTCATCTTCCATCAAGGCGCACAGCTAAAGCTGCGTTTCATCTCCTCGACTGAGTCAGCCGAGGAGAAGCTGCACCGACAGCGAATGTGACATCTGATTTGTAGGCTGTCTAATCACAGGAGAGGGTGAACATCTTCTCTCGGAGAAGGGCTCTGTTCACAGAGGAGAGCCGGTCGTCTGAGTGAACGTGCGCGAGGAGAAGACGATCGGAGATCACAGGGAAGGAAGCTTGAGCCAGGACGCGCTGAATAACGTTTCAAATGCACGTTCCAATTATCTAAATGAGATTTAATTGAGCACAAGAGAGTATTCTTTGTCCTAATTAGGTTAGGAAAATATTGAGGCTTCACGTGCGTTAATCATATTCCTAACACAGCAGCCAAACTGCTGCTGATGATGATTCAGGTGGAATATGCGTCTGCAGGAGTTCGCCAAGATGAAATTATCTACATGTGACTAATAAGGTGAAGGGAATTACAGATATGTGATGTTCTCATCCTTAACAAAGACACGCACAGTTAAAGTTACTTACGCTATGCACTAAAAGTACAGGTATTTTTGAGCTTTGGGACAAACTACTTCATCGTAATTGCATCTTTAACTGACCGCTCTGTCACTTAGTGCATCCTGTCACCGATTAAACAATCATCTTGTCACAGTCACATTCAATTTAATTTCATTTCCTTGCATATCGGAGAGAAATGCATTTGCTCTCCTCGTGTGTTTGCATTTAAAAGATGACCAAACATATCTTTCTTAAAAGTTCACAATGCTGTTCCAAATGAAATATAATGTGGACAGCTTGTCTTTTCGTCAGATTAGATACTAATTATTAATCACTGAAACTCTAAACCTCTAAACTCTTGCAAATCTGCCATGTTTGTCGTTTTTTTATTTGTGTTTGTAGTTCTAATTGAATCCTCTTTCTTATACGCAATGCATTGTGGGTAACATTAGCCGTTAGCGTGAGGACGGATCAGCATTTTGGATTCTAACCAGGGAAAAGTAGACCATTCTGGTATCTTTGGAATATTCATTTCAAAATAGAACGATTTGGGAAACGCTATATAAACGGAATACTATTTAGGACGGATATTATGTGATTTAAGATTTTATTTTTATTAGGATATTATTACGATTTAAGGATACTAAATGGGACATGGGAAGGGGAAAAATATGAAATGGGAGGAAAACCTCATTGCAGAAAATCAAAGCAAAAATATTTAGAATAGAATTTATCTATATAATTTAGATATTATAATTAGTTTAAAACAGGAAAGGTGACTTGATACCAGTGCAAAAACAGCAAAATCAGGCATGTTTTTTTTTGTTTTTTCTTCAAATTTGGCTCTTAAAATATAAAATATGTCTTGAAGTTTCGGATTTCAGGATGAACTGAGACTAAATATACCGTTCACTTTAAAAACATCCTTCATTCATTTAAAGAAAATCACCAGGATTGGACATTTTTTCCAAGTAAGAAAATTGCATCATTAGAAAATTATGTATTATGTAATTATGTAAGTTACTTGTAATGTGTTTCCCCTAATATTAGGCTGCTGTCACTTTAAGAGCTCCATTATCCTGATACACATGCTTTTCTTCCTCAACTGTTTATGTTCATTTCAGAAAAAACCCGACTGTGTTTACGAGGATATTTTGACATGTTTTGTGTGCATTTGTCTGTTCAAGGGCAAAAAGACACTGAAGAGAACTCAGTTTAGAGACTTGGACATTTTTTTCAAAATGACTAAATCACATTTTAAATCATTCCATCAAAAGCAGCAAGTTTTAACAGAAAAAAAGACAATCTTTGAATATCTTTTAAAAGTTCGATCAATGTTTTTGAAGGGTACAAAGTCAATACAAAATTTCAGACGCGGATAACTTCAAGCAGGATTGCATTTGGGGCAAATCCATGACTTTAATATACGAGCGCAAAACTGATGTTTGTGTGCGCATAAATTATATCCGCGAGCGGAAAACAGAGCTACACGGGTATGCAAGCTCAAAAATAAAAAACAATAAAAATAGCTCACTGCTCTTGACTTTTGTAACTTTAATAAATTCAGATATTTTTAATATATAGTGAAGACAATTCAAAGCTATTTTACATTTGATTATTTTAATCAAATTAGCTGAGAGTAATTGCTGGTTCTACCTGAAAAACACTACTGTGTTTGTTCTTCTGAGCCCTGATGAAGGAACACTAAATACATACTGTTTTATTGAATGAAAGATATAATATGACAACAGAAGCATGAAAATAACTGAGGGAAATATATATAGGGACATGACCAGAGCAAAGGCAGGACATACTTCCCTCAATTTAAAATATTTATTGACTTCAAAACTGGTGTTTGAGCTCTAAGTGTCATGTACATTTTATTCTAACGTACACTATATTTCCTCTTGTATTTGCAGGTCATGTTCTTGAATGCAGCAAATAACAACATAACGTTGACAGCATACAACTTCTTTTCAGAAGGTCGTACCTGTGCATTTACTTATAATAAATCCTAGAAAACCTGTATAAGTATAGTTTGGTCTTAAATCACTCGACTGGGACACGTGAAATTACAACAAAACAACATTAATACAATTTAATCGACAGAAAAACCATAATATGCAATGTGACTGAATCATATCTTTGCCTCAGCTCTAGATTGACAATCACAGGCGTCCAATCACAACTGACCTCTGGAAAAAAGGGAACTAACCAATGACATTTGATGTTACAAGAGCAAGCTCCGCCCACGACTGACAAAAATAAAAATGCTTGCGCGAGCAAAAACAGCAGTTGAGAGCGGGCGAATGTTCGCGCGTGCGCAGATTAGATGTCACGCGCGCGCGAGTGATTATAATGAGCTCGCGGGTACCCGTATTTACGTGTGTAGCTCTTGCGCTCGTTCCTTTTTAGCACGGAATTAACGCTATAAAGGGGGATGTAGAGGGGTTTGCGACACACGCCTACTCTCCACCACACTTTCAGCGCCACTGCCGCTTGCAGCCGCGACAAAGTGACATTACAGGGAAATGTAAAATGAAGGTTTAATAAAGGTTCGGCAAGTTCGGCGGGCCGGATTAAAAAGCCCAGCGGGCCGGATATGGCCCGCGGGCCGTAGTTTGCCCACCCCTGTTCTAATCAGTTCTTGCTTTCCCTGGAAATCGAACCCATGACCTTGATGTTGCAAGCGCCCCTCTCTACAAAGTTCATTTGTAGAACACGCTGTCGTTTCAACACACAGATTGGTCCAGCAAACAACCAAACACAGCATCCCGTCTGCGACTTTTGTTCAACCCCTTTTCCGAAATGCACAACATTGAGTTTTTGTTTTTAGTTTTCTCTGAGCAGTAATAAAATGTTCCAGCTGATGCACATATGACACTGCAGTCACAACGGCTCTGGCTGCGAGTGCTCGTGGGGTCGGAGGTGACTAGCCCGTGATATGATGCTCCAGATTCCTCCGGGACAACAGCAGCTCTGTGTGTCGACTCCTGAGGCGCCCGGCACAGCGCGAGCCCCCGAACCAGCGTCTGGAACTGATTAATGACAGTTAGCCTTCTCTCTTCTCTTTTCTTGCATTCTTCTCTTAAAGGGCGTTCACACTGACAGCGATTTGCGTCCGTAAGACATTAATTTGCAAGGTAACGGGACCGACACACTGCCTGCTGCCAAAAATAGACAGCAGACCAACCACACTCTTTCAGTGTTTAATGTGCATACTGTGTACAGCGTGCCAAACTTTCAATAGGAATGCATGAAATACTTTTAATTAACTATTACATTTGACAAAATGTGCAATGCACAGCTCAACCAGTAGAGCATTGGTGCTTGCAACACCAAGGTCATGGGTTCGATCCCAGGGAAAGCAAGAACTTATTCAATGTGTTTCTTGAATGCAATGTAAGTCGCTTTGGATAAAAGCGTCGGCCAAATACATAAATGTAAATGCATAACATAGTGGAACAATTTAACGCACTGATACTTCTATATTAAATTGGATATAAATATTAGATAAAAAAACAACAATTTTATCTGGAATTTAGATGAAAAATGAAAAGTAGAATCGTTGCCCTGGTAAGTAAGTGAAATAAGTATTAGCTAAAGTACCGAAATAAAAATGTATTTAAAATATTCAACAATTTAAAAATAAATTAGCTTGTTAATACCAAAACAAAAGCTAATTCAATATATTAATGCTGTATTAGTGGACTCAAAAAACATTTATTGTTTTATAATTTTGATTTTGCATGTATATTTCCAACCTTCTTTTTCAGACAACCATAAATTAACAAAGCCAGAGATTTTATAGCAAAATCCTTCTAAAATCTTCACAAAACATTCACATCAAGTCTAATTTTTGAGACTTTTGACATTTTGAAACTAAGACTTCACGAGGAAAATGCGAAAGGAAGCCCCGCCTACGGTGAAATCTCATTGGTTCAAATCCGCGTTACGCATAACATTAGCTGGAATTAAAGTCGTCATGCAACAGATTATTTTCTTCCGTACTGTGACATGATAGTGAGACAGATGAACAAAAAAGAAAAGCAGGAGTGGGACTTGCATCGGTTGTCGACTGGAAGCGGATCTCAATGCGAAAAACACCAGAATATCGAGTTTGATGATTTACATTAATGGATAAAAACAAATGGTGAAAATGAAACGCGCACAAATGCATTGTTCACAGAAAGATCCATAACGTGAATCTGATGAATTTTCACTCATGCTGACTTTAAGCATCAGATATCTTCAGATTGTTCCACATTGCACAGCATTTTCACTCTCTGTGTGTTTCTCGTCTTGTTTTCCAGCTCATACGTCTCTTAAATCAGGATGGATTTACTTGAGAAGCAATTCTGTCTGGTTCAATGCGAAATGGATCAGAATGAAGTGAGTTTATGCTTAAAATCAAGAAAAAAAGACTGAATTTAAAGGGAAGACAAGATGTTTTGTCTGACCCCATTAGCAGATATTTGTTCTTTACTTAATATTATTTAATGCATCTTAATTTAAGAGCGTTTCGATATTTGTGCTGGAAAACCAGACATAAATACTGAGGAATAGCCTCTTTTTTTCAACAAACCGATTGCTTTCAGCCAATGCATTTTCAATCGTTTCTTAATATCTTCCATCATTTTGCATCTCCGGTTTGTTTTGTTTTGATATTTGTGCTGGAAAACAAGAGGAATAGCATCAAGAAACCCTACGCTTTCAGACAAACAGCTGAAATAAAGAGTTGAAGAAGCACAGCAAAGGTCAAGCATGGTCAAGATCTTCCACTTTGTACATGTGACTCAAACTAAAGCATTGATCTGTGAGATGGGCTTTACGAGGAGTGTGTTAACGGATAAAGACGCATCATCATCACCCAGTGGCAAACTTGTGGCTTGTGGTTTCCCATGATAGATTCTTTATCGCCTGCTCTGTCGTAGTGTTTACTTTCCTCCCTGACAGACGGCATGCATCGCGGAGCTCCTGCCGCGCGCCTTTAACGCGCACAAGTGAGAGAATCAATGGAGACGCACTGGTTACCTGTTGTGAAGGTGTCGACACTGCAAGTTTGAGTCAGCGATCCAGTGAGCAAGAGTGCTGGTACGATTCCCGTTGGATGTGACGGCACAATAAGAAGAAGAAGCCGAGCGGATCAGTCCTCCTGCGGCAGGCAGCTAACGGAGCGCAGAAGACACACTTTGCGTGCTACCGTTAGGTCATGCTCAAAGTATGTCTGTGCAATGTTCTGCAAGCTCAGGGAAACCACATCCTCTGACATACCTCCTCTATCCTGCCGACTGCCTCTCTCGCGCGCTCTTGCTCTCTCTGACTGTCTGAGATGACAGACCGAGCTGACCCAGACACAGTTCACTCCCTCTCTCTCTCTCTCTCTCTCTCGGCTTCTTCAGCGAGCGACTCAGTTCCTGCCCACCAACTGAAGAATCCAGCTGAGGAGGAGGAGGTGCTGAGAACGAGTGAGTGAGTGAGCGAGGAGAGAGAGGGGGGGGGGGGGGGGGGGGGGGGAATTACAGTGAAAAATAAAAACGAAACAATGGTAAGAATGCAGCATGCCTGAGGATTGAAAGAGCATGAAAATAAGTGGAGATTCAGCTCTAATATCTCGGTTGTTTCTCCGCAATGAGATTAAATGGAGAGCAAATTAGTTTAAAGGTTCTCACCGTCCAAACCTGAATGCTGCTGTTTGTGCTGTTAAACACAAAGAGACATTTATTTACACAGATTCTTTCCATGTAACAACAGTTATTCTCCTTCGGCATGAACGTGGAGCTACAAAAAGGAAACAAAACATATATATATATAAAATCTGGTTTAATGTGCATTTGAGCACAATGAAGTGAGTTGATGCTTAAAACAAGAACAAACCAGTGGTATTTTTCGGACCACATTGGCAGATATTTGTTCTTGTTTTAAGCATAAACTCTTTCAATTTTGATTCATTGATCGTTAAACGATATCGTCTGTCATTCTGGTTCTCAAGTAAATGTATTTTGATTTAAAAAATGTTTAGTTGTTTGTAATGGAAAATCAAAAAAATACTGCCGAAGAAGGTTTTTGTTTTTTGCAGTGAATTAAACTACAGTGAGTTTTCTCTCTCATGTCGACGGCTTCGGGGGTTGCAAAAAAGCAAGAGATAACCAACTATCTATGTATTTGATGAAGCGATCGGCATGCTATAAAAATGTACACACACTGTATATGTTTGCTAACAACAAAAGGCATATGTGCAGCAACTAACAGCGGAGATTTACCAGTATACAATAAAAACACCTTCCATTCTCCATACAAACCTTTAATTATATTCTCCAACATTGCAAACACAATTTCGCTCACAGTGTAAACACTCATAACATATTTGTGAGGTCATCAGCTGTACTAGATTGCACACTTTCTTGTGTTCTGTCTGTCTAATGTGCTTTCTCAACAAATTCGGCTTCGTCCCGTCTTTTAACAACCTTCAATCCGTTCTTCAATCCGCAGCGGTGCTGAGCAGAGCGTGTCAGAACAGAAGCGGGGATGTGTTGTGTGTGTGCGTGCCATGTGCGTGTGTGTGTGTGTGTGTGTGTGTGTGTGTGCGCGTGCGTGCGTGTGCGTTGTGAACTCCACTGTAAATCCTACGCTTTCAGATAATCGCATGAAATGAACTGTTATAGTAATAGTCATAGTAATGCATGACATTTTAAATTATAATTATAGGTCTTTAAATTAAATTACTGTATTTTTTATCAAGTAAATTCGACCCCTAAAGTTATAGCAGTTTGCATCGCTCTTTCAGAGTTCGTATAAAACTCAAAAGCCCAGTTTGATAAGTCAACGCTCTTTTATTCTTGTCTGTGTCTGTCCATCAGCTTTTACTTTCTGAACTAGCAAACTTCTAAAACCAAGCGCCATGCTATACTTCTCATATTTGAGATGAGAGTACAGTCATTCCTTGAGATACGAGCGCCCAGACATACGAGTAAGCCTTTGAGCAATTTTTTTGCTTTGAGATACGAGTAAAGATTTGAGATACGAGTAAAGATTTGAGATATGAGAAGCTTATCACTCCTTCACCCTCGGAGCCCACGCCGCCTCACTCCTTCACTTCACGTGTTCCTCCACTAAAATAAAAGTGTTTGCGCGAGCAGAAACAGCAGTCGAGAGAAGATCGAGCGTGTGTGTGGAACGTTCACGTGTGTATTGCTGCAGATGAGATGTCATGATAGCAATGCAAAAATGCTCAAATCAAGCATGTTTTTTTCTTTTTGTATAATTTGTGGTTGATTTTAAATACATGTAAAGTTATATTTTCTCAAAACAAGCAAAATAATCTTTTACTTTTAGTTCTAGACTCGATCATTTATCTAAGAAGGGAAAAACAAGATTTAATGCCTCATTTCAAGATTTTTTTGACGCTCTTATTCTTTATTTCAGTGCATTATTGAGTTTGTCAGCTTTAAATTTCTAAACTAGCAAAACAAGTACTTAAACCAATCAGAGATATCCTTATTTGCTCTAAACCTCCAACGCTTTCAACGTTTCAAAATGCTTTTCATTTCTACGTTGTGTTAAATATGTGTTAGGGATAGTTTAAAGTTCATTCATTAAGGCATGAGTTCACATATAAAACAATCTCAATAATAAATGCGCTCTGTTTTGTTAGAGAATTATATTAACACGCATAGCAAAAGTATAATGTTGCCATATTAGTGGCAGTAGTCCAAGAAGACAATATAGTTGCGTGTAATTTGAGTGAAAAAGCATGAACTCTTTAAAGAGAAACAGGCTTTTGATCATGTTTTCGCTTATTCAACGGGACTTGCAGCAACTAATTTCCTTGTAGCTTTTCAGATTGCATCATTGCAAATTATTAGCATGCACAGCAAACTCAGATTGTAATGTTTGACATTATCATTGCTATTTTCAGCAGCATGCAGACAGTGTTGGGGAAGTTCACTTGAAAAGTAATGCATTGCAATGTTGTGTGACTCGCTTAAAAAGTACTTTTTAAGAAAAGTAATGCGTCACGTTACTTTTGCGTTACTTTGTCACTTATGTGGGCTTGTTTGTTTGATTACTTTTTAATAACAACAAGTTTGTTTTTGTGCAAATATAAAGCACTTTTACACCAAGATTGAAATAAAGCTGAAAGAAATGCAGATTCACGTGTTCAAACAAACCTTTCAGCTGCTGGATCACAAGTGAAGGAACTTTAACACTTACTGACCAAAAACATCTAAAGTCATTTCTATCTTTTGATGTTGTGTGTCAGGAGGAAATATCAGTTCACTTTTCCAAACATTCATTTTCCATGAACTGTAATAATCCAGTGAGATGTTTGTCTGACAGCAGCAGCCGGTGCTTCACACTGAGATCTGATCTCTCCAACATCCAGTCCGTCTGGGAAAACATGAACAAACTGAGACAGAATAAATCCAGAAGAACTGAAGCAACATCTGCAAGACGATTTAAGAAAGTGACCAGCAACACTATAGTTCTGGAAAAGGTTTTAGGCACTTGTGTTTACACTTTACAGCATCGTTACAAATACTGTAAAGTGAGGATGCTTTCAAAAGTAATGTCATAAATAGATTTTATTAAATAAAGTTCTATTAATTGAATCAAATCAATATTTGGTGTGACACCATTTGACTTTAAAACAGCTTTTCCGTGAGTTTTTCTGGTCGGTTTCTTCAAGCATCTTGCAGACGTTTCTTCAGTTCTTCTGGATTTATTCTGTCTCAGTTTCTTCATGTTTTCCCAGACGGACTGGATGATGGAGAGATCAGATCTCAGTGTGAAGCACCGGCTGACTCCTTGTGCTACAAACATCTGGATTATTACAATTAATACTAAAAGGGATGTTTGGAAAAGTGAACTGATATTTTCTACTGACACACTCGAGCAAAAGAAATAGAAAAAACTGCCTTAAACCCCTTTTTTGGGGTGAAAATACTAACGTGCCTGAAACTTTTCAGTGTGTGTATATATATATATATATGGCCACACTTTTAACTACGACTTTTGCCTCCTAATTCACTCCTAATTACTGCTTATTTGTGCTTTATTTGTGCTAGTAATATTCAAACTAATAAGCAAAAAATAATTATTTGCTTAATAATAATATATATTTTTTATAATAATAATAGTAATAAAATAAAAAATAATTAAATAATAATAATAATTATAAATAATAATAATTATAAATAATAATAATTATAAATAATAAATAAATAAAAAATATTCTTAAGAATAATAAAAAAAGTGAAACGCAAGATCTGCATAATTTCCATGACTGACTCTAGAAAGTACAAAAAGCAATGATTGCATCAAAATCAGAATGAGCTTCATTCAATGTTCACACACACACAAGGACTTTGTCTTGGAGAAAAGTCCATGCAACTTTCAAATCTCAAATGCCTGTTTTCTTGAGGAACAGACCAACATTTAGCCAGTACTAGGCTGGTATTAACTAAACCAAAAGCACACTGTTGCTGAAGGCAAACAGCAGCGGTTCCTGTGAATGCAATGCTCCAGATTGAGTAACGACTTGGTGGAGTTTCAAAAGATTACGCTATTCTGATCGCTATACTCTTACAGCATGAAAACAGTTTCATTGCAAGCTCATTGAGGACTGTGCGGAGCGATGAAAGTGCTGGAGAGACTCTGGCTGTTCTGGGACGAGAGAGTCTGTGTCTGCCGTCCCCGGCACTGAGATGTATTTTTCATAAAGCCCAGTCGCGGCCCCCTATAGCTGTGAATCCATTATTCAGAGCGGACCGAGGGAGAGCGGACCCACACACACACACACACACCCTGCCCAAATCACACCATCATCACTGTAATTTCATCCATCACATCTCTGTGAAGAAACTGACACACCAGCATTTCATCAGAAGCCAAAGTGTTTTAATGGGAAATGATGTCTTTAAGCACTGGAGACGAAGCCGCTCTGTTTCAGAGGCTGTTGATTGTGGTTTTACGCGCCGCCGACGAGCCGCTGACCCCAGGACACAAATTAATGACACCAGCACAGATGAAAGAATATGAGTGTTTCTGAAACAGGAAGTCCTTGTGGTGAGTGATGCGTGTCTGGAGTGCAAGCGCTGCTTAACTGCTCATCATGAGGTGGGATGTTGAATTATTGATTCAAATACTTCATACTTGGTAATATTATATTTCATAAACAGATCTGTGTGTGAATATAATACGTCAAGTGTATGTACACTATGCTATTAACATCTAATATGTGTATATTTTGTATATATTTTAATATATTTGTTAAAAATAATTTGTTAAAATATACAATGTATAATTATATGTCTAAAATATGCAATATTTCTATTTCATATAAAATATAATTTATGTATTTTGTTTGTATTTAAAAAAGTATATATATATATATATATATATATATATATACATATATATATATATATATATATATATATATATATAATATATGTGTCTAATGTTAATTTTATTTCATGTATAGAAGATATAATTCACTTATTTTGTTTGCTAGATAGACAGATACAAAGCAAACAAAGAAATACAAGAAATAAAATAACATTTAAAATGTAAAATTTATATATAAATGTTAATGTTATATATATATATATATAACATTTAAAATGCATAAAATTGTTATTTATAATTTAAAATGTACAACTGAATGTCTAATGTGCATAATATTTATTTGGATTATATATATATATATATATATATATATATATATATATATATAATTTAAAATACAAAATAAATAATTATTAAAGTATTATTTAAAAAATATTAAATAAATTACATTTTATATATATATATATTTGTTTATTTTATATTATTTAATTTATTTAATATTTTAGGTGCATTAGAAGTAAATAAATAAACAGAAAGACTTGAATAAATATTCTGCACTATTTTTAAGTCACTAATCAAAGCAAATTATCGCAAGTGATGAAACAATTTGAACTCATTAGAAAACGCTCTCAGACTTCTGAACCCAACCTTACACCAATTAAAATCAACAGAAACACAAAAACAGACTTTGATATATCAACCAAGCACATCTCTTTCACTGAAGCTTGAAGAGGAAGGAGAGATGGAGGAAAGGGAGGCCTCCCACTGCGTAATTACCGCTGCGTTTATTGCGAAGTAATCACTGCGTAATCCCTGTGACAATAACGAGCCGCACGACAACACTGAACACTTCACTAACCCACTGTCAGAGGAAACAAACGATTGCAGGGCGGCAGGAGACGAGTGAATGCTCTTCGGGTCACGCAGGCCGAAACACACCAACAGCCTGTGCCAACCCATCATGCCATGCTCTGGGATTGGCATTCTAGACTCATTGTATAATTGTTTGCAACAGGTTTCCAGTGGCTGCTTTGTATCAAGGGATTAGATGATGTGGTGGTTGAACTAGTAGTTTTGAGAATGAGGAAAAACTGTAAGGCAAGAAACTTTCTGTCTATGAACTTCAGATTCTGGTGCCACTGCGCCACCTGCTGGCCAACCACCCGTCCCTTCACCCGCACCAGCTTCTGTGAGACTACATGCAGAATCACAGCCTTACAGTACCTTACACAACTGGAGAGAGGAACAACGATATAGATTGGGAGATAGATAGATAGACAATGGATGGATGGATAGATGATGGATGGATAGATAATGGATGGATGGATGGATAGATAATGGATGGATGGATGGATAGATAGATAGATAGATAGATAGACAATGGATGGATGGATGGATGGATAGACAATGGATGGATAGATAGATAGATAGACAATGGATGGATGGATAGATAGACAGTGGATGGGTAGATAGATAGAATGATGTATGGATTGATTGATGGAGATAGATAGATAGACAATGGATGGATGGATAGATAGATAGATAGACAATGGATGGATGGATGGATAGATAATGGATGGGTGGATGGGTAGATAGAATGATGTATGGATTGATTGATGGAGATAGATAGATAGACAATGGATGGATGGATGGATAGATAGACAATAGATGGATGGATGATAGACAATGGATGGGTAGATAGATAGAATGATGTATGGATTGATTGATGGAGATAGATAGATAGACAATGGATGGATGGATAGACAATGGATGGATAGACAATTGATGGATAGATGATGGATGGATGGATGGATAGATAGATAGATAGACAATGGATGGATAGATAGATAGATAGACAATGGATGGATGGATAGATAATGGATGGATGGATGGATGGCTAGATAGATAGAATGATGTATGGATGGATGGATTGAGATAGATAGATAGACAAAGGATGGATAGATAGATAGACAATGGATGGATGGATGGATAGACAATGGATGGATGGATAGACAATGGATGGATGGATAGATAGATAATGGATGGATAGACAATGGATGGATGGATGGATAGATAGATAGATAGACAATGGATGGATGGATAGATAGATAGATAGACAATGGATGGATGGATGGATGGATAGATAATGGGTGGATGGATGGCTAGATAAATAGAATGATGTATGGATTGATGGATGGATGGAGATAGATAGATAGACAATGAATGGATGGATAGATGGATAGATAATGGATGGATGGATGGATAGATAGATAGATAGACAATGGATGGATGGATAGATAGATAGATAGACAATGGATGGATGGTTAAATAGACAATTGATGGATGGATAGATAGATAGATAGATAGATAGACAATGGATGGATGGTTAAATAGACAATGGATGGATGGATGGATGGATAGATAATGGATGGGTAGATAGATAGACAATGGATGGATGGATAGATAGACAATGGATGGATGGATAGATAGAGAATGGATGGATGGATAGATAATGGATGGATGGATAGATAGATAGACAATGGATGGATGGATAGATAATGGATGGATGGATAGACAATGGATGGATGGATGGTTAGATAGATAGACAATGGATGAATAGATAGATAGATAGACAATGGATGGATAATGGATGGATGGATGGATAGATAGACAATGGATGGATGGATAGATAGATAGACAATGGATGGATGGATAGATAGATAGACAATGGATGGATAGATAGATAGATAGACAATGGATGGATGGATAGATAGACAGTGGATGGGTAGATAGATAGAATGATGTATGGATTGATTGATGGAGATAGATAGATAGACAATGGATGGATGGATAGATAGACGATGGATGGATAGATAGACAATGGATGGATGGATAGATAGATAGACAATGGATGGATGGATGGATAGATAATGGATGGGTAGATAGAATGATGTATGGATTGATTGATGGAGATAGATAGATAGACAATGGATGGATGGATGGATAGATAGACAATAGATGGATGGATGGATGGATGGATGATAGACAATGGATGGGTAGATAGATAGAATGATGTATGGATTGATTGATGGAGATAGATAGATAGACAATGGATGGATGGATGGATGGATAGACAATGGATGGATGGATGGATAGACAATTGATGGATAGATGATGGATGGATAGATAGATAGACAATGGATGGATGGATAGATAGATAGATAGATAGACAATGGATGGATGGATAGATAGATAGACAATGGATGGATGGATAGATAATGGATGGATGGCTAGATAGATAGAATGATGTATGGATGGATGGATTGAGATAGATAGATAGACAAAGGATGGATAGATAGATAGACAATGGATGGATGGATGGATAGATAGACAATAGATGGATGGATGGATGGATGATAGACAATGGATGGGTAGATAGATAGAATGATGTATGGATTGATTGATGGAGATAGATAGATAGACAATGGATGGATGGATGGATGGATGGATAGACAATGGATGGATGGATGGATAGACAATTGATGGATAGATGATGGATGGATGGATAGACAATGGATGGATAGATAGATAGACAATGGATGGATGGATAGATAGATAGATAGACAATGGATGGATAGATAGATAGATAGACAATGGATGGATGGATAGATAATGGATGGATGGATGGATGGCTAGATAGATAGAATGATGTATGGATGGATGGATTGAGATAGATAGATAGACAAAGGATGGATAGATAGATAGACAATGGATGGATAGATAATGGATGGATGGATAGACAATGGATGGATGGATAGATAATGGATGGATAGACAATGGATGGATGGATGGATAGATAATGGATGGATAGACAATGGATGGATGGATGGATAGATAGACAATGGATGGATGGATAGATAGATAGACAATGGATGGATGGATAGATAATGGGTGGATGTATGGCTAGATAAATAGAATGATGTATGGATTGATGGATGGATGGAGATAGATAGATAGACAATGAATGGATGGATAGATGGATAGATAATGGATGGATGGATGGATAGATAGATAGATAGATAGATAGATAGACAATGGATGGATGGATAGATAGATAGATAGACAATGGATGGATGGTTAAATAGACAATGGATGGATGGATGGATGGATAGATAATGGATGGGTGGATGGGTAGATAGATAGACAATGGATGGATGGATAGATAGACAATGGATGGATGGATAGATAGAGAATGGATGGATGGATAGATAATGGATGGATGGATAGATAGATAGATAGATAGACAATGGATGGATGGATAGATAATGGATGGATGGATAGACAATGGATGGATGGATGGTTAGATAGATAGACAATGGATAGATAGATAGATAGATAGATAGATAGATAGATAGATAGATAGATAGATAGATAGACAATGGATGGATGGATGGATAATGGATGGATGGATGGATAGATAGACAATGGATGGATGGATAGATAGATAGACAATGGATGGATGGATAGATAGATAGACAATGGATGGATGGATAGATAGATAGACAATGGATGGATGGATGGATGGATAGATAGACAATGGATGGATGGATGGATAGATAGAGAATGGATGGATGGATAGATAATGGATGGATAGATAGATAGATAGACAATGGATGGATGGATAGATAATGGATGGATGGATAGACAATGGATGGATAGATAGATAGACAATGGATGGATGGATAGATAGATAGACAATGGATGGATGGATGGATAGATAATGGATGGATGGATGGATAGATAGACAATGGATGGATGGATAGATAGATAGACAATGGATGGATGGATAGATAGATAGACAATGGATGGATAGATAGACAATGGATGGATGGATAGATAGACAATGGATGGATGGATAGATAGAGAATGGATGGATGGATAGATAATGGATGGATGGATAGATAGATAGATAGACAATGGATGGATGGATAGATAATGGATGGATGGATAGACAATGGATGGATGGATGGTTAGATAGATAGACAATGGATGGATAGATAGATAGATAGATAGATAGATAGATAGATAGACAATGGATGGATGGATGGATAATGGATGGATGGATGGATAGATAGACAATGGATGGATGGATAGATAGATAGACAATGGATGGATGGATAGATAGATAGACAATGGATGGATGGATAGATAGATAGACAATGGATGGATGGATGGATGGATAGATAGACAATGGATGGATGGATGGATAGATAGAGAATGGATGGATGGATAGATAATGGATGGATAGATAGATAGATAGACAATGGATGGATGGATAGATAATGGATGGATGGATAGACAATGGATGGATAGATAGATAGACAATGGATGGATGGATAGATAGATAGACAATGGATGGATGGATGGATAGATAATGGATGGATGGATGGATAGATAGACAATGGATGGATGGATAGATAGACAATGGATGGATGGATAGATAGATAGACAATGGATGGATAGATAGACAATGGATGGATGGATGGATGGATGGATGGATAGATAGACAATGGATGGATGGATGGATAGAAAGACAATGGATGGATGGATAGATAATGGATGGATAGATAGACAGATAGATAGGTGGATGGATAGATAGATAGATCATGGATGGATGGATGGATGCATCCATCCATCATCTATCTATATGCCTCTCTATCCATCTATCCATCCATCTCTCCGTCCGTCTCTCTCTCAGTATAAGTGTATGTAATGTATGATATTATGTCTCTATATAAAGTGAATGTGAAGCATGAGAGATCAGATCTGCTCAATCTGTCGTTTATTGTTGAGCGATTGTTCTCATGAGAAGCGTTTCAGTCTCTAACTCATAATCCCGTCACTCCCTGCGGCAGAATAATGCCACGAAACACACGGGCTTTATTAAGACGAGCGAATGAATCGTTTCAAGATCTTTCAATGAGGAAAATCTCTCTGGATTACAGCCTTAAAAACCACTGAAACGACTGAAGCTTTCACTTTAATATTCCTGCTTATTAATTACCCAGGAAGGTTATTTAATTTAGTCGGACTGAAACTGTTTTTGTAATGTCAGAAATCCCTTGTTTGCTGGATGAATTAATGCACAATGGCAAACGTCACACACTGATTGTCCGATTGCATGTGGGTGAGAGAAAGAAAAGCTGTTTTATTCGAACTAATTGTTCATCATAATGGAGAGAATAATCTTCATTCTTTACCTGTTCGCTGTGGTTCATTGCCACGTTGACCGTTGAATGGGTCATTGTTGCTTTGTTTGCAGGTTCTTTAGACGTGTTGCCTCATTCTTCTGCGAGCTAATTCATGCTGTCCTTTAAACTCAAACTAAACCCTCGTGTTTACTCTCGTATGTTTGCTTCTGCCATTAACTCCAGGTTTGTATTGTTTTGTGAGCGTATTGCTCAAGTTGTGTCACATGGCACTGGTGACACGGGAATGTGTTTTCATTAAGATGCTGGTGTATAAAAAGAAAAGTGAGCACAACATCTCAGACCTCGACTCGTGCGCGCAGGTGAGGATCAGAGTCGCTCTTACTTCAACTGGATGAGCTGAAAAAACTATAGGAATATGAATTACTTCTTAACATTTTTTGTTTGATTGTAGTGTAAAAGTATTTAAATAATATGTAAAAATATTTTTTACAGTATATATATATATATATATATATATATATATATATATGTTTATGTATGTGTGTGTGTGTGTGTGTGTATATATTTAAAAATAATAATAATATTTTAACTATTTAGTTTTTCTGCAAATTATATATATATTTGTATTAAAAATATGAATTAAATATAATAAATAAAATATAATAATTTATACAAATATATATATCATTTGCAGAAAAAACAAATAATTAAAAATATCATTTAAATATTTCAAATTTTATTTGATATATATATGTGTGTGTGTGTGTGTGTGTAAAAAGAATGTGTATAATGTATTTATTATATACAGTATATATATATATATATATAAAACAAATATTTAAATAATATTTTTAATTATTTACTTTCTCTGCAAATTATATATATATATATATTTGTAACAAAGATTTGAATTAAATATAATAAAGCATATTTTTTACAAATTCCAGAGAAAGAATAATAATGAAATAATATTAAATACAATAATAAATAAAATAAATAATTAAAAATATTATTAAAATATTTGTTTTATATATATATATATATATATATATATAATTATTTTATAAATTACAGCTTCACAGTCTGCTGGACGGAGGGACACAACATGTTGGCGGTGACAGTTTGTATGTTGGGATTGCTCCACGTGAGCACTGCCTGCAGCTTTGTGAGTTTATTGATATTTTCCTCATGATTCTTGTAACTGATTATTTGCTTTAAGTTACATCAGCAAGAGAGAGCTTTATGTTTCTGAAAATCTTAAAATGTTTCAAACTAAAGTCTTCTGCTTGAATGCTTAAAGTGAGTTCTGTAGGGAAAATTAAACACTTAGAAATGGATGATTTGGAAAAGCTGATGAAAAACAGCCAGATTGCTATTGTATAGGATGGTCAAACATAATAAAGTATATTAAAAACGTATTGAATTATTATGTGATGTGATGAAATGATCTAAGAAATACATCCATCTAATGCATGTCTCTTTTCTCTGGTGTTCTTTCCAGCCAGGTAAGCATATATGACAATCATGCCTACCATAACTCTGTGTAAAACGCATGATCTGATTGAACTTGAGTGTCGCTCTGCATCTTCACAGGCGTCTGTACGGACCTGACGTCTGTCCAGCAGGAGATCGTGGATGTGCACAACGCCTTCCGGAGAGCCGTGCAACCGTCTGCCAGCAACATGCTGGAAATGGTAAATCACACGCTTATAGTTCACGTCTTAAGCATGCACACGCTGAACGGAAGATGCTTGTCGTGTGCAGAGCTGGAGCGATGCAGTGGCGCAGTCGGCTAAAGGCTGGATCCATCAGTGTAACATGACACACGGGCCACCGAGCAGCCGCTTGATTGACGGTATGTTTGCCATAATTCATATTAGCAGCTATATGGAGAATTGTAAATTGTCCACTAAAGTATTTAAAGGATAGTTCACCCTAAAATCATCATTTGAGATGGCGGTTTGCTGTCGCTCAATCAGTATAGAGTGGTGCTTGCAACATCAAGGTCATGGGTTCGATTCCCAGGGAAAGCAAGAACTGATTAGAATGTCAATGTGTTTCTTGAATGCAACGATAAAAGCGTCTGATAAATGCATGAATGTAAATGTACTCACCCTGGTGTTGTTCTAATGTCGTATGCTCTTATTTATCTTTTAAGTTTTAAAGAATGTCCGTCTCGCACTCGTCCGTATAACATCAGTGAATCAAGCTTTTTAAAAGAGACGCAGAAGTATCACAGAATCATCCCATGTCACATGTTTTCCAAGGGGTTTATGATAGGATTTGGTGAAAAACGAACCGAAATTGAATGTATTAATCAGCTGTTGGTTCTTCTGCGCATCAGATTCACTCCGACTCACCCAGAAAAATACACACACACACACACACACACACACTGTGAGAAATCAAGATGAACGCAATCCATGCACCTTCTTCTACACACTGAACATATGATCCTCGCAGAGAAGTTATCCTGATCACGTCTGTCAGCGGATCTCCAGTCCAGAGAAGAAAACACTGATACGACTTATTTCATTATTAGTCTTTAGGGTGAACTATCCCTTTAAATGAAGAACAGGATCTATATAGAAGCTTAAAGGTTCCGTCAGACGCTTTATATAAATAACCTTTTAGGGATGGTTTTATGGATTTAATTTAGTTTGAATTCATTTAAAATTTAATTGAAGTGTATGAATTAAACAGCTTTTAAAGATGCACTTTATCACTAGAAAATGTAGAAGAAAACCATCATGCATTCATTTAAGGAACCCCATTTAATTAATTATTATTATTATTTAATATTATTATATATATATATATATATAATATTAAACTTCTTTTAAATAAAGCATATATATATATATAATTTAAGTACTTGACTCGCCAAAACAGATTTGGATACGTAAATAAAAAATATACACATTATTGCATTAATAATAAATCTTAAACAACTTTAAGTGTCTTTCAAAATAGTTCATCAAATCAAATATGCCAATTTTCCACTAATGTTTAATCATCTCACACTATTTGACCTGAATAGTCTTTTGTGCTGTCTTTCTTCTTTTAAATATACACCACTTGCTTTAATATTTTATATATATTTAATATTTTTTTGCATATTTTTTCTTTATTATAATTTGGCTTAACTGTCCAAATACATTTTGAGGCCACGGTACGTGCGACCAAAACACTGTATACCTGAGAAAACAGACGATTTCTTTCATCCAACCCACACACACCTAATATTTATACAGCAGGATTGTGCAAGTGTGTGTTGACATGCAGATGAAGTGTGCGGGAAGAAACGACAGTCACATGAACTACATCTACACACAAACAGCAGCAACATGCACACATTAAATAAGAGAAATGTCATTTCGTCCCACCAGATGCAATGCTCCAGTTTCCTGCACTGAATGTTTTCTCTCTGACGGACAGGTTATGAAATGGGTGAAAATCTCTTCAAGGCCTCCAGACTTTATTCATGGACTGAAGTGGTGAATGCCTGGCATAGCGAAGTCAACAATTATGAATATCCCAGCGGATCCATCAACGGTCTGGCGACTGGACATTACACACAGGTGCGTTTTGCATTCTCCTTTCCTGCGTATTTCTAATGGCAACACGGATTCATTTATTTAGTCTTTTACACTAAAACACAAAGAGCCAATGCTTTCGGTTTACATTGGCTTGTCTATTTCCCCAGAAAAGGAGGATGTAAATATATGAACAGCTTTTTAGAGATTGTTAAGGGAGATTCATGAACAAAATGTACAGATTAGCATATCTTTAAAAAAGAGCACTTATGACAAAAATAATAAGTGCAAACTGAATGGAATAAACCCATAAATGCATGTTATTTACAATGAACTGAAAACATTACATGCATTTAGTTTAATTTAAGAGACCCACTTAATTAGTGTAATGCAACTTTCTGTCATGTATTTAAATACATTTCTAATTACACATTTGCAGTGATGAAGTTTTAACGTATGTAATATCAAATAACACCACAGTTAAAATTATAATCAACTTCAAGTACTTTTTAAGCGCTATTAAAACGTATGACGTCACATGCACTTTAAAGTGAAACGCGTGCACTTTTGAGAAGCAGTCATGAAAGCGAACTCTCTTTAAATCTGCTTAAGTGGCCTTTTCTGTCATTAATATGATTCGCAAGTACGGATCTGAAATACACAAGTGCACATTCAGTAACATTAGGTTGTGTGTGTGTGTGTGTAGGTGGTGTGGTACAGCTCGTATGAGGTCGGTTGTGCGATGGCTCAGTGCGGAAGCGAATACTTCTACGGATGCCATTACTACCGCGCGTATGTTCCTGCTGCCTTTCTCTCAATACTGAGCTGTTGATGTTTTACAGACGACCTATTGTGTCTTTTCTCCTGATGTTGTTTTGTGTTTCTCTCCTCTAGAGCAGATTTTCATGCATTATTCCCCCATATTCTCATTGTTGAGTCTCGTCTCTTCAGGAACGCTCTGTTTAGTTCCTGTCTCTATGAAGCTCCTCCTCCTGAAAGCACACTGCGCTCTGATTGGTCGGCTGGATCGGTGTGTTGTGATTGGTTGTGTTTGGGAAATGCCCCGCCCCCTTTCCATAACTGCCAGTTTCAACACACGACTCACTCACTCAAGCCCCGCCCCTTTATTCTGCGCATGAATTATGATAATGAGGAATATTGTGAGTGTTGAAACTCGAGACTCAATGGAGGCGTTTCAGGAGTTCAGAAACACTGATATAGAGAAGAACTGCAGCTTTTCCTGCTCAAACAGCAACATCACACACTAAAGAGAGATGAATGTGGAGAAAAGCAGAACAGGTCGTCTTTAATGAGCTCACGTTCCTCTCAACACAGTTCTCTCCTCTATTTCAGAGGGAACTTCAGAGGGGTTGCTCCGTACTCGCTGGGCGCTCCGTGTTCCTCCTGCCCGGACGACTGCCAGGACGATCTCTGCAGTGAGCGCTTTTCTGCTTTTGGGTTGCAAAATGATCCTGAATGATGACGGTTTGCATTGCAAAAATGTTCTTTGTCAGATTTATTGCTTCATTGACTTTCAATTCTCTCTTCTGCTTCTACTAGCAAACCCTTGTCCGTACATCAACACGTACATCAACTGTGACGCCATGATAGAAGCGGCCAGCTGTGAAAACCCCAGCGTGAGCGAGGGCTGTCCAGCCAGTTGTCTATGTGAAGACAAAATCATCCCTATTGCTAAGAAATGAAATATTCTGCGGCTATATTATATTTGATAGTTGTAGCATCTCCTATAATTTTGCATTTGTCAGACGCTTTAATCTAAAGCGACTTGCATTGCATTCAAGAAACACATTGACATTCTAATCAGTTCTTGCTTTCCCTGGGAATCGAACCCATGACCTTGATGTTGCAAGCGCCATACTCTCTACTGTTGAAAGCCTGTGATACATATATATTCTATCTTCTTTCTATTTCTATTCTTTCTATATGGAATACCTCAAATATAATAACAATTCAAAATCAAGGCTACTGTACTTCGATGAAATAGGCCAGTCTGCATTGTTTTGCATTATTACCTCAACCTTTTTTTGTCAGTAAAGCTTATACAATCGCACATCAGCAAAGCCGTTTGTGTTTTTAAGCTTTGTAAACCCAGATCCTGAAAACAGCAGCACAAGAGAAAACTGTGAACATAGGATATTGTGTTTAGTGTAGATTCAAGGACTTTCTGAAATGTTTGTTTAATGTTTAAAATCACATCACTTTATTGAAATCATTCATTCAGATGATTTTAGATCGAGTTATGAGGGTTCACAGATCCATGTATGTGTGGATACAGTAATTTCACTCATTAAAGTGTGTTCCAGTGCTCAATTATAGTGTCAACTACTAATTATTATTAACATAATTAACCTTTTAAACATGTTTAATTAATGTATTTTATATTTGACAGAATGCTCTGTTTCTAATAAAGACTAAACACTCACATAAAGTAAATTGACATGCCAAATATGATAGCATATATATATATATATATATATATATATATATATTCTGCTATATTCTATATTATAAAAATTTTTATGACTATTGGGAGACTAAGGGAATATTTGTACTATTTAATTTACCCAAAATATACAGTTGTTTTTACTAATATTCTAGAATTAGTAATCATAGCATAAAACAAACTGTTACTTTACATAAAACGGTATAATAACAATTAGTACTTTGTTAATATCATTGCTGTATAATTATTATTAGAGTATTAATAATAATAATAATGTTGCCCACATGGTTTTAAATGCATGCAAAATATAGATGCATGCAGTAAAACAATCTACACACATAATAATTAGATCTATTCATATAGTTTATTACAGTGCTAAAGCTGTTTCCTGTTGTCTGTAATGCCGGCGGTGTCCAGCAGGTGTCGCTGCCGCACGCGTTATCAACAGCACGTGCTCGCGCTTCCTCGAGCGCATGCCACTCTCACCTGCTTTAAAGCTCTTTTGCGCGTGCACGACAACACTAAGTGAGACTTTAATAACAAACAGGCTTTGCACTGCTGGCACAGTAAAAAGAGCAAACTTAAGTAAATAAACAAAACGATATTGTGTGTCTCGTCCATCTATTTACACCTGGAGTTTCCAGACACAATTCTGCTAGTTTGCATGCGTTTGATGGCCAGTTTCAGATGCAGGGATATGATTTGGGAATAACATTATTTTATGGTGCAAAAAATTAATTCAAAGTTACTCCACACTTCAAACTACTTTTCTTCAAGGCTTCATATGAGCGTAACTATTGTTATTTGGGGTTTTATACAAAAATGCACTATTGTTTACCAATCTCTAGGTTTTTATCTCCATCTCTACCAAATATGGCATACATGTAAGTTTGGAGTGTCAATATTAATAATCAGAAAAGCCTCCCGAAGTGATGAATATGTCAGGGTGTTTAAATCTATGAGAAAAAACCTTAATGAACTGTATGAATCCTTAGTCTATGCAGCTTTTGCTACAATCAAACTGGAAGGGAGTGTTTTGGGAACTAATGCATATTTAAGAATGTGTGTTTAGCACTGATGTGCATTTAAACAGCTCACAAAGTGTGCAATTCCTGCAGCTCTAGAGTCCCCAAAACATCTGCAAATATAATAAATACACAAATATAACAATATTTTAATATGCATGTATTGATGCTAACAAATATTGATGCTAAAATAGATGTTGTGGGCTAACAGATGGAAAATTGTACAAACCAAAACAGTGGAATGCATGAGACGCACATGTTTGACTATTAAGCAACAGCAGCAAGTTTTTAACAACCATCTGTTTCAACACGCACACATATTCCTTTAGAAAAATGTACAGGAGTTTCTGTATAACATTACTCTAGCTTACTCTGTTACTCTATGTTACTCTGTTACTCTATGCTACTCTGTTACTCTATGCTACTCTAGCTTACTCTATCTTACTCTGTTATTCTATGCTACTCTAGCTTACTCTGTCACTCTATGTTACTCTGTTACTCTATGCTACTCTAGCTTACTCTATCTTACTCTGTTACTCTATGCTACCCTGTTACTCTATGTTACTCTGTTACTCTATGCTACTCTATCTTACTCTGTTACTCTATGTTACTCTGTTACTCTATGCTACTCTAGCTTACTCTATCTTACTCTGTTACTCTATGCTACCCTGTTACTCTATGTTACTCTGTTACTCTATGCTACTCTATCTTACTCTGTTACTCTATCTTACTCTGTTACTCTATGCTACTCTAGCTTACTCTGTTACTCTATGCTACTCTAGCTTACTCTGTTACTCTATGTTACTCTGTTACTCTACGCTACTCTAGCTTACTCTATCTTACTCTGTTACTCTATGCTACTCTGTTACTCTATCTTACTCTGTTACTCTATGCTACTCTGTTACTCTATGCTACTCTAGGTTATTCTGTTACTCTAGCTTACTCTGTCACTCTATGTTACTCTGTTACTCTATGCTACTCTAGCTTACTCTGTTACTCTACGCTACTCTAGCTTACTCTGTTACTCTATGTTACTCTGTTACTCTATGCTACTCTAGCTTACTCTGTAACTCTAGCTTACTCTATCTTACTCTGTTACTCTATGCTACTCTAGCTTACTCTGTTACTCTATCTTACTCTATGCTACTCTGTTACTCTATGCTACTCTGTTACTCTATGCTACTCTGTTACTCTATGCTACTCTGTTACTCTATGCTACTCTGTTACTCTATGCTACTCTAGCTTACTCTGTTACTCTACACTACTCTAGCTTACTCTGTTACTCTATGCTACTCTGTTACTCTATGCTACTCTGTTACTCTATGCTACTCTAGCTTACTCTATGCTACTCTAGCTTACTCTGTTACTCTATGCTACTCTAGCTTACTCTGTTACTCTATGCTACTCTAGCTTACTCTGTTACTCTATGCTACTCTAGCTTACTCTGTTACTCTATGCTACTCTAGCTT
Organism: Rhodeus uyekii; assembly: GCA_037043235.1. Taxonomy (NCBI): domain Eukaryota; kingdom Metazoa; phylum Chordata; class Actinopteri; order Cypriniformes; family Acheilognathidae; genus Rhodeus; species Rhodeus uyekii. Next base: position 48,356 of record JAWRVZ010000474.1, on the reverse strand, counting down.
ACTCTACGCTACTCTAGCTTACTCTGTTACTCTATGCTACTCTAGCTTACTCTGTTACTCTATGCTACTCTAGCTTACTCTGTTACTCTACGCTACTCTAGCTTACTCTGTTACTCTACGCTACTCTAGCTTACTCTGTTACTCTACGCTACTCTAGCTTACTCTGTTACTCTACGCTACTCTAGCTTACTCTGTTACTCTATGCTACTCTAGCTTACTCTGTTACTCTATGCTACTCTAGCTTACTCTGTTACTCTATGCTACTCTAGCTTACTCTGTTACTCTATGCTACTCTAGCTTACTCTGTTACTCTATGCTACTCTAGCTTACTCTGTTACTCTATGCTACTCTAGCTTACTCTGTTACTCTACGCTACTCTAGCTTACTCTGTTACTCTACGCTACTCTAGCTTACTCTATCTTACTCTGTTACTCTATGCTACTCTAGCTTACTCTATGCTACTCTGTTATTCTATGCTACTCTAGCTTACTCTATGCTACTCTATCTTACTCTGTTACTCTACGCTACTCTAGCTTACTCTGTTACTCTACGCTACTCTAGCTTACTCTATCTTACTCTGTTACTCTATGCTACTCTAGCTTACTCTATGCTACTCTAGCTTACTCTATGCTACTCTAGCTTACTCTATGTTACTCTAGCTTACTCTATCTTACTATGCTACTCTGTTACTCTATGCTACTCTAGCTTACTCTGTTACTCTGTTACCCTACACTACTCTAGCTTACTCTGTTACTCTGCTACTCTAGCTTACTCTATGCTACTCTAGCTTACTCTATGCTACTCTAGCTTACTCTATGCTACTCTAGCTTACTCTATGCTACTCTAGCTTACTCTGTTACTCTAGCTTACTCTGTTACTCTAGCTTACTCTATGCTACTCTGTTACTCTATGCTACTCTAGCTTACTCTATGCTACTCTAGCTTACTCTATGCTACTCTATGCTAATCTATGCTACTCTATGCTAATCTATGCTACTCTAGCTTACTCTATGCTACTCTAGCTTATTCTGTTACTCTATGCTACTCTAGCTTACTCTGTTACTCTATGTTACTCTGTTACTCTATCTTACTCTGTTACTCTATGCTACTCTGTTACTCTATGCTACTCTGTTACTCTATGCTACTCTGTTACTCTATGCTACTCTGTTACTCTATGCTACTCTATCTTACTCTGTTACTCTATGTTACTCTGTTACTCTATGCTACTCTAGCTTACTCTGTTACTCTATGTTACTCTAGCTTACTCTATCACTCTATGCTACTCTAGCTTACTCTGTTACTCTATGCTACTCTAGCTTACTCTATGTTACTCTATGCTACTCTAGCTTAATCTATCACTCTATGTTACTCTGTTACTCTATGCTACTCTAGCTTACTCTATGCTACTCTAGCTTACTCTATGCTACTCTAGCTTACTCTATGCTACTCTAGCTTACTCTATGCTACTCTGTTACTCTATGCTACTCTAGCTTACTCTATGCTAATCTAGCTTACTCTATGCTAATCTAGCTTACTCTATGTTACTCTGTTACTCTATGCTACTCTAGCTTACTCTGTTACTCTACGCTACTCTAGCTTACTCTGTTACTCTACGCTACTCTAGCTTACTCTATGCTACTCTAGCTTACTCTATGCTACTCTAGCTTACTCTATGCTACTCTGTTACTCTATGCTACTCTAGCTTACTCTATGCTACTCTAGCTTACTCTATGCTACTCTGTTACTCTATGCTACTCTAGCTTACTCTATGCTAATCTAGCTTACTCTATGCTACTCTATGTTACTCTGTTACTCTATGCTACTCTAGCTTACTCTGTTACTCTACGCTACTCTAGCTTACTCTGTTACTCTACGCTACTCTAGCTTACTCTATGCTACTCTAGCTTACTCTATGCTACTCTAGCTTACTCTATGCTACTCTAGCTTACTCTATGCTACTCTGTTACTCTATGCTACTCTAGCTTACTTTATGTTACTCTGTTATTCTATGCTACTCTAGCTTACTCTATGCTACTCTATCTTACTCTGTTGCTCTATGCTACTCTAGCTTACTCTATCTTACTCTGTTGCTCTATGCTACTCTAGCTTACTCTAGCTGACTCTGTTACTCTAGCTTACTCTATCTTACTCTGTTACTCTATGCTACTCTAGCTTACTCTGTTACTCTACGCTACTCTAGCTTACTCTGTTACTCTACGCTACTCTAGCTTACTCTGTTACTCTACGCTACTCTAGCTTACTCTGTTACTCTACGCTACTCTAGCTTACTCTGTTACTCTACGCTACTCTAGCTTACTCTGTTACTCTACGCTACTCTAGCTTACTTTGTTACTCTACGCTACTCTAGCTTACTCTGTTACTCTACGCTACTCTAGCTTACTCTGTTACTCTACGCTACTCTAGCTTACTCTGTTACTCTACGCTACTCTAGCTTACTCTGTTACTCTACGCTACTCTAGCTTACTCTATCTTACTCTGTTACTCTATGCTACTCTAGCTTACTCTATGCTACTCTGTTATTCTATGCTACTCTAGCTTACTCTATGCTACTCTATCTTACTCTGTTACTCTACGCTACTCTAGCTTACTCTGTTACTCTACGCTACTCTAGCTTACTCTATCTTACTCTGTTACTCTATGCTACTCTAGCTTACTCTATGCTACTCTAGCTTACTCTATGCTACTCTAGCTTACTCTATGCTACTCTAGCTTACTCTATGCTACTCTAGCTTACTCTGTTACTCTATGCTACTCTATCTTACTCTGTTACTCTATGCTACTCTAGCTTACTCTGTTACTCTACGCTACTCTAGCTTACTCTATGCTACTCTATCTTACTCTGTTACTCTATGCTACTCTATCTTACTCTGTTACTCTATGCTACTCTATCTTACTCTGTTACTCTATGCTACTCTAGCTTACTCTGTTACTCTACGCTACTCTAGCTTACTCTATCTTACTCTGTTACTCTATGCTACTCTAGCTTACTCTATGCTACTCTATCTTACTCTGTTACTCTATGCTACTCTATCTTACTCTGTTACTCTATGCTACTCTAGCTTACTCTGTTACGCTACGCTACTCTAGCTTACTCTGTTACGCTACGCTACTCTAGCTTACTCTACGCTACTCTAGCTTACTCTACGCTACTCTAGCTTACTCTACGCTACTCTAGCTTACTCTACGCTACTCTAGCTTACTCTACGCTACTCTAGCTTACTCTACGCTACTCTAGCTTACTCTATCACTCTAGCTTACTCTACGCTACTCTAGCTTACTCTACGCTACTCTAGCTTACTCTACGCTACTCTAGCTTACTCTACGCTACTCTAGCTTACTCTCTTACTCTGTTACTCTAGCTTACTCTAGCTTACTCTATGCTACTCTGTTACTCTAGCTTACTCTGTTACTCTAGCTTACTCTGTTACTCTATGCTACTCTATGTTACTCTAGCTTACTATGTTACTCTAGCTTACTCTGTTACTCTAGCTTACTCTGTTACTCTATGCTACTCTATGTTACTCTAGCTTACTATGTTACTCTAGCTTACTCTTTGTTCCTCTAGCTCAGGGGTCGGGAACCTTTTTGTCTGAGAGAGCCATATACCCAAAAAATGTTTGAACATCAAGCTGTGTAGAGCCATAGTCCTGTCGATCGATACCTGTCGTCCGAGGGCGGAAGTAGCGGAGATCGAGCCATATGCAGCCATCAAAAGAGCCATAGGTTCCCGACTCCTGCTCTAGCTTAATCTATGTAACTAAATTTCTCTAGCAAACTTCGTTACTCTAGCTAACTGTCATAGTCTACCTTAATATATATTACTCTAGTTTACTCATCCTTTCCAATTATTACGCTAGCTTACTTATCTTTACTAAAGCTTACTCTATGTTACTCTAGCTTAATTTGCATCAGTTGAGGAGGTTCTAGTACTAACATTAACTAAACATTTTCTTCTAATGTAAAATAGACTTATCCATATCTACACACCATCGTTTAATAATGAAAACAGACCTCTGGGGAGGGTTTGCGTAGTTGTGTAGTAACTTCTGACTCAAACCTCAAGCAGAGGAGACACGTGATTTTCCCCGTGTGTCAACTTGCCCCAGTGTCTCTGCTGACATGTAAAGCGCTCTCTGATCACAGGTGTAGCGTTATCTGATCTCGGGTCCGCGGGTGTAGTGTTTCGGAGCGGCAGCAGTGTGTTGTACCGATGTGAAGTGAATTCAGCAGATGGCAGTATCTGTCAGAGCCGCGCGAGCGCCTCAACAATGACACTTGCAACATTGTAACACTGAAACATTCACGCTGTTTTGTGCGCGCGGATACCATGTATCGAAGCCGACGGATGCTGCCGACACGAAGCAGAAACACCGACGACAACTGAACCCGCGATGGCTCTTGATTCCGCGTCTCTCGGAGAGCTCGCATCGCTCGACACTCGAACCGACAGCTAATCCTGAGATACACGGGGCTCATGGCGGAGTCTGTCGCCGAGAACTGCGGGGTCTCTGTCGGGAAACCCTCCCAGCCTGACGCTGAGGCGGACGGCACGGCTCCGAGCGAGCGCTCGGTCTCCAACGGGGACTGCGGGCTGAGTGCGCCCGAGAACCAGGCGCTCGAGGCGGCCAGCGCGCCTGCGGGGCTGGACGGCAAACCTGGAATACCGCGGAAGACCAGCATTATCAAGGTAAAGCGCACATGCATCGCTTTGTGTCAAACCTCGCCCTGATGCACACGCAGGAATCTCAGTGCTGCTTCGTGATGGACATCCGTCTCCTATACATTTATCAATGTTTACCAGTTAAGCCATCCAACTGTGTGGCTCAATCTTTGCACTCACTTCTAATTACACGCAGTCTGGTTGTTGTTCATAATCGAGGTTTAGTTGCATTTGGTTCCACTACAGCTTCACTAGTACTTGTTTATGAGATGCTACTAGTATATATACCATCGCTTCTTATCCCACTACTAGCTAAAATGTTTTCTTCTACTTGTCATCGTTACTAATGAAAGTGGAATATGCACTAGCATCAATCAGAATATATATGTATTGATCGGTGAATTTCTGAACCACAGATTCAATGGCAAACGTTTGTGTGCATGTGCAAGACTAGTAACTCGATTCTGGTAATGAGTGTTGAAATGTGCTGCTCATTCATCACGTTATGCCTGTGTTTAAAGCCAGAGCCGTTCCAGACTTGTTGAGCTCAGATAATGAGGGTGATGTTGAACTCAAGCCCATCTGATCACGCATGGCCAACATGAGCCTTTTTGCTTGTTTGACATGTCTTTGGTGTGTTGGTTGTGGCTAAAAATGCCATTTAGGGCTTTAAGTCTTCATCAAGGTCATTAATGTTTTGTAGCTTTAGATTTTTCGTCTTCTTTAAATGCGCTTAAAGCGAGAGGCAAAGCGACTGGGCTGGGACGGGTTCATTCCAGTGAGTTTGTAGAAAGTTATTGGGAAATTTTGACCGTTTTCTGTAGAAAGCCGTGACAGGAAACATTGCTCTACTTCCCCATGGTGACTGTTGTGGCAAAATCTGAAGATAAAGCTTTTAACCGGTAGTTTGCCCAAACAGACGCACAGATGACATTTATATGTAGGTCAGATGGTCGTCAAACAGCCTCTTCTTTTACCCTGATTTGGTTTTGGTGGCTCAGAAACATTCGTGTTTGCCAAAGTTCTGCGCAATCTGGCAGAAGGCAAGAATGTGACAAATGCTGAACGGCTTGTTTAGACATTGAAGAGGAAATGCTTTCTCTCAGCTGAATTTGTTTCACTTTGCATTGCTTTTAGTTCCTGTACCAACTACAGTGTTTCCTGTGGAAAGATTTATCATTTGTTTCTCAGTCAAAGCATGTGGTTAGAGCGATCATAGGTGAACCGCAGAGAAGTGAGCATCAGCAGACCAGTGTTTCCTAGCTTTGTGCAACTGGAGACCTATTTTGGGTGTAACGAGTTGCTTAAAGTTGATCGAATTGCTCTTTTTTTTTTCTCTGATAAAGGTTTCAAGCCTCCAGCAACAAATCCTCCAGCTGGTATTTGGGCAGAAAATCCTTTAAAGTTTCGCTTTTGTTGGCCACAGTCGGTTTAATTTCGATGAATTGTGTACAACTACATTTATTATTACAGTGAAACTCTGTTGTAGAAATGAACTTATGGATTTTACCAAAACACTTTTTATTTATCCAATTATTTCTTTCAAAACATAATGCAGTGATGATTCTCCCAACTACTGAACCAGCAGTTCAGTGAGTCGTTTGAGTTGATTCAGTGAGTCGTTTGACTGATTCAGGCCACAATTCAAACCTGTGTTTGATCTGCACTGATTATAATCAATAACCAATCCAGTTCAAAAGAGCCGCAGTGGCTTGTCAGAATAGCGGAGCATGAAACGCTGCAGCAGACTCTTGCGATGTTGCAGTTTTGGGTCAGAAACCATCTGTGATAGCCTGAAGACATCGAGCCGAGAGAAGATGTTTTTAATCCGTTGATGGGTAAATATACAGCAGTGAGGAGGCAAAGGCCTCACAGTTTTATACATATATATCAAATGTTACACTTATTGTCACATTTTCCTGCTTAAATGAACTCCAAATGCAATTCTAGTTTGTATTCTTACACTTCTGTTTAAGAGAACCAAGCGTAAACCTCATCAAGTTAGTGTTTTTACATTAATTACAAAATAACTAAAGGCAGTAACAGTTTAAACAATGTATTTTATGTACTTTTTAATAGCTTATTTTCATCACTAATCACAAATGTTGGCTATCTTTAATTTCCCCAAAGCCGATCGTTTAAATACCCCCCCATCCCACAGTCGTCATGTTTTCAGACCACTTCAAGTTTGGTGTTTATGTAGCAGAAATCTAAAATCTAAGAGCGAGAGTTGTTTACATACCTTTTAATCATTCTTCCCGTCAACACACAAACCAATCACGTCCAGTCATAGCACGGCGGAGGCATTGCCCATTCATTGTCAATTACCCCCCCCCATACCACCACCAAACCCAGCTCACGCTTCTTTCGGCTCTGTTGAAAGTCAATTTGCTCGGGAGGCAAGAGAAACACGACAAACTGTGATTTATACACTCTTTAATATCACTTTTTGTAATATCGATTTAGTTTCCTATTGAGGAGGCATTGCCTCCCTTGCCTCCTCGGAGAAACGCCCCTGATGCATTTTATATATATGACTGTAATCGAATAGGATTGACTCTTTTGCTCTTTTGTCGTGGTTTGCACTGAACTTTGTAACTCTCTCCTCCGTCCGGCAGATAGATGCAGAAGCTATTGTTGTTTCTGTCCAGGAAAGCGCTGAACTTTAGCCTCACAATAGCCTTTCACGTTGAACAGAACAGAGTATAGGCTATATCCTTCTCCTGCAAGTTCCCATGCGTGGAGTTTCTCTTTCTTGGCATTTCCTGCTTTTTATCTCATTCGAAAGGCTTGAGAATTCACACTTGGATTTGACAATAAAAGTGAAACGATTTGAATGCAGTTACAAGAGATGTTTAATGTTGCAACCAAATGAAAACATGCAAGAATATTTAAGTGTTTTCATCATTACGCGCATGTTTGTACGTTTAACATTCGAATGCATGCAAATGTCTCATTGAGACTAAATGAATCACTGAATCATATTATTGACTCATAGAATTTGAACGGATTCACAGCATTTATTTGAATTGACCAACTCTATATTTTTGTTTTAATACCACAATCGTTGTGAAATGTCCTCCAGCTTTAAGTCTTTTGAATGTCATTGTGATATTAGAATGAAAATTTCTTTTCATCAGACATGATTGTAAATATCTAAAGCAGAGCTGCTGATGAATTGATGTTTGCATCATCATCGACACGATATGATTCAGTGTTACACAGTCTAGCGTTGTGTTTAAACTCGCCAAGATTGGTCATGTTGTTCTTTTTGCTGGTTTGATGATGGATGGTTAGAGAGCCGACAGGAAATGACAGGGACAAAAGAGGGGAGCAGGAAATGAGTGACACAAGCCGGATTCAAACTTGTGTCGCCCACATAAGCACCACTGACGTTATTGCTTCTCTCTCGGAAGAAGTCGGTACAGTTTCATTTCTTCCTTATCACATTTTGGGTCTTTAATTTTGTACAGACATTAAAACATGAAAGTACAAACACTACCATCAAAAGATTTGAGGCTTTTCTCCGTCTCACAATTCCTCCTATCAGCTCAAACACCCTCGGCTCTTGTTTGTGACGCCATGTTTTGCCTTTTGTCTTTTACGATTACCAGCACAAAATTAGTCTGATATTTTGTATTTTGTACCCGCTCAAGTCTTCGGTTTTCCATGAGAATTGTGAGTGTTTATATAAAATTATATGGAATATAATATTATGTGTACTCTAAGGTTCAAACCCTTGGAGTCTCTTCTGCTCACCAAATCTGTATTTATTTGATAAAAAAAATATTATTACCATTTTCTATGTGAATATATAGTAAAGTGTCATTTATTCCTGTGATTAAAGCTGAATTTATTAGATGATAAATACAGTAAAACAGTGTAATATTATATCAGTGTAAAACAGCTGTTTTCTATGTGAATATATAGTAAAGTGTCATTTATTCCTGTGATTAAAGCTGAATTTATTAGATGATAAATACAGTAAAACAGTGTAATATTATATCAGTGTAAAACAGCTGTTTTCTATGTGAATATATAGTAAAGTGTCATTTATTCCTGTGATTAAAGCTGAATTTATTAGATGATAAATACAGTAAAACAGTGTAATATTATATCAGTGTAAAACAGCTGTTTTCTATGTGAATATATAGTAAAGTGTCATTTATTCCTGTGATTAAAGCTGAATTTATTAGATGATAAATACAGTAAAACAGTGTAATATTATATCAGTGTAAAACAGCTGTTTTCTATGTGAATATATAGTAAAGTGTCATTTATTCCTGTGATTAAAGCTGAATTTATTAATGATAAATACAGTAAAACAGTGTAATATTATATCAGTGTAAAACAGCTGTTTTCTATGTGAATATATAGTAAAGTGTCATTTATTCCTGTGATTAAAGATGAATTTATTAGATGATAAATACAGTAAAACAGTGTAATATTATATCAGTGTAAAACAGCTGTTTTCTATGTGAATATATAGTAAAGTGTCATTTATTCCTGTGATTAAAGCTGAATTTATTAATGATAAATACAGTAAAACAGTGTAATATTATATCAGTGTAAAACAGCTGTTTTCTATGTGAATATATAGTGAAGTGTCATTTATTCCTGTGATTAAAGATGAATTTATTAGATGATAAATACAGTAAAACAGTGTAATATTATATCAGTGTAAAACAGCTGTTTTCTATGTGAATATATAGTAAAGTGTAATTTATTCCTGTGATTAAAGATGAATTTATTAGATGATAAATACAGTAAAACAGTGTAATATTATATCAGTGTAAAACAGCTGTTTTCTATGTGAATATATAGTAAAGTGTCATTTATTCCTGTGATTAAAGCTGAATTTATTAATGATAAATACAGTAAAACAGTGTAATATTATATCAGTGTAAAACAGCTGTTTTCTATGTGAATATATAGTAAAGTGTCATTTATTCCTGTGATTAAAGCTGAATTTATTAATGATAAATACAGTAAAACAGTGTAATATTATATCAGTGTAAAACAGCTGTTTTCTATGTGAATATATAGTAAAGTGTCATTTATTCCTGTGATTAAAGCTGAATTTATTAGATGATAAATACAGTAAAACAGTGTAATATTATATCAGTGTAAAACAGCTGTTTTCTATGTGAATATATAGTAAAGTGTCATTTATTCCTGTGATTAAAGCTGAATTTATTAATGATAAATACAGTAAAACAGTGTAATATTATATCAGTGTAAAACAGCTGTTTTCTATGTGAATATATAGTAAAGTGTCATTTATTCCTGTGATTAAAGCTGAATTTATTAGATGATAAATACAGTAAAACAGTGTAATATTATATCAGTGTAAAACAGCTGTTTTCTATGTGAATATATAGTAAAGTGTCATTTATTCCTGTGATTAAAGCTGAATTTATTAATGATAAATACAGTAAAACAGTGTAATATTATATCAGTGTAAAACAGCTGTTTTCTATGTGAATATATAGTGAAGTGTCATTTATTCCTGTGATTAAAGATGAATTTATTAGATGATAAATACAGTAAAACAGTGTAATATTATATCAGTGTAAAACAGCTGTTTTCTATGTGAATATATAGTAAAGTGTAATTTATTCCTGTGATTAAAGATGAATTTATTAGATGATAAATACAGTAAAACAGTGTAATATTATATCAGTGTAAAACAGCTGTTTTCTATGTGAATATATAGTAAAGTGTCATTTATTCCTGTGATTAAAGCTGAATTTATTAATGATAAATACAGTAAAACAGTGTAATATTATATCAGTGTAAAACAGCTGTTTTCTATGTGAATATATAGTAAAGTGTCATTTATTCCTGTGATTAAAGCTGAATTTATTAGATGATAAATACAGTAAAACAGTGTAATATTATATCAGTGTAAAACAGCTGTTTTCTATTAATATTATATCAGTGTAAAACAGCTGTTTTCTATGTGAATATATAGTAAAGTGTCATTTATTCCTGTGATTAAAGCTGAATTTATTAGATGATAAATACAGTAAAACAGTGTAATATTATATCAGTGTAAAACAGCTGTTTTCTATGTGAATATATAGGAAAGTGTCATTTATTCCTGTGATTAAAGCTGAATTTATTAGATGATAAATACAGTAAAACAGTGTAATATTATATCAGTGTAAAACAGCTGTTTTCTGTGTGAATATAGAGTAAAGTGTCATTTATTCCTGTGATTAAAGCTGATTAGATGATAAATACAGTAAAACAGTGTAATATTATATCAGTGTAAAACAGCTGTTTTCTATGTGAATATATAGTAAAGTGTCATTTATTCCTGTGATTAAAGCTGAATTTATTAGATGATAAATACAGTAAAACAGTGTAATATTATATCAGTGTAAAACAGCTGTTTTCTATGTGAATATATAGTAAAGTGTCATTTATTCCTGTGATTAAAGCTGAATTTATTAGATGATAAATACAGTAAAACAGTGTAATATTATATCAGTGTAAAACAGCTGTTTTCTATGTGAATATATAGGAAAGTGTCATTTATTCCTGTGATTAAAGCTGAATTTATTAGATGATAAATACAGTAAAACAGTGTAATATTATATCAGTGTAAAACAGCTGTTTTCTATGTGAATATATAGTAAAGTGTCATTTATTCCTGTGATTAAAGCTGAATTTATTAGATGATAAATACAGTAAAACAGTGTAATATTATATCAGTGTAAAACAGCTGTTTTCTGTGTGAATATATAGTAGTGTCATTTATTCCTGTGATTAAAGCTGAATTTATTAGATGATAAATACAGTAAAACAGTGTAATATTATATCAGTGTAAAACAGCTGTTTTCTATGTGAATATATAGTAAAGTGTCATTTATTCCTGTGATTAAAGCTGAATTTATTAGATGATAAATACAGTAAAACAGTGTAATATTATATCAGTGTAAAACAGCTGTTTTCTGTGTGAATATATAGTAGTGTCATTTATTCCTGTGATTAAAGCTGAATTTATTAGATGATAAATACAGTAAAACAGTGTAATATTATATCAGTGTAAAACAGCTGTTTTCTATGTGAATATATAGTAAAGTGTCATTTATTCCTGTGATTAAAGCTGAATTTATTAGATGATAAATACAGTAAAACAGTGTAATATTATATCAGTGTAAAACAGCTGTTTTCTATGTGAATATATAGTAAAGTGTCATTTATTCCTGTGATTAAAGCTGAATTTATTAATGATAAATACAGTAAAACAGTGTAATATTATATCAGTGTAAAACAGCTGTTTTCTGTGTGAATATATAGTAGTGTCATTTATTCCTGTGATTAAAGCTGAATTTATTAGATGATAAATACAGTAAAACAGTGTAATATTATATCAGTGTAAAACAGCTGTTTTCTATGTGAATATATAGTAAAGTGTCATTTATTCCTGTGATTAAAGCTGAATTTATTAGATGATAAATACAGTAAAACAGTGTAATATTATATCAGTGTAAAACAGCTGTTTTCTGTGTGAATATATAGTAGTGTCATTTATTCCTGTGATTAAAGCTGAATTTATTAGATGATAAATACAGTAAAACAGTGTAATATTATATCAGTGTAAAACAGCTGTTTTCTATGTGAATATATAGTAAAGTGTCATTTATTCCTGTGATTAAAGCTGAATTTATTAGATGATAAATACAGTAAAACAGTGTAATATTATATCAGTGTAAAACAGCTGTTTTCTATGTGAATATATAGTAAAGTGTCATTTATTCCTGTGATTAAAGCTGAATTTATTAGATGATAAATACAGTAAAACAGTGTAATATTATATCAGTGTAAAACAGCTGTTTTCTATGTGAATATATAGGAAAGTGTCATTTATTCCTGTGATTAAAGCTGAATTTATTAGATGATAAATACAGTAAAACAGTGTAATATTATATCAGTGTAAAACAGCTGTTTTCTGTGTGAATATAGAGTAAAGTGTCATTTATTCCTGTGATTAAAGCTGAATTTATTAGATGATAAATACAGTAAAACAGTGTAATATTATATCAGTGTAAAACAGCTGTTTTCTATGTGAATATATAGTAAAGTGTCATTTATTCCTGTGATTAAAGCTGAATTTATTAGATGATAAATACAGTAAAACAGTGTAATATTATATCAGTGTAAAACAGCTGTTTTCTATGTGAATATATAGGAAAGTGTCATTTATTCCTGTGATTAAAGCTGAATTTATTAATGATAAATACAGTAAAACAGTGTAATATTATATCAGTGTAAAACAGCTGTTTTCTGTGTGAATATATAGTAGTGTCATTTATTCCTGTGATTAAAGCTGAATTTATTAGATGATAAATACAGTAAAACAGTGTAATATTATATCAGTGTAAAACAGCTGTTTTCTATGTGAATATATAGTAAAGTGTCATTTATTCCTGTGATTAAAGCTGAATTTATTAGATGATAAATACAGTAAAACAGTGTAATATTATATCAGTGTAAAACAGCTGTTTTCTTTGTGAATATATAGTAGTGTCATTTATTCCTGTGATTAAAGCTGATTAGATGATAAATACAGTAAAACAGTGTAATATTATATCAGTGTAAAACAGCTGTTTTCTATGTGAATATATAGTAAAGTGTCATTTATTCCTGTGATTAAAGCTGAATTTATTAGATGATAAATACAGTAAAACAGTGTAATATTATATCAGTGTAAAACAGCTGTTTTCTATGTGAATATATAGTAAAGTGTCATTTATTCCTGTGATTAAAGCTGAATTTATTAGATGATAAATACAGTAAAACAGTGTAATATTATATCAGTGTAAAACAGCTGTTTTCTATGTGAATATATAGGAAAGTGTCATTTATTCCTGTGATTAAAGCTGAATTTATTAGATGATAAATACAGTAAAACAGTGTAATATTATATCAGTGTAAAACAGCTGTTTTCTATGTGAATATATAGTAAAGTGTCATTTATTCCTGTGATTAAAGCTGAATTTATTAGATGATAAATACAGTAAAACAGTGTAATATTATATCAGTGTAAAACAGCTGTTTTCTGTGTGAATATATAGTAGTGTCATTTATTCCTGTGATTAAAGCTGAATTTATTAGATGATAAATACAGTAAAACAGTGTAATATTATATCAGTGTAAAACAGCTGTTTTCTATGTGAATATATAGTAAAGTGTCATTTATTCCTGTGATTAAAGCTGAATTTATTAGATGATAAATACAGTAAAACAGTGTAATATTATATCAGTGTAAAACAGCTGTTTTCTGTGTGAATATATAGTAGTGTCATTTATTCCTGTGATTAAAGCTGAATTTATTAGATGATAAATACAGTAAAACAGTGTAATATTATATCAGTGTAAAACAGCTGTTTTCTATGTGAATATATAGTAAAGTGTCATTTATTCCTGTGATTAAAGCTGAATTTATTAGATGATAAATACAGTAAAACAGTGTAATATTATATCAGTGTAAAACAGCTGTTTTCTATGTGAATATATAGTAAAGTGTCATTTATTCCTGTGATTAAAGCTGAATTTATTAATGATAAATACAGTAAAACAGTGTAATATTATATCAGTGTAAAACAGCTGTTTTCTGTGTGAATATATAGTAGTGTCATTTATTCCTGTGATTAAAGCTGAATTTATTAGATGATAAATACAGTAAAACAGTGTAATATTATATCAGTGTAAAACAGCTGTTTTCTATGTGAATATATAGTAAAGTGTCATTTATTCCTGTGATTAAAGCTGAATTTATTAGATGATAAATACAGTAAAACAGTGTAATATTATATCAGTGTAAAACAGCTGTTTTCTGTGTGAATATATAGTAGTGTCATTTATTCCTGTGATTAAAGCTGAATTTATTAGATGATAAATACAGTAAAACAGTGTAATATTATATCAGTGTAAAACAGCTGTTTTCTATGTGAATATATAGTAAAGTGTCATTTATTCCTGTGATTAAAGCTGAATTTATTAGATGATAAATACAGTAAAACAGTGTAATATTATATCAGTGTAAAACAGCTGTTTTCTATGTGAATATATAGTAAAGTGTCATTTATTCCTGTGATTAAAGCTGAATTTATTAGATGATAAATACAGTAAAACAGTGTAATATTATATCAGTGTAAAACAGCTGTTTTCTATGTGAATATATAGGAAAGTGTCATTTATTCCTGTGATTAAAGCTGAATTTATTAGATGATAAATACAGTAAAACAGTGTAATATTATATCAGTGTAAAACAGCTGTTTTCTGTGTGAATATAGAGTAAAGTGTCATTTATTCCTGTGATTAAAGCTGAATTTATTAGATGATAAATACAGTAAAACAGTGTAATATTATATCAGTGTAAAACAGCTGTTTTCTATGTGAATATATAGTAAAGTGTCATTTATTCCTGTGATTAAAGCTGAATTTATTAGATGATAAATACAGTAAAACAGTGTAATATTATATCAGTGTAAAACAGCTGTTTTCTATGTGAATATATAGGAAAGTGTCATTTATTCCTGTGATTAAAGCTGAATTTATTAGATGATAAATACAGTAAAACAGTGTAATATTATATCAGTGTAAAACAGCTGTTTTCTGTGTGAATATAGAGTAAAGTGTCATTTATTCCTGTGATTAAAGCTGAATTTATTAGATGATAAATACAGTAAAACAGTGTAATATTATATCAGTGTAAAACAGCTGTTTTCTATGTGAATATATAGTAAAGTGTCATTTATTCCTGTGATTAAAGCTGAATTTATTAGATGATAAATACAGTAAAACAGTGTAATATTATATCAGTGTAAAACAGCTGTTTTCTATGTGAATATATAGTAAAGTGTCATTTATTCCTGTGATTAAAGCTGAATTTATTAGATGATAAATACAGTAAAACAGTGTAATATTATATCAGTGTAAAACAGCTGTTTTCTTTGTGAATATATAGTAGTGTCATTTATTCCTGTGATTAAAGCTGAATTTATTAGATGATAAATACAGTAAAACAGTGTAATATTATATCAGTGTAAAACAGCTGTTTTCTATGTGAATATATAGTAAAGTGTCATTTATTCCTGTGATTAAAGCTGAATTTATTAGATGATAAATACAGTAAAACAGTGTAATATTATATCAGTGTAAA
>JAWRVZ010000474.1:10000-25000 GCA_037043235.1 Rhodeus uyekii | reverse complement strand
TACTCTCCCTCACTGAAGCCGTTTCAACAACAAAAACTCATTAATCACCTCGGCTAGATGTGGCAAACATGGTCTGCAGTTCGCTGTAGAGATCCATGAAGACGGGACTCCTCTGAAGCTCGTTCCTCATCCGAAACGACTCTGAGAAAACAACAGACCATGAGGAGGAGCATCAGCAGCAAACCAACACGACTGTGAGGAGTATCTGAGCACCTTTGGGTCCAGAGAAGATGTTCTGAATGAAGAGGAAGAGCGATCTGACGCCCATCTGCTGCAGTAACTCATAGCCGTGATACAGACTGATGCAGAGCGCGAAATCACCCTCGATCGGCCCCTGCTGCGGCCCCTGAAGACACAACACACGCTCACATACAGATCATATTCAGTGCAGTGAGTCGGTTCAGTGAAGTGAGTCAGTGGAATGAGTCAGTTCGTTCACTTAACTAAGTCAGTGGAGTGAGTCTGTTCAGTGTAGTGAGTTGGTTCAGTTAAATGAGTCAGTGGAGTGAGTGTGTTCAGTGCAGTGAGTCGGTCCAGTGCAGTGAGTCGGTTCAGTGCAGCGAGTCGGTCCAGTTAAATGAGTCAGTGGAGTGAGTGTGTTCAGTGCAGTGAGTCGGTCCAGTGCAGTGAGTCGGTTCAGTGCAGCGAGTCGGTCCAGTTAAATGAGTCAGTGGAGTGAGTGTGTTCAGTGCAGTGAGTTGGTTCAGTTAAATGAGTCAGTGGAGTGAGTGTGTTCAGTGCAGTGAGTTGGTTCAGTTAAATGAGTCAGTGGAGTGAGTCGGTTCAGTGCAGTGAGTTGGTTCAGTTAAATGAGTCAGTGGAGTGAGTGTGTTCAGTGCAGTGAGTTGGTTCAGTTAAATGAGTCAGTGGAGTGAGTGTGTTCAGTGCAGTGAGTCGGTCCAGTGCAGTGAGTCGGTTCAGTGCAGCAAGTCGGTCCAGTGCAGTGAGTCGGTTCAGTGTAGTGAGTCGGTTCAGTGCAGCGAGTCAGTGGAGTGAGTTAGTTCAGTGCAGTGAGTCGGTTCAGTGAAGTGAGTCAGTGGAAAAAGTTGGTTCTGTGCAGTGTGTTGTTTCAGTGAAGTCAGTGGAATGAGTCAGTTCGTTCACTTAATTGAGTCGGTGGAGTGAGTCTGTTCAGTGCAGTGAGTCGGTTCAGTGAAGTGAGTCAGTGGAATGAGTTGGTTCTGTGCAGTGTGTTTTTTTTGTTTTTATTAAACATTACAAGACATCAGAGCATTAAATCAATACAGATACATGTAGAATACAAAAAAAAAAAAAAAAAGAGTACACAAACAGATAAATTGCCAGGGAAATAAAGCAACAACAATGCAATATAGGCTATGTAAACCTTAAGAGGACAAAAAGGATGAATAAAGAGAAACAGTTTTCATAGCTTTGGGATTAATAGAGCATTGGATAGTTTCGATATATCGGTCTAGATCATCTCTGAATAGAGAAAAGAGAGGTTTAGAGCCAGTAAATTTTTGTTTATGTATGTGAAATTTAGCCAGTAGGAAATACAGATTAATTATGTAATATTTTTCTGTGCAGTGTGTTGTTTCAGTGAAGTCAGTGGAATGAGTCAGTTCGTTCAGTTAAATGAGTCAGTGGAGTGAGTGTGTTCAGTGCAGTGAGTCTGTTCAGTTCAGTGAGTCTGTTCAGTGCAGTGAGTCGGTCCAGTGCAGTGAGTCGACCAATGCAGCGAGTCGGTTCAGTGCAGTGAGTTGGTTCAGTTAAGTGAGTCAGTGGAGTGAGTCGGTTCAGTGCAGTGAGTTGTTCAGTTAAATGAGTCAGTGGAGTGAGTCGGTCCAGTGCAGTGAGTTGGTTCAGTTAAATGAGTCAGTGGAGTGAGTCGGTTCAGTGCAGTGAGTTGGTTCAGTTAAATGAGTCAGTGGAGTGAGTCGGTTCAGTGCAGTGAGTTGGTTCAGTTAAATGAGTCAGTGGAGTGAGTCGGTTCAGTGCAGTGAGTTGGTTCAGTTAAATGAGTCAGTGGAGTGAGTCGGTTCAGTGCAGTGAGTTGGTTCAGTTAAATGAGTCAGTGGAGTGAGTCGGTTCAGTGCAGTGAGTTGGTTCAGTTAAATGAGTCAGTGGAGTGAGTCGGTTCAGTGCAGTGAGTTGGTTCAGTTAAATGAGTCAGTGGAGTGAGTGTGTTCAGTGCAGTGAGTTGGTTCAGTTAAATGAGTCAGTGCAGTGAGTCGGTCCAGTGCAGCGAGTTGGTTCAGTTAAATGAGTCAGTAGAGTGAAAAAAAAACACATCTTTTCAACCTGGCATACACATAACACATTATACATACATTTTTAATCCAAATCATGTAAAATGATTGTTAGGCTGCATAATTTAGGTCAGCCGGAACCGGGGAACATTCCCATAACACCTGATGTACTCGATACATCAGAAGAAGAATGGCATCTACGCTGATATTGGTCTCTGTTTATTCCGAGGTTACCGTGGTCAGCTGGATCCGGGCCGTATCCAGATCAGATGAAGGACCTGGACACGAGCACAGCACTGCCCTGAAGTGTCTGCGGAGACCGTGACTCTACTGGACCCTCCCCTGTGACGATCATGAACCCATCTCTAACCGGACCAAATTGGACTTCATATTGGACTTGAATTGTTGTATAATAATCATGCACGGTTTGGCTGTTGGCCAGAGGAGAACTGGTCCCCCGACTGAGCCTGGTTTCTCCCAAGGTTTTTTCTCCATTCTATTCTTCATTCGTTACGTCACCTGCCGGAGTTTTGGTTCCTTGCCGCTGTCGCCTATGGCTTGCTCAGTTGGGGAAACTTAACACTTAAAATTCATCAATTGTATTGATTCAGCTGCTCTTTTGGGGCTTCTGTTCAGCCAAACAAACTTTGTTTATATTGTTTTTCCTGTAAAGCTGCTTTGAAACAATCTACATTGTAAAAAGCGCTATATAAATAAAGGTGACTTGAGTGTGTTCAGTGCAGTGAGTCGGTCCAGTGCAGTGAGTCGGTTCAGTGCAGCGAGTCGGTTCAGTGCAGCGAGTCGGTCCAGTGCAGCGAGTTGGTTCAGTTAAATTAGTCAGTGGAGTGTGTTCAGTGCAGTGAGTCTGTTCAATACAGTGAGTCGGTCCAGTGCAGTGAGTCGGTTCAGTGCAGCGAGTCGGTTCAGTGCAGCGAGTCGGTTCAGTGCAGCGAGTCGGTTCAGTGCAGCGAGTCGGTCCAGTGCAGCGAGTCGGTTCAGTTAAATGAGTCAGTGGAGTGAGTGTGTTCAGTGCATTGAGTCGGTTTAGTGCAGCGAGTCGGTTCAGTGCAGCGAGTCGGTTCAGTGCAGCGAGTCGGTTCAGTGCAGCGAGTCGGTTCAGTGCAGCGAGTCGGTTAAGTGCAGCGAGTCGGTTAAGTGCAGCGAGTCGGTTCAGTGCAGCGAGTCGGTTCAGTGCAGCGAGTCGGTTCAGTGCAGCGAGTCGGTCCAGTGCAGCGAGTCGGTTCAGTTAAATGAGTCAGTGCAGTGAGTCGGTTCAGTGCAGCGAGTCGGTTCAGTGCAGCGAGTCGGTTCAGTGCAGCGAGTCGGTTCAGTGCAGTAATGTCTGCTGTACCTGAATGTGGGGCGGTGGGTTGCGTCTGAACTGTTCTCGGGCCAGAATGATCTGGTACTTCGTGAGGGAGTGGAGGTCGCGGTGACTCAACAGCCTCAACTGGGTCAGACGGGACGTAAACTTCTCTAAAACCTGCAAGGACACACGAGCAATCCATGTGAAAATCATTTGAGCAGTACAAAAGAGCCACGTTTAGAGCATAAAGAGCGTTTGCTGCCCCGCTGTCACAATGAGCAGTCAATCTCTCCACAAACCCAAACCTCCCCGGCCAGCAGCACACACACACACACACACACTCCAGAGATCAAGACGCTTTTATGGATTAGATGTCGTTTCTACATGTAGTTCAGCTGGAATCAGGAACCAGCTTCTGTTTAACTCATTTACTGCTGATAATAAAGCGTCACTGTTTGTCTGTTCACTATCAAGATTTTAAACAAACTATTTTCATTTGCAAAGCAAAAATGAACATCTGGCCCGAGCTCCGAGAAGAGCATGAGAGTGCATGTGAAACACAGGTAAAGAGGGATCTCTATAACACACAGGACATGTGAGCGCGAACCGACTCGTAACGCCACACGCGCCGGACGCTCAGATGAAGAGCAGCGCCGCTTCACGCACTGAGCGATCGAATGTCTGCTGTGTTCAGCTGCAGCTCATCATGTGGAGCACAACCCAGTGTGTGTGTGTGTCGCGTGTACTGTATGACAGTTTGGGAAAACTAATTTCCGTTAGGGGAAAATAAATATCTATCTTTTCATGATTCCAGGCTAATGCTGTGATAATTCCCAACTTTCTATTCAAAGCAGCAGAAATCAGACAAACTCAAGCAGATCAAAGCATAATAAATCATATTTACACACACACACTCTCTCTCTCACACACACACACACACACACACACACACACTCTCTCTCAGAGAATATGTCAGAGTTTTTGTAATAATGATGGCTTTTTATCTCATTAACTGAAGCGCATGGGCTTCCATAAGAAATATTCTTCCATTTAAATTAGGCATATTTGACAGATTTAATTACGCTCGGTGACGTCATGCGCGAGGAGGCTGCACTTGCGCGGTCACGTGACACGGCCCCGCTCCTAAACACGTCACGAATCTCGCGCCTGCAAAACAACACGTACGACCCAGCGGCGGAGATCCCGCGAGATCAGCGGCGGATCCCGGGATCATGACGGACAGATAGATAGACGGAAAGCTTCGGAAACACTCGCTATCGACGCGCTCGGCGATGGATCGCGGCGGGTGTCGGTTAAACGGCGGCGGCGGCGGGGAAATGATCACACTGGAGGATCTGGAGTCCATGTCGGAGGACCAGCTGTCGGACAATCCCGAGGAGGAGCAGGAGGATCAGGAGGATCAGGAGCAGGGGAGGCTCCTGAACTACTGGAGAGATGTGGCGCGGGGACACCAGGTGGAAGTGCCGACAGGTAAACAAACAAACAACACCAAAACACGGGAGCGTTTCGCGCCACTTTAACGGTCGTTGCCCTCAGCTGAGCTGCACACACAACACTGAGTACACAAACACACAACACCGAGTACACAAACACACAACACCGAGTACACAAACACACAACACCGAGTACACAAACACACAACACTGAGTACACAAACACACAACACCGAGTACACAAACACACAACACCGAGTACACAAACACACAACACCGAGTACACAAACACACAACACCGAGTACACAAACACACAACACTGAGTACACAAACACACAACACCGAGTACACAAACACACAACACCGAGTACACAAACACACAACACCGAGTACACACACGCACACAATGCCGAGTACACACACACACAACAGCAAGTAAACAAATACACAAAACTGAGTACACACAAACACACACATAACACCAAGTACACAATACAGAGTACACACAACAGCAAGTAAACAAACACGCACACCACGGCTACACACACAACACCAAGTACACAAAAACACAGTACAGAGTACGCAAAGACGCGCGCACAACACCGAGTGCGCAAAGACGCGCGCACAACACCGAGTACGCAAAGACGCACGCACACACAACACAGAGTACACAAACACCGTAAACAAGCGTAAACACCGACAGCCAATGAGAACCAAGAGCTCAGCATTTACAGAGACAGAACACAAGTGCCGTTTACACCAAACATGCTAATTATCATTTGCATACATAACAGAAGAGTTTATAAATCATTTTGTTGACACGTTTTTAATCACAGCGCAAATCAGAAAATACTATCAGGAAAAAATGTGTGATCAGGCGAATGATTTAAACATGTAAATGAGGTTTTATCTAATTAAATATTCTCATTGAAGCCGAGTCAGTGCGCGCGTGTGACGTGACCTTGGGAGATTTCCCATGATGCACTGGGGTCGCCAGATGATCCCAACGGCGTATCAGACGCAGAGTTTATCAGGAGCGTCTCAGAGATTATGGGATGCAGTAAAGCGCTTTACTTTCCTGTGTGTCTAACGGTAGAGAGCAGTGCTTGCAACATCAAGGTCATGGGTTTGATTCCCAGCAAAGCAAGAACTGATTAGAATGTCAATGTGTTTCTTGAATGCGATGCAAGTTACTTTAGATAAAAGCTTTGGTTTGATGTCGTTCCCAGTCCTGACATGATGACGCTCAACTCAATTAATCTTAATTTATTAACAGTTAATCTCCTGTACGGCATTTATTAATCGAGGTTAATGTTCTTTTCTACTCATACTAATGAACAATAGTATATTTTTACATTTTTCTAGGACTCGTATGCAAGATATGATAAAACAGACCTGTATGAATTACCTTCATGCATTTCTCTATGATTATAATATAGTAATATAATAGTGTAATATAAGTGCAGTTTGTTTTGGACGCCTGTTACTGTTGAACTCAGTCACTCAGTGAAGTGTGTTTTAACTGAGAGGATCTGCTTAATCTGAAGATCAGAGGCTTTACCCATCAAACACAAGATTCAGTGAGACGGCAACACACACTCACTTTCTCACACACATTTACACACTCACACACACACATACTTTCTCTCACTCACTTTCTCTCTCTCTCACACACACACTCCTAAACAGGAGCAGCATAACTCTTACACACACTCCTGAAGAGGAGCATCTCACACACACACACACACACACTCATCTGTTCACATGAGCATCATGTCAGATGCAGTCGATCACACTGTGAATCAGGAACAGGCGAGTTGTTTGAAGTGTTTGCTGTCGCCATTCATTAGCGTCCGACTGTAAACACAGAACAACACCAGAACTTCCAGATCCGACTGACCCGACTCCCAGCGGGAGCAAAACCCCGGCTCTGCACTCCAATCAGCAGCTCTTCTTGAGGAGTGTAATATTATATCAGTGTAAAACAGCTGTTTTCTATGTGAATATATAGTAAAGTGTCATTTATTCCTGTGACATCATAAACTACAGGCTGTGAAAAGAGAAGTGTGTGTGACGGATGTAAAGACTCTGTTTCTCTCTGTGTATGTATGTGTCTCTCTCTCGCTTTCTCTCTGTGTATGTGTGTCTCTCTCTCTCTGTCCGCAGACATGGCCGAGCCGATCCAGCAGATCACCAGCAACAACGACGGCACACACACGCGGGAGCAGGTTCCTTACACACTCCTCACACGCAAGGAGAAGGTACACACTGCACAACACACAACCTCTGAACACAGTGACCGTCAACAGCTGCTTCCCTGCAATCCCAATCCCGCTCTTTCCCTCCTCCATCTCAGAGCGCCATCCATGTTTTCTGATCAGATTAAAACTCATCTGCCCCGTTTTTAATGCACATCTTTATAAGTTATGCACATCTTGGCTTTTCCATCCAGTGTTTTGTTTATAGCCGATAATGCATTCAGTGACACGAGGATGATGATTGGCTGCCTGAAGCATCAAGCTCCTCCCACTTTCATTGATTGACACTTTCCATCCATGCAGAGCTGGAGGCAGAAATGCAATGGAAAGAAACGGCTCTGATATGATAAAGTGGGAGCAGAAAGTGAATATTATGAGATGTATCGTTGTGTTCTTCTTTAACGTGTTTATTGCCTCTGCAGATACTGATGAGTTCTGTAAGAAAATACTGCAAAAGGTGAAACATAAATCATTTAACACAGACAGGTTGAGTTATTACACTGCGCTGCTCTTATGATCAGATACTGTAACTGAAGCAGGTCATGGCCTACACACACACACACACACTCTCAATGCATGAGTCTGTACAGAAGATATCAGCACTGATTGGAGGAATGAGATGATCCAGATAGACGAGGGATAATCACAAACATCATTCACTCGCCCTCATGAAGTGTGTTTGCTATCAGACGGCTTTACTTTCCCTCAAACTCTTCATGAGGGCGAGTGAAGGCCAGTCTGACCGTGTGCGGGGTGTGTATCTGAGCGAGCGTGTGTGTGTGTGTGTGTGCAGTGCGGGGAGCTGCTGTTCGAGAAGCGGTGCTATGAGAAGGCGCACTGGGCCTGCATCACCGTCCACGAGGACACGTACGAGCAGAGCATCTGCTACGGCTTCATGAAGATCATGAGGTTCATCTGCCAGCAGAACACAGCAGGTGAGCGCGCACACACACACACACACACGAGCGCTCGCTAACACTGCTTCTGTCCGCAGGCAGTTATCTGGGCATGACCATCCCCATCGTGACCGTCGTCCGCACCGATGAGACGCACCGCACGCTTTCCCGCGCCGTCACCGTGGCGTATTACCTTCCCACAATGCACCAGGCCGACCCGCCGCGGCCGCACGACCCGGAGATCGTCATCGAGCAGTGGCCCGCCACCATAGTGTACAGCAGGTAACCCGCAGCACCCGTCCCCCCCCCCCCCCCCCCCCCCCCCCCCCGCACACGCCACGGGACTCACACGCGTGTGCTTGCAGGGCCTTCACGGGCGCCACGAACGAGCTGTCCATCCTGCAGGAGATCAGCGGCCTGGCCGAGGCTCTGGACGCGCCGGCCCTCTGCGTCAGCGACTCCTTCATCGTGGCCGGATACACCAACCCCGCGGCGGCACACCGGCACAACGAGATCTGGTTCCTGGAGAAGCCTTGAGCGGCTCGTCTGTCCTTACCCACAATCCTCTGCTCCTCTGAGACCACACAACAGGTTCCGCCTCTGCAAACATGCTAGCTCTGTTACCGTGAGCTCCTCGCTGTCGTCTGATGACCAGAAGCAGCTCGTTTATGTGCTGATTATAAAGCTGCTCCAACAAACTCCACAAACTGCAGCGACTCACCGTGAACATGTTACTGTCAGACAATCCTGTGTGCCGTGCTCTCTCTCTCTCTCTGTCTCTCTCACACACACTGTCTCTCTCTCTCTCTCTCTCACACATACACACACTGTCTCTCACTCTCTCTCTCTTAAACACACTCTCACTCTCTCACACACACACACACGCTCACACACTCTCTCTCTCACACACTCACACTCTCTCTCTTACACACACACTGTCTCTCACTCTCTCTCTCTCTCTCACACACACACACACGCTCACACACTCTCTCTCTCACACACTCACACTCTCTCTCTTACACACACACTGTCTCTCACTCTCTCTCTCTCTCTCACACACACACACACGCTCACACACTCTCTCTCTCACACACTCACACTCTCTCTCTTACACACACACTGTCTCTCACTCTCTCTCTCTCTCTTACACACACACTCACACTCTCTCTCACACACAGCTGTCTATCTATGGCTGTCTCTCTGCTCTGTAAGTCATCGCTCATGTAGTCAACAAATCAATATGATACACATATATATATATATATTATATATTGTAATAGTGCTATTTTTAAGTATTTTTAAAGGTTTCCTTCTCTGTTCCTCCATTATGTGCAGATGTCAAATCAACAGGAAAATGAACGGGTTTTCAGAATGAAACACACACACACACACGTGTCTTCAGCAAGCCGTTGCCAGCAGACGCGAGACGCGTTGTCTCTGATCAGTGTTGTGTTTTATGCAGACGCTCCTCGGGTTCAGAAACTACAGCCACTGTGAATCTCTGAATGCTTCTGTTCATATTTCTGTTCTGAATAAACCATTACTGACTCTCTGCACGACTCCATCATCCTTTACAGCCGTCAACAAGTGTTCAGCAACATCACTGACAACACACACACACACACACACACTGACAACACTTATCTGTGCACTGGAAATAAGATTCATAAACACTGCAATGATCATCATGATTGTGTTAATAATGTTGAGTGAGAATAACAGCATGTTCAATGTTCAACAACAACCTGTCAATCACATGATCCACCAATAGCAAACCACAACCATCCATCAATTCCTCAAGCCCCGCCCACATTTGCTCTTGTTTGTGAAGCGATTACTCAGATACACAGAACAATAGAGGAGAAAAGAGCAGCATAACGTCCCTCTCATGAGTATAACACAATAAGCAGCAATAATCAGTCGTTGCCCTAGTTAAAAAATCTCTTCTGAGCTCAAACGGTGCGGCTGCTGAATGAGGTCAGAGGTCAAGCTGAAACATTCCAGCGCTCCAATGAGACGTGAACAAACCCAGACGATAAATGAGGGGAAACGAGTCACATGACACGTCAGGCTCGTTTAACGGGAGAGACAGAAGCCGAGGAAACACTCATTACACTCACACTCCTGCATCCGCTGCTCTTCAACCCCGGGTCTATCCAAGCCTCTGATCTCAGTGTGTCACAGACCCGCGACGCCAGGGTCAGGGTTCGAGTCTTACCTGCAGGAAGAGCGTCTGATAGCGGCGGAGCGACTCTCCCAGCGGCACCACCACCTTCTCCAGGCTGCGCTGATGGACGTGCGGCTGGACGTCGGGACTGTCCTCGGAGCGCAGCTCGATGTGTGAGATCAGCAGGTTAGAGATCACCTGCTGCACCGCCTGCACAGGAAACACCGTTACCCATCATGCACTGCCAGAGTTCCCACCTCATTACCCATCATGCACCGCTCACCTTGACGTCTCCTCCGGGAGTGGCGCTGAGCGCGAGGACGCGGAACTGCTGGTTCTGGCGGCTCAGCTCCCGGATCACCTGAGGATGAAGCACAGGGATTGAGAGGGAGCCGAGCCTCATCCCGTCCGGCAGGAAGCAGCGTTACCTGGCAGTAGGCGTGGTTCCCGCTGGCCTTGTGCGCCTCGTCGATGACCACACACCTCACCCGCGCCGCCGGGCAGGAGTTACGGCACAGGTCGTTCACCATCACCTGAGGAGTCAGGAAGAACACGCGCCGGGAACGCCAGAGATCCCGCCGGATCTGCGCCGCCGTCGAGCCTGAGACACACACACATCAATGCAAACACAACACTATATTCATTACTAAACATATACAGAGGAGTTCGGTTATGTCGACGGCGTCGGGGGTTGCAAAAAAGCATCGAGATAACCCATATATTATATATTAACAAATATTTTCCCACATATAACCCGCAGACGCAGATAATCCGCACACTCATACAGCCAGCGGGTTCTGGGTTTTGTGTAAAGAATCGTTGGCATAACCCGCACCCATAGATTGATGAACTTCTTTGTGTAAGATCGCATTTCGAATTTCAAATGTTGCTCGCATGACTTCAATTATCATAACTGTTCAGCTCATACACAGTGCTTGTGTGCGAAATTCACACAATAAGAAAACAAACAAAAGTCAGAATCAGAACAGAAAAGCAGCGTCTCCCGCTGCGCTCGTCCCTTTAAGAAGCGTGAGAAGCGGATGAGATAAGAAGAGCCCGCCCTCATGCAGCACAGCCAATCACGTCTTCTTGCATGATTGACAGGTCAGACAGCCAATCAGCACCAGCTGTCAGAGTGACAGTGACAACAAACCTCGCAAGAAAGCAAAATGAAAATGTATTGATGTACATGATGCGAGTTATTAAATGAGAATGTACATGCTTGTGTTTTTGGTGTCTAGTGTTGCCGCGACTTGTTTGGTGAAGCGATCAGCATTCATCTAAAAAAATTTACATACACTGTACTGTGTGTGTGTTTGCTAACAACAAAAGGCAAATGTAAAACCACCACAATAAAAACCACCTTCGACTCTTGATACAAACCTTTAATTATATTCTCCAACAATGCAAACACAAAGATTGCTCACAAAATCACAAAAAGCGTGCGGGATGCTACAGCGTGTTTTCCCTCAGACGAGATCAACGACAGCGAGTGAACCGTGAGCGGACCGCCATCCACGTGCAACGCAAACTCAGCGCAGTGAACTAGGTACGCTAATTAGTCACGAAATAACCATGTGAAGTGGCGACCTTGTCCCTGTTTCGTGCTCGAGATATTAGATTTCGGCGACATTAACGAATCAACATAACCCACAAGAAAATACTGAGACAAATATGGAGTTTGGCGGATCCACTTCAAAAACGTCGATATAATAGTATTGGCGAAATAACCGTGACTCGAGATAAGTGAACTCCACTGAATATTCATTATTAAACATTTATATTCATATATTTTATTTTTGAATTTTACAGCTCCATTTATTTATTTAGATTTAATTCCTTAATTTATTCTCATATTTGTTCATTTTTCGATAATTTAACAAAATATTAATGCAACAAAAAAGACAATATTTTTATTATAATATTTTACACTTAAAAATATAATATTTTAATATTTATTGAGATATAAAACTAATAATTAAAATAATTAGATAAAATATGAATGAGAAAAACAGAATAAATTAAAACATGATACTTATAAAAATAGAATCATTTATAATAATAGTTTATTATTAGACTTTAATAAACGTAAATTATTTTTAAAGATTTAATTTAAAAATATATATTTTTTTGTAAATAAATTTTTTTGTTTTAATTATTATTTATATTTGCTTTCCATAAAACAAAGACCCTTCATTTTAAATAATTTAACAAAACATTCATAATAATTTAACAGTTGCACTGAGAATGACACTTTAATTGATTTGTAATATTATTATGACTCTACTTATAAAAGTTTGAGTTTTTAATAGATTTGATTTAACGTTAGTTTTTCCCTCTCAAGGTCGTGACCTGAAAACACCCGCTGACCCCGGGCGTGACCTCTGACCTGTGAGCTGGGCCATGTGCGGCGGCGGGATGCCCATGATGCCGGTGCAGGCGTGCAGCTGCTGTGCCACCAGCGGGCGTGTGGGCGCCAGGAACACCACCTTGCCCGCGGGGAACCAGCGGTAGTAGTTGTACATGAGCACGGCGGCGATGAAGGTCTTGCCCAGACCCGTGGGGAGGCACACCAGCGTGTTCTGGAGCAGCGCCGCCTGGCACGCCTGCAGCTGGTACTGCCGCTCCGGACGGTTGCTGGGGTAGATCCAGATCCGGCCTGCAGACAGGTCAAAATCCAACTCGGGATCAGGATCAGGATCGAGCCGCAGGGAGCGCTCGGCCTCACACACGGCCTCCAGCATCACATCATCATCATCATCTTCATCATCAGGGGGAGGCGATGCCCCCGTCTCACTCCTGCCCTCTGCCACTCTGCCCCCATTGCTTTTACCCCAGTTTGAGCTGGTTTCGCCCTGATCTAAACTGGTTTTGCCCCAGTTTGAGCTGGTTTTACCCTGATCTGAACTGGTTTTGCACCAGTTTGAGCTGGTTTTACCCTGATCTGAACTGGTTTTGCCCCAGTTTGAGCTGGTTTTGCCCTTATTTGAAGTAGTTTTAGTTTTTCTCTTGTTTGAACTGGTTTTGCTCTGTTCTGAGCTGGTTTTGCCCTGGTCTCTGAGACACACGCTGCTGCCCCATGACTGGAATAAAGTCCTCTGATTGGAGCTCATTGTAGACTCTTCTTCATCTTCATCATCCTCATCATGTTCGTCAGTGAATATTTACCGGTAAACGCGACTGAATCAAACACAGCTTCACCTCGCGCTCCACGGCTCTTCAATCAAACACACGAAACACTCGTACCTGCAACATATTCCAGTTTTTCTCTGCTGAAGAAACATAAACAGAGCATAAACAACAGCGCAAACCGAGCGCCTGGTCGAATGTGGCGCGCGCCGCTTACGTCACTGAGAGAGCAAGTGCGCATGCGCGAGAGTTGTTCCTGTGCCGTGTGCGCATGCGCGGAAGTACAGAATTATTTACTTTATATTCACTTTGATGCAAAGCTTAAAGGCTCATCCCGTGCCTGCGCTGTTTGAAGATCATAACTGTAAAATATATTTAAAAGAGTGACAAGTAATGCGATTTTACTATCAACATCATTATGTGGATTTAAAAAAAAGTGTCCGCTGAATAGAAAATGAATATTAAATTATAAAACAAAAAATTATTATTTCCATAAATTGTGTCGCTTTACTGTAACAGAACCTGAAAACTCCATATCATATTTATACATCTATATTTTTTGTCACTTTATAAAAATGATAAAACTTGTTATAAACTTCTTCACATCAATAGAACACTTGCGTTAAAATAAATAAAGTACAATTGAACTACTTTCTCGAAGAAATACAATGTTATTTTTTATTTGCCGGTTTGCATCTTCAGTGTTTGACACTGAAAGGTACATTTTTAAACATTCTTGATCTCATATTTGTTCCTGTAAGGAAGAATAATGTCAGAACTGTAGAATCAGAAACAATCACAGCACGAGTGTTTACAGAAATAAGACACTTTATTATATAGATAAATCTCTCTCTCTTATAATTTAATGTGAAATCTCATCAAGGCGGTTGTGGAATGACTGGCACTAAACTGAGAACTACATCTGGACATGAACTCACCTGTATTATTATTATTATCATCATCATTTTAAAGCTTCACATTCACAAAAATACAGCGGTTTCACATCCAGAGCTGATCGAGGCGTCGTTCTGTGTGATATTTCACTCTTTACGCTTTATTTTCTGAACCCCATCAATAAATCTGGTCATCTGGTCATGCAACAAAACTAAGACGGGTCGCAGAACAGAACCATAATCATTAAGTTTTCGCCATATATATATATACTGTACAGCTAATACTGCGCTATTATACAGTACAAAAGTTTGATAACAATAACAGCTCATCTCTTAGAAATGCTCCATTGCACACGTTACAAATCAGCATTGTATTATTGTGCAGTTTAATGTTTGACTCTGAGCTCTTTCACTGATCCGCTGGGATCCGAGTGTGACGCTTCTCTCTCAATGAATCCAGGCACTGTGGGGAACGCAGGAACGTGTGTATTCAGGTAGGGTGTGTGTGTTGGGCCCTCAGGAGCTCGTTCAGGTCGCACTGCACGTTTGCGGGCTGTGAGGCGGCGCAGTCCACCAGCGTCCGGCCCATGTGCGTGTGCAGCGCGCCGGCCAGTTTAGCAGCGGCCGCTTTGATGCTTCCGCTGTTACAGGACGAGCTGAGCAGCTTCCAGAGGAGCGGCAGAACC
>JAWRVZ010000474.1:0-2500 GCA_037043235.1 Rhodeus uyekii | reverse complement strand
TCATAATCACAATCATCACAATCATCATCATCACAATCATCATCACCACCACTATCATCACCATCATCACCATCATCATCTGAGCAGTGGTTCTGGTCAGTTACCGGGAAGAGGCTGTTGATGATCAGTGATGGGTTCTCCTCGCAGTCGTTCTCCAGCTGATCGATGGCTCTGATCCTCTCCCTGAAGTCCTTGGAGCTCAGCAGTGTCTTCATCTGTTTGACGTACTCGCTTCTGTCGGCCAGGCTGTGTGTGGCTTTGCTCACGGGTCCGCAGTCTCTGCTGGAGACAAGAGCTGATGAGTGTGTGTGACAGACAGACGGACGGGTGTGTGTGTCGTACCTGCTGGAGGTCAGAGGGTCCCGCGTGAGGGACGAGGTGCGCACCAGGCCACTGCCCTGCAGAGAGCGTCTGCCCCGCGCCGACGGAGCGTCCTGAGGCATTTCCCCCAAACCCTGAAACACACGCACACACGTCACACACTGCACGTGACCCAGGCGTGTGGCTCGTGTTCTGCACATGCTGACGGCACACCTTGGTTTTGAGGGTGAAGACGGCGTCCCTGATGACCGGCAGGTCTTTCGCAGGAACAAACCTCTCCATCATTTTATCAAAGTCACGGTGAGACGACAGAAAGAGCAGCATCCGTCGACCGAAGTACCTGAAAGAGACACACCCTGACCCTGAGCTGAGTGAGTGACCTTTGACCCGTGTGTGTGAGTGTGAGAGAGTGAGTGACCTTTGACCCGTGTGTGTGTGAGTGTGAGAGAGTGAGTGACCTTTGACCCGTGTGTGTGAGTGTGAGAGAGTGAGTGACCTTTGACCCGTATGTGTGAGAGAGTGAGTGACCTTTGACCCGTGTGTGTGAGAGTGAGTGAGTGACCTTTGACCCGTGTGTGTGAGTGTGAGAGAGTGAGTGACCTTTGACCCGTATGTGTGAGAGAGTGAGTGACCTTTGACCCGTGTGTGTGAGAGTGAGTGAGTGACCTTTGACCCGTGTGTGTGTGAGAGTGAGTGACCTTTGACCCGTGTGTGTGTGTGAGAGTGAGTGACCTTTGACCCGTGTGTGTGTGAGAGTGAGTGACCTTTGACCCGTGTGTGTGAGAGAGTGAGTGTATGAGTGGATGACCCTGTGCTGAGGTGTGTGTGTGAGTGACCTCTGACCCGTGCGTGGCTCACCTGGCCTCTTGACACGAGTCCTGTGCCAGCTTTGAGACGGCGGGCAGAATGCGGTCGGTGAGGTCTTTGGCCCCGGACAGCAGGCGGGCGGCGCCGGCCCTCTCCACCAGAGCGCACAGATGCTGAGCCGCACACTTCCGCACCACCGAGTTCAAGTGCCTGATGAGACAAACACAGGTGAGCGCGGGTCAGGGTTAGCAGCAGCGGGTACAGCGGGCGTGAGCGTGTGCTGACCCCAGGCCTCCGGCGAGCAGCGCGCTCATGCTGCGGGTCAGGCTGCAGTTCTGCACCATGCTGTCCAGCGCTCGCTCCACGTCCTGCCGGATGAAGGCGTTGGATTCCCCGGCTTTCTGCAGCAGCGCCCGCGCCGTCCCGTCCAGCTCCTGATCCATGCCCTTCTGCAGCGCCGCAAACATCTCGCCCAGCGCCACCACGGCCACGCGAGACACTCCGGACCGCAGGTTACGAACCTTCAGGCAATCGGGCAGACGTGAGACTTTAACCTGAGCTGAGCTTGAAGAGCATCAGAGGATCTGTGACCTTCACTGACCTCCTGAATGAGAGCGAGACACACGTCGTGAATCCGGGCCGCCAGAACATCAGAGTGATACTGAGACAAACTGCGCAGGAAGTTCAGCCCCTCGATCTTCTTCTCCCTTCATGAACAGAACATGTCAGAGGGACAGTGAACGCTTGAGTGTGTGTGTGTGTGTGAGTGAGAGTGTGTGTGACACTCACTCCAGACGAGTGTGTGAGAGTGTGTGTGTGTGTGTGCTGAACTGGAATCATGGAGAGACTCACCAGTCGTCCGAGGCGATCAGCCTGAAGCTCTGCGTGAGCGCCAGCTCCGGTTTAGAGAAGGGCCGCAGTTCTGCCGGATCCTGCCCGTCTTTCCTCGGGCTCCCGGGAATCCCCTCATCTGACACACATGAACAACGGGATTACAGCCGCACAAACATCGGCCGAGCACACAAGATCAAAAGATTAATATCAGTGATGACAACAGCTTCATATCTACTGGAAAATGTCATACTTCTAGTTTTTCGGGATTCCTCGAAGAATGTAAAGTACAAACAAAACTGATTTGAAATAGAATGTTTTGTAACGTTATAAATGCGTTTGCGGTCGTTTAGTGCGTGTCAGGACGGACTCTCTCACCGGCGCTGTGAGTGGCGAGCGGCTGCGTGCGGTTCAGGCTAGACGTCCGTCTGAGTCGCGGCGCTGCGTTTCTATTGGGCGGGCCGGCCGGGGGGGCGGGCTGGTGGGCGGGGCTCAGGCGTTTCCCTGGATGCTGTGCTGCCGTCGGACTGGAGGGAGATTC
>JAWRVZ010000473.1:203563-234782 GCA_037043235.1 Rhodeus uyekii | reverse complement strand
TTCAAACACATATCCATATCGCTGCATAATAGAATGTCTTACCAATTACTCTAAGGATGCCCTCGAATCAATTTTCTCAGCTGGTCTGTTCTACAAAGATAGTAGTTCGCATATGTTTGCAGGAGATCCTGGGGGAGAAAATCATGGTCTGACAAAGAGAGCATCATTTACCAACGCCAGCAACGTTGTTGAGCTACTCGCACCTGTTCACAGCGATATTTGTTTTCAAGAAAAACTGATGCTTAACGGTGTAGACATTAAAATACGAATGACCAGAGGTAAAGACGAATTCTGCTTGATGCGGGGGAATGCCACAGCCTATAAATTAAACATCCTGTCAGCATCGTTATTTGTGAAAAAAGTGTCAGTATCACCGGCAGTTAGACTTGGACATGCCCAAGCTCTGCTATCAACTACAGCTAAGTACCCAATTGACCGAGTATCTCTGAAGACGTTTTCAATACCTGCAGGTTCACGTGTGTCCAATCAAGAAAATTTATTCTTAGGTACCCTTCCAAAGTCCATCGTTCTAGCGATGGTTGATAATGACGCCTTTGTAGGAGCATATGATAAAAACCCATTTACATTTAAAAACTATGATCTAGAATTTCTAGCCGTTTATCTGGATGGTCAACAATACCCTGCAAAGCCGCTACAACCTGAATATGAAAATGGATCTGCTGTGAGAGAGTTTTATCAGTTTGTATTAGCAACTGATCGACACCTGAAAAATCAAGCTCTATCGATTGATAGAGAGGATTTCCTGCAAGGATATACACTCTATGCCTTCAATTTCACACCAGATGAACAGTGCTCTCAACATTTTTCTCTGCAACGAAGCGGAAATATAAGATTGGAAGCACGTTTTAGACAACCCCTACCTAGAACAATCAACTTAATTGTTTATGCAACATTTGACAGTGTCATTGAAGTTTCAAACCGTCGTCAGGTCCTGGTTGATTACTATTAACATGTAAAAATGAACACCATCCAACTTACGTCTATCATGGATAAGCTTTCCTGCAATATTCATTTCCTTGGTGTATTACCATGTGACTATTTACCAAAAACACCTTTAAGAAAATTTCCATCTTCAGTCATTCTGAATTCTCACTCTTCAGGACTCCCGGGGGAACATTGGCTTGCTATCTACATAAATGAGCATCGTGTGGGGTGTTTTTTTGACAGTTTTGGTAATAAACCAGAAGACCATCGTTTTCAACCAATAATCAAAGATTTTTTAAATCTAAATTCTAGTGAGATACAATACTCCAGTAAACAGGTGCAGGACTTTTTCTCAGACAAATGTGGTCAACATTGTATATACTTCTTATACCACATGGCTAAGGGGTATGATTATGAAGAAGTTATGAAATTGTATGGTAATGATCTTATTAGAAATGATCAAACTGTGTCAGCTTTTGTGAAAAAACTCAAACAGTCACGATACAATGAAAATGTATTTAAATGTGTTCAGTGTGTTCAGACAGGTGAAATGTTTATGCCTCATGTATAATAATTGACAATAAATCAACTAAGCAACAAAATATTCATTCTTTTGACTCTTTTATTCACATACATTATAATACAATACAGATAATAATAAAATTATAAAATACAAAAAATAAATAAAATTAATATCTCATCCACTGAGTCTGGTCAAGGATGGGTGAATCAAATAGAGTGTCTTGTGATTGTATTGCTGCTGTCCCCGGATACACTTTCTCTTTTTTATCCTTCTTAGAGGAAATGGTTTTAGTTAGAGTAGATTTAGTTTTGAACGAGTTGTATTCCAGGATGCTATATCATTGGACTTAATTTTGTCCAAAATAAATTTTACATTTTTCACACTCCTCTGTGGAACATTTTTTAAAATGTCATCAGCTATAATATCTAAGGGCTCCTCCCCACTCACACTATCTGCGACAGTTTCTTTTTCAACGTTGTTCGGTGGAAGGGATAATGTTAATGTGTTGGTTTCCCTGTCACCTTGTCTAGCAAGAGTTAAAAATCTATGCAAAACAGAAGTGTACATCTTAACCTTTTCATCCACATCCAGATCATTCCTGTGCAAAATATTTCTCATGGTTAGGTCCAAGTCATTCTCCACAACCTGTTGAATACTCTCTCGAGGGGTCCCAGTCTTGAGTTTATCCAATTGGTGCTGTGGAACTAAAAACAGCCTCTCTGCATACTCCATGACAAAACCTTATTTAGACGTGATCAAGCTGGTTATGAAAGGAATTGCAACACTTAAAAGGGGGAGCAGAAAACCACCTTGTTGATTAATTATTCGTCTTTTTCTTCTTACACCGACCTTCTTATCAGCAACAATTTTTATCTCTTTTCTTCTTCTTTTCAGCTTTTGATACTGCTGTGTTGTGAGAGGTATATTACCGTGAAGTACATTAAGAGCAACTTCACAAAGTGTTACAACAAACTCGTCTGAGGCCGTCTCTAAAATAACACGTCTTTGTCTCGGTGTAGCTTTTAATAACATTTTTAACAGAGAGAGGTTTCTTAAAAGTCTTGCAGACATTTTTCAACATCAGCGTGTTCTTTTTTTCTGGAGGTAAACAACAGGGTTTTGTGAGAGCAGATCTGTTCTGAGACGATATGCCTCAGGTGTCTTCGCTTTAAAGTCAATCAAAAGATAGCCAAATGGTCTATCAGTTGCATCTTGATAGCATTCCATAAAATACTTTGTATTTCTAGGATACATCTGTCGAGCCAGTATGTTAATTTGTGTATTGTCTCTGGGGTTTTTAAACAATATCAAATAATTTGTGTTCAAGCTAATAGTTCTACTGGATTTACCTTGAACAAATAAATTCTGTACAATATACACACAACTGATACTCTTGTGATGAACATAGTTGGTAAATAATCTTTCTACTTCAGAATTACCACTAGCCTCTTTCATAACATCATCCAGAATCAAAAAGTTTGTTTTGTTTGGGGGAAACAAATTATCATCATTTAGAGTCTCTGGAAGTCCTTCAATAAATTTAATGTTATACAATTTCAACAGTTCATCATACAATGGTTGCCAGCAATCATAAATGCATACAATATTATCAACATTTTTAGAAATCAGACTTTTAGCATTTTGTAACAACATTCTAACAAAAAAAGTTTTCCCTGAGTTTGAGGGACCAGATATAACACATGAAAATGGGTGCTGAAAACGAAAATCAAACCCCTCAGTGTCTCGCACCCCCCGGTGGCTGTAAAAATCAGTAGCCATAGGGAAGAGTTGTGTAATCAGGAAGTAGCTGCCGTTTGTTATATACAACCTTGAAACGTTTTAGAACTGACCTGTTTTGAAGAGTAAAGTTCTTTTTACTCCTCACAATGCTGTCAGCATGTGCCAGGATTTGCTGAGTGCTGTTGGATGATGTCACAAAGCTGTCAACAAGACCAATCAAAGAGTCTAATCTAATGACTTCAGAATTCTGTGAATTCAGTGTTATACCCTTAGCCTTCATAACAACTTTCCCCTTTGCAGTCCGATAGCCATACGTTTTTGGACCTCCAGAGCAAAATTCTGTGATGTAATCACCATCATCAATTTCATCTGTGAGGTCTCCCAAATAGGGTCCCAAAGGAGGGTTCCATTCACCGTCTCTAGACACAAAGATAACACTATCTGTATCACTGTAAAGCAGTCTATCCCCCAGACGATCCATGAGACTATAAAGCTCCAGTCGTGCATGTGCCGTGGTAAATGCGCCAACAAACACATTAACATCACGAGTCTCATAAAATGACCCCTCTGCATGACGATACTGTATCAATGCTACATTGTCAGACACAAACGTAAAATACGTAACTTCATACTGACAGCCAAAAATGAAGTGTGAAAAATCTTCAGGGTTTTTCAAAAGCTTGCAATTATTTTGATTTTCTTTGAGGGAGAACCGCCCCCAGAGCGTATTACAAAGTAATTTTGAAATTGAACGCTGGGCGGGGTTAAGACAAATCTTTTGAGGATCCAATTTAATCCCCTCTTTTTCCTCATAGGCATCGATGTAAGACTGCTTGTCTTCCTCTGTGGTCACGTGTGAGGGGTAGCCTGAAGCCTCCTGTTTTGAACGCAGGAATGTTTTCACATATTCACAAAACAGATTTTCTGATTTCTGTGGGAAATGCCAGACCTCATCAATGTTCATGACTACATAGTTTTTTTCAACAGCCTTTAACAGTTCGAGGCTTACCCATGTCCCAGAAATTGCTCTCTCCTCATCTGTGTGTGTACAAGGCATTACTTTGCTCTGTTCCTCTGCACAAGTACGGCAAAGGGGAAACATAAGCTTCCCACCACACCTGAAAGGTAGAACGGGGTGAAGCAATTGCCTGGGGGGTAGCACTTTTGCCTTAACAAGCCCATAATAATCTTCAAGGTTTTGAAAATCCTTGAAGATTATTTCAGGATGGCCTGTTGGATAGGATTTTCGAGACTGTACAAAAGGGTATAAACTCGTAAAATCAAGATACATAATTTTCTCCCCCTCAACAGCTTTGTGGTATAACTTGTAGGCATTTGTCCTCCCACCAAAAAGGGCCTCCCGTGGTTTCAGTCTCTCGGGTGCTGAATAAGTGGACATAAAGTCAATTACATCGGGATCAATTTGTTTAAGCTTAGTCCAGTTGCATTCCCACATAACCTCAACATCAAGATTGTACGCCTTTCGCAAAACCTCTACTCTATCGTTAAACATCTTCATAAGCGTGCCAAAAGGAATTTTTGACTGTGGATTGATATAGTCAGGTCTGTAACGACAATCGTGACCATGAAAAAAACAGCCTGCGAAGTCAAGTGCTTTCCTAATACCATCTTTCTCATAATAGCCATCAACAAAGTACCCTCCAAACTTCTCTTCACCATGATTTAAAGCATGGTGGATGTCAACGTTACGTGTCTTTTTCACATATTCAAGCCATTCGATGGATACATTCGAGAATGTCTTATGCTGGTTGATGTATGCGTTGTTGTGTGTCAGAGGTAATGTGTCGGGTGTGATGAAATGGGTTTTGAAAACACCCATACAACATGATGGTAGAGTTGTGAAACTGAATGGGTCTATCTGTGTAGATTGTATGAATTCCGCTCTGTACTTCATGCACGCTTCTCGTAATAACAAAACATCATTCATACAGTATAAGCCAATCTCTTTCCTGAAGTTAAAGACCTTTCCATCAAGGGTGTTATACCACTGATCAAATTTTGTCCTAGCAGAGTCTGTCATCGTGGCATAGCCGTAGTACTGTTTAGAAGGATAGGGGCCTACATACGATTGATTCTCCACCCTGTTAAAAAGATGGGGGAAGTAGCCCTTCTCTGTGTTTGTCAAATTGAATGCAGCAGGTGTTTTGGCGAGAGCCATCGGCAGAAATGAAAAGCTGTCAATGTACCTCTGTTTAGCTCTATCATCAAACATGAAGATTAATCGACAGCCTTGCATGACTATGTTTAACTTAACCCCAGCCTTGCAAAAATATTCCAGGATTAAGAAGTTGTCAAACCCTGCGCTGTTGTGGGCCACAAATGTGTAGTCTTTAAATTTAGGTGTCCTAAACTTGCGAATGAACTGTTTCACACAGTCTTCCCCACGCCATTCAAATTTCTTCCCCTTAAATGTCATGGCACAGACATAATTAGCAACATGTTTGCCATCATCGCTACGTGTTTCAAAGTCATAAAATATGTAGCGATTATCAATAGGTTTGAGGGGGATAGGCTGTATGAAACATTCATGCGATCCACCATGACCAACATCACCACCGCAATAGAAACAACGTTCTGCAGGACATTTATGAGGCTGTGGGTTTTTTGCTGCTACGTAGTAACGTCTTCCACATTTACTACAATATTTGTTCATGTCACAAGGTGCTCTACCAGACTCATTGCCAGAAGCATTTTTATGTGCATTAAAACAATATTGTGATTTACAATATCTCAAACAGTCTGGACAGTGTATTGACTTTTTAGTCTGTTTGAAACACTGTTTATCATTACAGACAGAACATGCAAATTTACAGTCATGATTCTGTTTACTTGAATACCCCTTGTAACAGAACTCACAGACATAATCTTCCCCAACAAAAGCCTTCAGATGTGTAATCAGGTGGTAATGTTGATCATGCAAGAACAGAAACACAGTCCTGGTATGTGGCTCATCATGAGATTTATACTTCTCTAATTTTCCATCACTGGACCTGTGAAGCACAACAATCTTCAAATCTAAGCACTGCTCAAACTTTGGAATGTGACTAAAACCCACAAGCTGTTGAGAGGTGAGACCAGCTGTATTCTGAATGACGATAGCCCTGTTTTCTAGCTCCTGATGGCTGGCATCTGGTTCTAGAAAATGTGCTAAACAGATAGCAAAACACAAATTGTTTGTAATGTTGGTTGGTGAGAATAAATGCATTCTTTTTCTCCTGATCACTTCATCAAAGACTATGTCAGTAATCTTCCTACGGACCCCTCCATTCCTGCTTCTAGCTATTGACACATGTAATTGTAAATCGTCATCGGCTGTTAGCTGTTCATTGCTTTGAGCGACCGATTCAAATTGATCTACAAAATGTCTCTCGTTATAGTCATTACTAGGACACAATATAGCATTGACATCTGATTTAAGACTAGGACCTCTCAAGCTGACATTTATGAAAGACCCTTCACCACCAAGCTGTTTGGAAAATGACACCATTTCTGACAAAATAGTTTGTACAAATATAGTGTACGCGGCCAAATCTGTGGTAATTATTTCCCTCAAATTCAGAGCTCTGTGTATTTCTAACCCATTAAAATAAGGCCTTGGGTTGACAGTGTAGTCACCCACAGTCCCACCAGCACGTGCTAATGTGTCCGCATCATTCTGGCTTAACATAATTGAGGGGTCTGTCATTGCTTCTTCCGAATTATTTATTCTACCACTACCAGTTTGTGAAAAATCGGTGTCTGCTTCAAAATCATGATTATGCATCTGAATCATTTCTTCAAGCCTTTCACA
This sequence comes from Rhodeus uyekii, assembly GCA_037043235.1. Taxonomy (NCBI): domain Eukaryota; kingdom Metazoa; phylum Chordata; class Actinopteri; order Cypriniformes; family Acheilognathidae; genus Rhodeus; species Rhodeus uyekii. The sequence goes on along the minus strand of JAWRVZ010000473.1, from coordinate 227,763 downwards.
CAGGTTAAGTGGTGAGCGGTCATTCATAGCAGTCTCTATGGCTATCGGATCTTGTAAGGTTGAATTACCAAATGATACACCCACTGTGTCATTTGGTAATCCAGTAAACTGCTCATTAACCCAATCTTGTGTAATCTCCTCTATTCTATCTGGTAGATTTAAATACTCCACCCCCAAAATTTCAATCTGCTGATCTATAATATCTTGTAACTGAGCAGTTATCGTCAAATGTTCATGTCTAACTCTTACAGATCGATTCTGTTGACAGCAATGCAAATCATCATCCGAACGCACTCGTTTACCAGCCATTTTTTAAATTTATGTAGATTTAACCAAGCCTCTCCACTCATTACACAACAAATAGCAAAACTATGTTTTTTCTTCATAAACAAAATATCAAATTAACATTACTATATCACAAACCAAAACCTTAATATGACTACATAATAATAATAATTAAAAAGTATTTAGCAATCAACAACTGAAAACAGAGAAAAAAGCCATGTAAAAACCATCACACCAAATATAAAAAAACATCACAGCAGATATAAACGATCACAGCACACATAAAACCATCACACCAAATATAAAAAACCATCACAGCAGATATAAACGATCACAGCACACATAAAACCATCACACCAAATATAAAAACCATCACAGCAGATATAAACGATCACAGCACACATAAAACATCATAGCAGATATAAAACAAATAATCACGATCGAACATTGCGTAAAACAGCCTGATTGAGAGTAGACAGGAGATTTACCATGAGTTGTTTTTCTCTGAGGTCGTCCTGCCGTCCGTCATCAATTTTCCCCAAGTGTTCCAGAACACATGCTGTACGATCAAGGAGGACTCTATTTATCGGACCTTGTTCTGCAGCATTCTCCGTCAGAGTCTTAAACCATCCATACATTTTTCGCAGGAGCTCGTTCTGGAGAGTCACTTTTTCATCAAGGCGACGGCATTTCGAATGCAGTTCCAAAAGTAGTTCATTACTCAAATGCTGTTGATTTGATGGGAGAGAGGCATCGTTCTGTAAATTGAGTTTTTCATCCAGACGACGACACTCTTCTCCCAACTCTAATAATAACTCGTTGTTGAAATGGTCCTGATTTGCTGGGATCTCTGCTTCACTAATCGATGATGGAGCGTTCAAACAGGCCTCGGCATTTCCCCGCGCGCTCTCCTTTGGCACTACGACATCCCACGTAACAGTCGTTTCACGTCCGTTCAACAGATTTTCTCTGTAAAAGTCTGTGAGGTAGAATCGGTAATAAATATATTAGTATACATAGCGACCTCCATAACACTTATTTTAACAAAATATATATCTAGAGTTAAAATACGCACCTACTATTTCAACAGGTTCTGATGAATTAGTATATGCCAATGTTGGCGGATCACACGCTCCAGTCACTGGGTGTGAACCTTTGGGGAAAGAACGTTTAGGTTTATTAATCAACTTTGAGCCAGCACGTTTGCGACTTAGACTTAAGCGTCCTCCAGATGATGTACTCGGATTTGTAAACCCAGGTTGAGTTACTACCAACGCAAGATCGTCCAAACGATCTATGATAGAGAAATTAAAAGTGTTATTTATTTCAAATCCCCAATACGTAACATATAACTAATAATATTTTAAGAAAAGAACAGATTCACCTTGGTTTGTACCATCTCCACTATTCTGAAGTGGGGTGTTCACTATTGGTCAGAAAGTACATAATAATCATATAAAAAATAAGCCCATGTAATCATCTGACATATGTTTTCACAAAAATATAAAAGAGAATACTTACAGAGTAGATCAATTTGGTTAAATGCTGCATCCTCCTTCAATCCTGTATCTTATATAGATATAATTTAAATCCTGTTAAAACACTAAAGATAAAAAAAGAAAACTGAATAAAACCTATTTTACAATGAATATATCCTAACAAAAAAGTAAAATGTTATAAATTCGACTTACCACTAAAATTCGATGCCATTGTAAAAAGAATGTTTTCCTTCTATCACGAGCGTGCTCTGAGATACGATGTGGAAATGTTGTAGGCCGTCTGCGAGCAAGTTGAGCTTTTGAAGACCTAGGGCGGAGCTATGGATCAAAAGGCTACCATATTTAAATTTTAAAAGTAGCAAAAAGTCACAGATATATGTAACATCTTATGAAAATATAACAATTTTGTTTTTTGTTTTTTTACTACAATTAGCTATAAGTTTGAAGTTGTAAAATAATAAAATAAAATATATATAACTGTTTTCGTCAGTCCAAATAACTAATGTTTAAACGTATAAATATACCTACAACTTTACTAGGCCAAATAACTTAATGTTTAAAACCATTAAAATGTAAAAGAATGTTACAAGCTCTTTCATTTATCATTGTTTTTAAAAAGCCTTTACGCTTTCTGATTTGACAACATTTACCACAACTTCTCCCCTAAGAGGTGTTGGAGACAGGAGATTAAAACTATCACCTATCACTTAGTAAATTAAAACTATCAGCCCTTAGTGTCATTAAAAAAACTTATCTCCTGACCATTTGTGTATTGGGAAGGATCTCAGATCTAATGACACCTAAAACCTTTGAACAATGTCTGGATCAATTTTGAAGTGTTGGATCCTTCAAAGACCATATCTAAAATCAGATCCTTTCTCACAGACAGGATGGAGACAGGATATTTAACTTTGCAAATTAAAACTAACACCCTTAGTGGCACTAAAAACTTATATCCTAAACATTTGTGATTTTTTTGGAAACACGTCAGAACTAATGACACCTAAAACCTTTGAACAATGTTTGGGTCAATTTGAGGTGTTTGATTCCTTCAAAGACCAAGTCAGCAACAAGGATGGGGGACCGATGGATACATGACGTCTGGGAAGATATCACTTAGTAAATTAAAAACTATCACCCCTTAGTGTCATTAAAAAACTTATCTCCTGACCATTTGTGTATTGGGAAAGATCTCAGATCTAATGACACCTAAAACCTTTGAACAATTTTGAAGTGTTGGGTCCTTCAAAGACAAGTCTAAAATCAGATCCTTTCTCACAGACAGGATGGAGACAGGAGATTTAACTTAGTAAATTAAAACTATCACCCCTTAGTGTCATTAAAAAAAATTATCTCCTGACCATTTGTGTATTGGGAAAGATCTCAGATCTAATGACACCTAAAACCTCTTGATCAACGTTTGAAGTGTTGGGTCCTTCAAAGACCAAGTCTAAAATCAGGTCCTTTCTCACAGACTGGATGGAGACAGGAGATTTAACTTTGCAAATTAAAACTAACACCCTTAGTGACACTAAAAACTTATATCCTAAACATTTGTGATTTTTTTTGGAAACACGTCAGAACTAATGACACCTAAAATCTTTGATCAACGTTTGGGTCAATTTTGAGGTGTTTGAGTCCTTCAAAGACCAAGTCAGCAACAAGGATGGGGAACAGATGGATACACGAGGTCTGGGAAGATATCACTTAGTAAATTAAAATTACTACCCCTACTTTTAATCTTTTATTACTTCCAATAATCAACACTTCCACATGCAAAGCCACAGCCAGGAAGGGGCCGGCTCCCCCGAACCCAGTGAATCTGGGGACTTCATTTTCATTTGGGTCTACAGAGAGAAGCATGGATCTCACAGCTCAAGTAAGCTCTTTTTTAAATCTTCAGAAACACTATTTTAATTACAAGTCATTATTTCAACCTTTGTTTTATTGTTTCTCATTTCTTAAACTCGTTTGTTTTGTTTAATTCACAGTCATTATACCTGGATTGTGAGAAGGTCTGGTCAGCTCTGCTCAGCTCTAAACAACTCCGGTGGGGGCTGGGGCGGTGGGGGACAGATTCAACCTACTACACAACTGTGTAAACAATTATAAAATCATAAAAAACAATTTGTCCGGAAACAGGAGGTCAAAGGTGACAAATGCACACCTGGGGGTAATAAATCATTTTTGACACACTGTCCGTAATATTTTCTTCTGAAATACATGTAACGACGTTACGTATTTAAAATACAAAATTTGAGTAACTGTATTTCGTTACAGTTACATTTTAAATTGATGGTAATCAGATTACAGTTACATTCTAAAAGTATTTTAGATTACCAAAGTGATTACTTTGAATTTTAGTGTCATTTATTTATTAATATTAACGTAAGCTGTCTGATGATTCTCCGACTCTGTCTCTTTAAAAAAAAAGCGCGCGCAGCCTGTTCAGTTAGCAAGCTGGAGAGTGTAGATCTGCATAAAAAATGGACGGGAAAACAGCGCGCAATGCATTTCTTTTGTGGAAATTCAAAGACAATTTTACTTATAAACAAGAAAAAGGACGTAACATCACAGTGCAATGCAAACTACCTGCAACAAAACTTCTATCGGCTTCAAAGGATTCAACATCTAATCTGAAAAAGCATCTTGAAGTAAGTTGTTCTTGGTCTTTGAAAATTATTTTCTTTATTTATATGATTCTCGCTTAGGGTGTGAGAGGTCCCGGGCTCAAATCCCATTCTTTGACTCAAATGAGGTTTCGGCCGCTGGGTGCTCTGGTGGCGCTGTTCCGTGTTTTGTCACCCCGGGAAGTTTGAAGACATTGTTTTCTTCCCGGCAGGAAGAGTGGAAACACAGCGTTCGTCTTTTAAACGCATTTTCAGATCGTCTCATAAAGGTAATTTACTTTATTTCACTTCTCCTTTTACTGTTAATGCTGAATTCTTGCGTGAAACAAACCAGAACCTCCAAATGAGGATTTGTTTATTAGCAAATAAACTTCTCTTTCCTCCTGTTAATCATAATATGATTTGCACGCTAAATTATGAACAAACATGTCTTTAATTCTCGCTTTTGTGGTTTTTGTGTTTGTTATTAAGTGGTAAAACACCTAATGATTGTCTTCTAATAGAGATGATGTGTTTAACACTGTTTAGTCATTTGTTGATTACGAGCTAAATTATGAATGAGCTTGACAATTATTTTCAACTTTTGTAATGTTTATGATTTTACATAAATAGCTCAAAAAGAATATGTTGAAATGAAACGTTTGCTTTCATGGTTTTACCATGGTAAAAATAGTACAGCTACAGTTAGGACTAGAATATCAGTAATATGTTTATACAAGTATGTTTTTTTATATAGTAAATATGTTTTTATCATGATATCATGGTGTGCAATCATGATATTATAAATGCAATAAATGCTCTCTTTGTTTTATAAATATATATATTGCATATATATATATATAAATATATATATATATAATGTAAATACAGATGAGAATCCTCTATCACTGCCAGTCAAACTGTCAGTGTCATGTTTAAATGTTAGTGCTGTCAGTCCTTTAAAAAAGAAAAAAAATTGTCATTTATCAAGAATAGTAAAGCATAAGTTTTTTTTAAATATATTTCCATTTACCTCATTTACCTAGTGAAAAACAGATGCTGTCTGAAGAGCTAAATCATTTATTTTTACGTCAGCCAAAGGATGATTTAGTTAATTGCTCATCCTAACTCTTAATGCATTACTTTTGACTTCACTATTCATTACAAATGATGTTTCTTTAAAAAAAACAATAATCTAAATTGTTCGTTGTATTGCTGTGCTCCATTTAAGATCCCTGGTGAACATCTGGAAGACCCCGTCCGTTGTTGCTGGTTCTTCTGGACCCCTGGAGAACATCTGTAATCATCTCAGCCACATTTCAACCTCAACATCGTGGTGAAGCTGGACTTGTTCCACTGCCTGTGTTTAACCTCTGACCATCACGTCTGTTCAGCACTTTCTGCTGCTCCTGTCTGTGGAGGATCAGGACGACCTAAAGAGGCTCCAGGACGTCTATAGGTTCTGTGGTTTCCATCCAGCAAACAGCATGTATAAGAGCAAATACAGAGCTTCTGAACAGAGTGGAGAAAGTCTTGAAGTATCTTCATCAAGGCCACACACCCCAACAACGTCCCACTCCCCAAGCCTTCCATCCTGAAGATGAGGCACATACAGAAACTGCACATTCTGCAACATTTAATTCTACACAGTGAAAGTGTTTCAAGATACTAAATGTTGACAATGCCGGTTTTATCAGTTACATTATGCAATATATAGTACAATACAAATATAAAAATACACATTTTCCATGGTTTTCACTTAAAAAAAATATAAATATGTAAAACACTAATTACCAGTGGCAATTTCCTGCGTCAATGATTGTTTATCAATGACAGATATTATATTTTTGGATATGAGGTGCAGGGAATGAGCGCACAGATGACATGGACAGAATTTCAGCAGTCCCCATTCTATGAGACTGAGAGCCAGAGGTGGATTGCTGAAAAGACAAAAATAACTAATCTCTATGCTTGTGCAGGTCATTTCTGATTGCTGTTCAGTAGAACTAGTTCATATGTATTATGTACTATTATGTAATAACAGTAATAGTAAAATATTTATTAATAGTTTATGTATTAAAGAGTTATACATTCACAAACACTGTAATATGGTTGTGTTTAAATATCATTCTGCTTTTTCCATGTTCTAATTACTAATTAAATTTGTAATTAAAATGTGTTATTGCTTGTATGTTTTTTAAAAAGTTACTTATTTGCTGTGTTTTCAGTACTTGCTTTTACACTGTATACATTATTTAGAATTATTTCCATTTAGACAAACTGAGTTTCACATTGTAATTGTAGTTTTAATTGTACACACTGAAAGTATAACAAGATTTTAAATGTTGACAATGCCTGTGTAAACAGTTACATTGTGCAAAATATATTACAATATAAATATAACAAGGATTAAAATATCAAAATGTTCTATTTTTTTTCTTTTTAAAACAATATCTAAAACATTAAATACCAGTGGTGATTTCCTTCATCAGAGTGTTTATTAATGACAGATATTATATTTTTGGACACCCTACAAAGACATCTCTTACATAGTTTTTACAAATAGATAAATCATTATTGTTTTAATGTGTCTAATATATTTTAGGAACGATGTTAAAGATAATTAAACATGAGTCAAGGTGGGATTCGAACCCCGGTCTTTTCGTGCGGTTCATTTGACACGCCTCCCGAATTTTCCTGCGTTCCTATTGGCTCGCAGCGCTCTACACCTACGCGCGACTGGCCCCCGCGAGCGTGGTGCTAATAACGCTAAGGTCCCGGGTTCGATCCCCGTACGGGCCATCATTTTGCTCTGCCCCTCAATCACCTTCCAACTAACTTCATTGCTATTTGAATTCCAGATAAAATCACATTCACTCATAGATTTCAATGTGTACAGCTTCTACCTTAACTGTCTATGAAGATGCTCTCCCATTTGTCTTGCCACTGGACATGCAATATTCCTTATTTTCCCATTTACTCATACGTTGAGCCTTTTATGGTTATCATCATTAGCCTATGTTTAATATTTATAAGAATTTGGTCTTATACAACATCGGGATGTGTGAGTGTAGTCGACTACACGGTACAGGGTGCCACTAGTCGACAACAAAAACACTAGTCGACTAAAATTTTCGTTTAAACGACTAACAAATTAGTCGAAAGGCACATCCCTAATACAACATAGAATTGACATCCAATTAATCATGCGTTAAATAATGTTTTATAAAGCAGTGGTCCCCAACCCCCGGTCCGCGGAAAAAGTGGTACCGGGTCGCAGATCGAATTCGCAGACCGGTCCGTGAGCGTCTGCAAGCGGCTCTGGCGCTGTAGCTTCGGCGGTGAGGAGGTGTGCTTCAACAATCGCGCGCACCCTCGCCTTTGAGCGAGTTCATTATCCGAATTGTGAACAAATTGTTTTTTTCATCTTTTTAAATGAATCAATTGTTTTGTTTACAAAAATATTGTCAATAAATCATTCACGAATTTGATAGATCTGCGGTGTGTTTCCCAAAAGCATCGCTAGATAACTATAGTCATAAATTCCATTGAACTTCATTGCGTTCATATTTGATTTGCGAAAACCATCCTGACTAAGTTTGACTGTTGACTCTCTCGATTCTGTTGTGGCGGTAGTCTTTTCATAGAGAGGATAATAAGTGAAAGATTCACTCAAAGTTTTCTCCATTACCTAAATCTGTTGTGTTACTTGGAGAATTGTGCTAGTTGTTTTTTTCTTGCTTTCATTTATTGTTAAGACCACACTTACTGACTGATGCTTGCTGCAATAAAAACATATTTATACTAGGGATAGTTAAAATGACACAAATTTTAAATTGTCATATTTTTTTTCCAAATGTGCCTCTATTAGATGTGCCTCTGCTATAAAGATGATAACAGGACATCAAGTTAATATGGTCTTTTGTGTTAAGTATTTCAAAGTATTCCAAAGTATTTAGATTACGTTACTAAACTTGAGTAATGTAACGAAATACGTTACAAATTACTTTTTAAAGCATGTATTTTGTAATCTGTAGTGAAATACATTTTAAAAGTAACCTACCCAACCCTGCTGACTCCATACTGAAGACAAACACATCAGAGGAGAGAAACACACCAGTGAGCTTCACTGTAAAAAAAATTCTCGTAAAAAAACGGTAAATGACTGGCAGCTACGGCTGCCAAACAAAAACCATAAAATTAAAGTAAAATATCTTAATTCAAATAAAGTGCAAAAACAATAATTTTACAGAAATTTTCATTAAAAATTGTAGTGAAAAAACATGTTATTTTACAGATTTTTCCCGTGTTTAAAGTAAGATATTTTACCTTTTTTTTACGGTTTTTGTTTGGCAGCCGTAGCTGCCAGTCATTTACCGTTTTTTTATGATTTTTTTTTACAGTGTAAAACTGTTATTTTATGGATCTTTCCTAGATTATTATGATCAAAAACCTTCAATTAAATTACAGTGTTAACAGTTCTACGGATAAACACTGTTATTTTACAGGTATTTACTAAATTATTACAGTCAAACAACTTTAATTAAATGATATTGCTAAGAGTTCTATGGATAAACACTGTTATTTTACTGGTATTTACTAAATGATTACAGTCAAACACCTTCAATAAAACGACAGTGTTAAGAGTTCAACAGATAAACACTTATTTTACAGATTTCCTAAATGATTACAGTCAAACAATAAATAGTCAAGACGTGCTCAAGATTTAAAATTAAGTTTTATTTTGGCAGATAAAATAAGTATAAACAGTATAAAAAATAATTAAAATCATCTCAAACTTCAATTTGCAGCATTTGTTTACATATAATTTAATAGTGTTTAAATTATGTAAAACGTAATCTAAAATCACAATTATTGAATAAATAAAATACAAAATTTAAATTACTTCAGTAATTAACAATAGTTTATCAAATTCTCAAACTAGGATTATGGTGACAGTCTAAACATACTGAATACAAAACTGTAACACTTTACAAAATGAACAGCACTTATACAGCGTTTATTAAAATTATACAGCATTTATTTATTAAATTTATGACTGGAGTAACAATGCTGAAAATTCACCTTTGCTAACAAGAATGAATTACATTTTAAAGTATTTTCAAATAGAAAAGTTATTTTAAATTATAATATTATTTCACAATATTACTGTTAGTATGATTAATTAAATAAATGCAGCCTTGCAGATGAGCAGACGAAACTTCTTTTAAAAACATTAAAAATCTTACGATAACAAACTTTTGAACAGTGTGTGTGTGTGTGTGTGTACACTACCGGTCAAATGTTTTAGAACAGTAATATTTTTGTATGTTTTTAAAGATGTCACTTCTGCTCACCGGGGCTGCATTTATGCTATTATATTATAAAAAATAGAAAATAAGCTGTAATATTGTGAAATATTATTAAAATGCAAAACAACTGTTTTCTATTTGAATATATTTTAAAATGTAATTTATACCTGTGATGCAAAGCTGAATTTCCAGCATCATTACTGCAGTCTTCAGTGTCACATGATCCTTCAGAAATCATTCTGATATGAATGATTTGTTGATTTGATCAAATGATTTGATCAAAAGTTTTGGGTTGGTAAGATTTTGTTTTTTGGGGGAAATAACTTAAAGAAATTCATAACTTGTTTCAGCAAGGATGCATTTTGCTCTATTGCTTTTATATTTTATCTCCTAATTTTAACTTCAGCAAATCAGCACAGTGCTCAAACGACAAATATTGGCACCAACAAAGTTTCTAACTGGAAGAATTGCAACAAAAAAGGGGAATTTTTTTCCAACCAGCCTCCCATTGACGGCAGCCATCAGCTTACATTCCGGAGAAGGGAAAACACAGCTGCCTACACTCAAAAGATTAGAAATAATATGCCTCCTCTGGTTGAAGAATCTACCTGCTGCACAAACTGCCACAGACTTCTACAAAGGATTGCAGTTCTTGAAACAAAGCTACTTGTGGGACTACCAAACCAGACGGAACACACAACAGAGCTTCATCATGGACGTCCTCAGCACACAGCCGGTGAGTCCCATGAATCTAATGCTCCTAAACAGGCCATACTGAGTGCCGAAATTGATCAACATACTAATCGATGGCACAAACAGGGAGCGAGACCCAAAGGCACTCGAGACATCAGATTGTCACGAGTATCGCATTTTGTAGCGTCCTCTACCCCAAACACTAGCTCCCTACCACCGCCAATACATCTGGAGAACAGATTTGAAGTGTTAATGAATGTGAGTGAGGAATCTCCAGACATGATGAATGTGGTTGAGGAATCCCCAAACATGATCGGACACAGATCAAATCAGCCAGCAGCTAACACCGATGCTAACTGCCGCTCAAGGTGGAGCAGACAGCGACACTCAGCTCTTAGAGCAGCCGAGCCCAGGACTCTGATAGTGGGTGACTCTATTATCAGAAATATTAGCAGCAGGGATACAACTACATGCTGCCTTCCACAAGCAACAGTTTCTGATGTAAACAGGGAACTTAAGAGCATTCTGATGAAATATAAAACTGCAAACCGACTAATCATCCATGTGGGAAAGAATGATATTCGGAAGGAGCAGTCAGAACTCCTTAAAAGGGATTTCAATGAACTTTTTGAAATGCTCAGAAGTCTAAAAGTTCAGTCGTTCATCAGTGGACCACTCCCAGCAAGAGGAACAAATAGATTTACACGTTTGCTTGGGCTTAATACATGGCTGCAAAAAACCTGCAACTTAAAGGGACTGAATTTCATCGACAACTTCAATCTGTTCTGGAGTCAGAGACAGTTGTTCACACATGATGGCCTGCGCCCAAACAAACTGGGCTCAAGAGTGCTAAAGGACAATATCTACTTCTCCCTCCATCATCCTTCAGCAGTGTGTGCAAATCCACCTAATCTGAATGGCACAAACACACCTGGACAGAGTACAGCTGATAACAGGACTTCATTTCAGCACCTGAATGGACATGCGGCTGACACATCCCACAAGGACAGAGATAACACCACGCAGCCACAACAACCACTGTTCACGGACACAATCCTGACTGAGCCCTGCCCAGAGAGCTCACCGATAGACAGTGATGTGTTAGAACTGCTCCAAGTTTCAGCAGCCAAGGACGACTTTAGGGAAAACAGCCAGGGCCAGGACAACATATTACCGCCTCCAGTAACACCAGAGCAACAGCCTCTTACACCGGATACGCTATCCCTCTCCCCAGCATCCCCTCTGCTGTGTTTCTCTGAGAAAATGGAGGAACTGGTGTATGCTGGAACCAAACTCGCCCACTCTTTTGCTGCGAGCCCCCAGACATCAACAAAAAAGCGGCGATCTCCACAACCACCAAAGCCTGTGGGCCCAGCTCGACCTCCCATTCCTCCTGCGAGAGCTCTTCGGCCGCTACCACAACGCCAGGGCCCTCACCCTCCTCCATCTGTTCTAGGTGAACCAAAAACAACTGATAAAAGCTCTCAGTGATGTGTGTCGGGTCCCCGCTATGATAACAGGTCAAATGACTTTGACTTTGTCAAATGTTTACAGAACAAGCGGGAACCCAGTGTGCCTGTTGCTTTCTCTATTTCAGTTTTATTACGTGATAGAAAGCCAAAGGCCTTCTCAAACCGTCTGGCAAACCCATTTAATCTGTTGCCTATTCAAACTAAGATTACTGTAGAGACAGAAAGTAAGACTGTTAAGTTAGCACTTTTAAACATCCGTTCACTTAAAAATAAATCACTTCTAGTCAATGATTTAATAACCACAAACAATCTAGATTTTATGCTTCTAAATGAAACATGGCTTGAAGACAGTTGCAGTTCAACAATCCTGAATGAAACAGCCCCTCCTAACTTTACTTTTATGAGTGTCTGCAGAGCTGTTAGGAGAGGTGGAGGTGAAGCTGCTCTATTTAAAGATGTCTATCAATGCAAGCAAGTGTCATTTGGTGATTACTTGTCTTTTGAATATTTGGGTATTGTGTTAAAAGGTGCTCCTCGCATTCTACTTTTAGTCATTTACAGGCCTCCAAAATACTCTCCAGCCTTTGTGGAGGACTTTACAGAACTGTTATCAGCAACTTCCTCAGAGTTTGACTGTTTTGCTATTACTGGGGACTTTAACATCCACATAGAAAATGCAGAATCCAAAATGGCAAAAGAAATTCTAACAGTTTTGAATACTTTTGATCTGACTCAGCATGTACATAGACCCACACACAATCGAGGACATACACTAGATTTAATTATCAGTAAGGGTCTAAACATCTCATCCATTGTCATTAAGGATGTAGCTCTATCAGATCATTTCTGTATTTTCTTTGATATATTGATCTCTCCGACTGTTGAAGCTAGATCTATCTCGGTCAAAAAGCGATGCTTAAATGAGAATACTAGTGCTCTGTTTATGAAGGCTATATCTTTAACACCAAGCATATCTGCAGACTCTGTTGATTTTCTTCTTGATTCTTTTAACTCAAAAGTTCAGAATGTTATTGATAACATTGCTCCTGTGAAAGTCAGGAAGAAGAGTGGCAGACAAAAAGCACCCTGGAGGAATTCAACAGCAGTGCAAAATATGAAAAGACAATGCAGAAAAGCTGAGCGCATGTGGCGAAAGACAAATCTTGAAATCCACTATAACATCTATAAAGATAACCTTCATGCTTTCAATGTGGAACTAGGCAAAGCTAGACAGACCTTCTTCTCAAATATTATAAACAGAAACTTAAACAACACCCGCACTCTTTTTGCTACTGTAGAGAGACTAACAAATCCCCCAAGTCAGATTCCCAGTGAAATGCTCTCAGACAGCAAATGCTGTGAGTTTGCTTCCTTCTTCTCTGAGAAAATAAATAATATCAGAAAGGCGATCAGCACATCCTTGAGCTGCACTGGGGTAAAACAGATCAGACCACAACCTCAGAAAGTAGCTATTATGTCTGTTTTCGAAGCAATTGATGGTAAAATTTTGGAAGAAACAGTACAGCACCTTAAAACATCAACCTGCGCCCTTGACATACTTCCCACATCTTTTTTCAAAAGCGTGTTTAACTGTTTAGAAGCAGATATCCTAGAAGTGGTAAATGCCTCACTTCTTTCTGGGACTTTTCCAAAATCCCTAAAAACTGCAGTTGTTAAGCCCCTTCTGAAAAAGAGCAATCTGGATAACATCATATTGAGCAATTACAGACCAATCTCAAATCTACCTTTCATAGGCAAGATCATTGAAAAAGTTGTTTTCAATCAGCTGAACAAGTTCTTAAGCTTGAATGGATACTTTGACAACTTTCAATCTGGTTTCCGACCACATCACAGCACAGAGACAGCACTCATAAAGATAATAAATGATATTCGTCTTAACACAGATTCAGGTAAATTATCAGTGCTGGTTTTACTCGACCTCAGTGCTGCGTTTGACACTGTAGATCACAACATTCTCCTTGACAGGCTGGAAAACTGGGTTGGGCTTTCTGAGATGGTTCTTAAATGGTTCAGGTCATACTTAGAAGGGAGAGGTTATTATGTGAGTATCGGTGACCATAAGTCTGAGTGGACATCCATGACATGCGGAGTCCCTCAAGGTTCAATACTTGCACCCCTCCTGTTCAACTTATATATGCTGCCACTGAGCCAAATAATGAGAAAGAACCAAATTGCATATCACAGCTATGCAGATGACACCCAGATTTACCTCGCGTTATCACCTAATGATTACAGCCCCATTGACTCCCTGTGTCAATGCATTGATGAAATTAAAAACTGGATGTGCCTAAACTTCCTTCAGTTAAACAAAGACAAAACTGAAGTCATTGCATTTGGAAACAAAGATGAAGTTCTCAAAGTGAACGCATACCTTCACTCTAGGGGTCAAACAACTAAAAATCAGGTCAGGAATCTTGGTGTGATTTTGGAGTCAGACCTGAGTTTCAGTAGCCATGTAAAAACAATAACTAAATCAGCATATTATCATCTCAAAAATATTGCAAGAATTAGATGCTTTGTCTCCAATCAAGACTTAGAGAAACTTGTTCATGCTTTCATCACCAGCAGGGTGGATTATTGTAATGGGCTCCTCACTGGCCTTCCCAAAAAGACCATAAGACAGCTGCAGCTCGTACAGAACGCTGCTGCCAGGATTCTGAGCAGAACCAGAAAATATGAACACATCACACCAGTCCTCAGGTCCTTGCACTGGCTTCCAGTTACATTTAGAATTGATTTTAAAGTACTGTTACTTGTTTATAAATCACTCAATGGCCTAGGACCTCAATACATTGCAGATATGCTCATAGAATATAAAACTAACAGATCACTAAGATCATCAGGATCAAGTCACTTAGTAATACCCAGGGTTCACTCAAAGCAAGGAGAGTCTGCTTTTAGCTGTTACGCCAGCCGCAGCTGGAACCAGCTTCCAGAAGAGATCAGGTGTGCTCCAACAGTAGCCACATTCAAATCAAGACTCAAAACACATCTTTTTACCTATGCATTTGCAGATTGAGCACTGTGCTATGTCCGAACTGTTTGCATTTTTTTATTTTATACGTATTATCTTTTTATTCTTTGAATCATTTTTAATGCTTTATTTTTATCATTCTTCTTTATGTAAAGCACTTTGAATTACCATTGTGTATGAAATGTGCTATACAAATAAACTTGCCTTGCCTTGAACTTTCTATTCAATAAATAATCCTGAAAAAAATGTACACAGCTTGTAACGAGTTATAGTGGGTAATGCTCCTTTAAGACGGAGTGCTTTTTCCCTCTCTCAAGAGCAGTAATGAGGTTCGAACAGAGCGCGGGCAGGGAAGCATCGCATGTATGGAGTGAGGTTTTTCCCTCTGTTTTCATTTCTGTTGCTCTTACTGTTGTTTTGTTGTTGTTTGGTAACGCGATTGTGCGTGAAGCATTGTTTGCCAACCTCCCCGGTGTGTGTAGGATGGACAGTTAATAAAGGACCCCTCCTGTGGAATATCAGCTGTGTCTTACTAGTTCTTCACTCTACATTTAGGCGAGCTATCCGGCCTCTCCTAGAGAATCAACGCGTTACAAGCGGTTTTCAACATTAATAATAATAGTAAATGTTTCTTAAGCAGCACATCAGCATTTCAGAATGATTTCTGAAGGATCATGTGACACTAAAGACTGGAGTAATGATGCTGAAAATTCAGCTTTCCTAATGTTAGTATGTCAATACTCACCGCTCCTGAAATGTATTTCACACACACACACACACACACACACACACACACGCACGCACGCACGCACGCACTTACACGCACGCATTTACAAAGCTCTTATATAGACTTTTTTTTGTTTTTTTTTAAATCTTAATCCTAGTTTAAAATATTAACACATGCTAACAACGCACAGTTAACGTTAGCTAATACATTGAACTATGACCTTTGAACTAATACATTGACCAACGCTATGGTGTGATTGACTGTCCGTCAGCGTGATCAGGGCATGATCACTATGTCGGCTTGTTAGTATATTTGTTGGATGGGTAGTAAAGTCATCCGGCAGATGGCTATACTGACCTCCTCTTTAACACGTTTGATAAATATAATTCTGGAGTGCTAGAGTTGTACAAAACCGCAGATGAGCCGCACCCAAAAACAGTGTTTTTATATCTGGATGAGTCACAACTATTTGATAAAAAACCTAAAAGCATTTATAGGTGTAACGTACGTCTGTGAGTTTTGCTATCGGGGGTACACCAATCGCAGAGATCACAGATGTAAATACGTGTGTGATGTGTGTAATCACCCAGACTGTCACACACACCCAAAAAGACAAAACGCTGTGCCGACTGTTTGCGGTACTGTAAATCTGGTTATTGTTTTGAAATGCACAAGCAGCCGGCCCCTGGTGAGGAGTATGCGCAGTGTGAAGTGAGCAGATATTGCCCGAGATGCAACAGACGCTTTCACATCAGCGGGACCAACCCCAAACCCCATCGATGTGCGGCTGACCGTTGTGTTCAATGTGGTGAGAGTCTGGCTATGGACGGCGTGCATCAATGCTTTATTCAGCCATTCAAGCCAGAGAGACCAAGCGATCGCTACATTTTTTACGACTTTGAGACACGCTATGAAAACGGTAAACATGTAGCCAATTTTGTTTGTGCTATCACGCTTCGTGGTGAGGAATTTGTGGCCGAGGGCCCAGACTGCGTAGATCGTCTCATTAAAAAGTTCAGACAGCCTTTTTACCGTGACTTCACATGGATTGCCCATAATGCTTCGGGTTTGATAATTTCGTACTTTTGCAATACTTCATCAGAATGGGTCTTGCCCCTAAAATCACAATGCGAGGTTGTCGTCTAATCATGATGTATGATAATGCCTTCAAGCAACGATTTATCGACAGCTATGCATTTATACCGATGCGTCTTGCCAAAACGTCTGCTGCGTTCAATCTGGCTTTCATTTGAAAGCCACGTTTCTAGCATCTGTAAAACGGCGTTCTTCCATCTTAAGAATATATCTAAATTGCGACATATGCTATCTAAGACAAATGCGGAAAAGTTAATGCGTTCATGAGTTCAAGGCTAGATTATTGTAATGCTTTACTAGGTGGTTGCCCTGCACGCTTAATAAACAAATTCCAGCTGGTCCAAAATGCAGCAGCTCGAGTTCTTACTAGAACCAGGAAGTATGAGCATATTAGCCCAGTTCAGTCATTTTAAAATCTTGCTAATTACTCACAAAGCATTAAATGGTTTAGCTCCACAGTACTTGAGCGATCTCTTAACACATTATAGTCCTTCACGTCTATTGCGATCCCAAAATACTGACCAGCTTATAATACCTAGAATATCAAAGTCAACTGCTGGCGGTCGATCCTTTTCCTATTTAGCTCCTAAACTCTGGAACAGTCTTCCTATTACAGTTCGGGAAGCAGACACACTCTGTCAGTTTAAATGTAGACTAAAAACACATCTCTTCAACCTGGCATACACATAACACATTATACATAAATTTTTAATCCAAATCATGTAAAATGATTGTTAGGCTGCATAATTTAGATAAGCCGGAACCGGGAACATTCCCATAACACCCGATGTACTCGATACATCAGAAGAAGAATGGCATCTACGCTGATATTGGTCTCAGTTTATTCCGAGGTTACCGTGCTCAGCTGGATCCGGGCCGTATCCTGATCAGATGAAGGACCTGGACACGAGCACAGCACTGCCCTGGGGTGTCTGCGGAGATCGTGACTCTACTGGACCCTCCCCTGTGACGATCATGAACCCATCTCTAACCGGACCAAATTGGACTTCATATTGGACTTGAATTGTTGTATAATAATCATGCACGGTTTGGCTGTTGGCCAGAGGAGAACTGGTCCCCCAACTGAGCCTGGTTTATCCCAAGGTTTTTTCTCCATTCTATTCTTCATTCGTTACGTCACCTGCCGGAGTTTTGGTTCCTTGCCGCTGTCGCCTATGGTTTGCTCAGTTGGGGAAACTTAACACTTAAAATTCATCAATTGTATTGATTCGCCTGCTCTTTTGGGGCTTCTGTTCAGCCAAACAAACTTTGTTTATTGTTTTTCCTGTAAAGCTGCTTTGAAACAATCTACATTGTAAAAAACGCTATATAAATAAAGGTGACTTGACAGCGAGAAGGGATATTTCCCACATCTGTTTAATCGTGCTGAAAAGGACGGCTACATTGTCCCATACCCTGAAAAACATTTTTATGGGTATTCGACAATGTCAGATCAAGATATGGCTAAGTTTGATGCGTGGTACAGCACCGTTACTGACAAAGTTTTTTGATTTCAATAAAGAGTTAGAATTTTACTGCAGAAACGATGTTGTTCTGTTGCGAGAAGTATGCATGAAATACCGCTACGAACTCATTCAGTGCACAGAACTTGACCCGTTTAATCACACCACTCTTGCGGGCTGTGCAATGGCTGTCTATGAGACTCATTTTATGCCTAAAGACACAATAGCTCTGACGCATAAAAACACATACATCAATCAGAACAAAACTTATTCAAATGTCTCAATTGAATGGCGCGAGTATGTGCAAAAATCACGCTCCATAAACATCCAGCATGCACTAAATCACGGGGAGGTAAATTTGGTAAAAATTGTTGATGGCTTTTATGATGACGGCAATGTGAAAAAGCATTCAAATTTCTCAGGTGAATGACCCTAACGACATAAACCCTTTATCAAAAGTCCCCTATGGCATCCTCAAAAGGCAGGTTGATGAGAAGTTTGAGATTCTGAAGTGTTGGCAAGGGGTATGATATAAAATATTTCACGTTTTTGTCTGACTCTGTTGCTCTTGTACAGTGGGCTCATGCAGATGGGAAAGCTGGTCAGGCCCGCGATGTCAATGTTTTTATCGGTGCTTTTACAACCACACATGCCGTTTAGAGTTGTACGATCTCATGGATAAGCTGGGTGACAGGGTGTTGTACAGCGATACCGACAGCGTCATTTTCACATCTAAGGATGGAGATTGGGACCCACCGCTAGGACCCTCTCTCGGCGACCTCAGTAACGAGCTCGATCACGGAGATTACATAGTTCAGGTTTGCTCAACGGGGCCAAAAGTTACGGCTATCAGACGGCTGGCGGTAAGTCTCGTATCAAAGCCAAAGGTGTCACGTTAAATTCTGTTAACTCTGAAGCCATCAAGCTAGAGTCCATGATTGACCTTGTAGATCATGTGACGTCGTGGCGTGAAGTGGACAATCTGAGAGCATCAGCGGGAGAATCCGTCACTCTAAACACTGATATTACTGAACTAGAGGAAGACGGTAAGATACTGTGGACGCATGGAGAGAACGACACCTGCATTGCTGAACTCAACAGAGCCGCCGGTAAGATCTCAGTGTATCGTGGTCATGATGTGAGATTCAGAGACCGACTGCGGCTGGATCCTCACACCGGATCTCTGACCATCTGGAACATCAGCACCGCACATTCTGATGTGTATAAGCTGCAGATCAGCGGCAGCAGAGAAAACAAGAGCAAGAGATTTGCCATTATTGCTGACGGTCAGGATCTCATGTCTTCTGATGCAACAATGATTAGTTTAGATCTACAGAACTACAGTTTAGATGAACTCGCAATCAAAGACAATCTGCAACAAGCGCTATAGTACAGGGAGTGCAGAATTATTAGGCAAATGAGTATTTTGACCACATCATCCTCGTTATGCATGTTGTCTTACTCCAAGCTGTATAGGCTGGAAAGCCTACTACCAATTAAGCATATTAGGTGATGTGCATCTCTGTAATGAGAAGGGGTGTGGTCTAATGACATCAACACCCTATATCAGGTGTGCATAATTATTAGGCAACTTCCTTTCCTTTGGCAAAATGGGTCAAAAGAAGGACTTGACAGGCTCAGAAAAGTCAAAAATAGTGAGATATATTGCAGAGGGATGCAGCAGTCTTAAAATAGCCAAGCTTCTGAAGCGTGATCATCGAACAATCAAGCGTTTAATTCAAAATAGTCAACAGGGTCGCAAGAAGCGTGCGGAAAAACCAAGGCGCAAAATAACTGCCCGTGAACTGAGAAAAGTCAAGCGTGCAGCTGCCAAGATGCCACTTGCCGCCAGTTTGGCCATATTTCAGAGCTGCAACATCACTGGAGTGCCCAAAAGCACAAGGTGTGCAATACTCAGAGACATGGCCAAGGTAAGAAAGGCAGAAAGTCGACCACCACTGAACAAGACACACAAGCTGAAACGTCAAGACTGGGCCAAGAAATATCTCAAGACTGATTTTTCTAAGGTTTTATGGACTGATGAAATGAGAGTGAGTCTTGATGGGCCAGATGGATGGGCCCGTGGCTGGATTGGTAAAGGGCAGAGAGCTCCAGTCCGACTCAGACGCCAGCAAGGTGGAGGTGGAGTACTGGTTTGGGCTGGTATCATCAAAGATGAGCTTGTGGGGCCTTTTCGGGTTGAGGATGGAGTCAAGCTCAACTCCCAGTCCTACTGCCAGTTTCTGGAAGACACCTTCTTCAAGCAGTGGTACAGGAAGAAGTCTGCATCCTTCAAGAAAAACATGATTTTCATGCAGGACAATGCTCCATCACACGCGTCCAAGTACTCCACAGCGTGGCTGGCAAGAAAGGGTATAAAAGAAGAAAATCTAATGATATGGCCTCCTTGTTCACCTGATCTGAACCCCATTGAGAACCTGTGGTCCATCATCAAATGTGCGATTTACAAGGAGGGAAAACAGTACACCTCTCTGAACAGTGTCTGGGAGGCTGTGGTTGCTGCTGCACGCAATGTTGATGGTGAACAGATCAAAACACTGACAGAATCCATGGATGGCAGGCTTTTGAGTGTCCTTGCAAAGAAAGGTGGCTATATTGGTCACTGATTTGTTTTTGTTTGGTTTTTGAATGTCAGAAATGTATATTTGTGAATGTTGAGATGTTATATTGGTTTCACTGGTAAAAATAAATAATTGAAATGGGTATAAATTTGTTTTTTGTTAAGTTGCCTAATAATTATGCACAGTAATAGTCACCTGCACACACAGATATCCCCCTAAAATAGCTAAAACTAAAAACTACTTAAAATATTGATACAAAAATATTCAGCTTTGATATTAATGAGTTTTTTGTGTTCAGTGAGAACATGGTTGTTGTTCAATAATAAAATTAATCCTCAAAAATACAACTTGCCTAATAATTCTGCACTCCCTGTATAAATCTGTATTATGACTCTGCTGTCGACATTATATTTCTGTAGTGTGTTAGAAACCAGGGAACAGACTTTTTTCACCACATAAAATTAAACTCATTTTTCAGAATGAAGATTCTTCAAAGTAAAGCAAGTAAATTCCACTAGCTGATTGTAAGATTGTCTAACAAACACAAGTGAACCTGTTAAAAGCAGAGCTTAAATAAAGAAGCAGAAAAGAACGTGAACATTCGTGAACTCTCAGAGCACCTGAGATGTTCCTCACACTTCTCTTCTATATGCTGCTGTGACACATCAAGAAAACAGTGTCAGTGATGGAGGGAGATCGTGTTGAGCTGAACACTGATGTTGATGAACTACAGAGAGACGCTCTGATTCTGTGGATGTTCGGCCCTGAAGACAATCTCATCGCTAAAGCTGATATGGAGAACAATAAGATCTCTGCATATGATGGAGTTGATGGGAGATTCAGAGACAGACTGGAGCTGGACCGTCAGACTGGATCTCTGACCATCACAAACACCACAAACACACACTCTGGACTTTATAAACTCAAGATCATTAGCAGCAGAGAGACCAGATACAAGCGGTTCAGACTGACTGTTCGTGGCGAGTAGATCAGGGTTTTGATTATTAATAACAAGATCTCTAGGAATGATTTACGTCCTTTCAAATGCACACACTAAATGAAACCACTCTTCAGTCGTTACATGTACAATCTACAAGCAATAAACTGCTGGTTCTATTTAATATGTTAATAAAATTATTCAGTTTAAAGTTAAAACTTTATTATCTGAATATTTAATACAGTCTGTACAGCTGATCAGATTTATATTTCACTGTAAATTGTGTTCTGAAAGAAACTGTGTAAAATCTTGAACAGCCAGATTCATCTTGAATCCCTGATTTGTACTCTCTTTATGTCAGTGCGTGGCAGACGGTGTTTGTGGAGTAAACACCATCTGAGTTAGTGGAGTTTGTGGCTCTTGGAGATCAGAGATCCTGGATCTTGATTCACTTTATTTCAGTGTAAAGAGGTTTAATATGGAGTGAAAGATTGTGATCTGATTAGCAGGAGAGGAAATGAAGCAACACTTCAGCCACAAACCGCTGATAGATATTCAATCTGCACAACACTGACAAATAACTAACAGAAATCAGAAAAAGGGCAAATGCAGGCCTAAAGTTGAGGGTTTTACTATGTTTTTCTTTTTTGCAAAATTGAAATATACTAAATTATAATTTTTTCATTACAAAATGTTCTCAAAATAAACTCAAATGCGTTTCCATTGTTCACAGATATTCTCTCAGCACTTAAACCAAAAGGATAAATTCATTTCTGGTTTGCATCATTGTATTTAACAAATTATCATCCTTGTAAAATAATTAGTGACTTTAAACTCAAACTTATAAATGACAAATATATATCTCAGAAAATACTTTTGTCAACCACATGGAAAGAAACTGAAGCACTGCAGTTATTTCCTACTTAACCTCTAACCCCAGAATCACATGATCTGAACCAACCAGTCAGAAAACAGCTCATGTGTTCCTTCATCCCTGACACCTGTGTCTGTCAATCACCCTGTTAATGACCTCATTCACCTGACTCTTGCTCATTTGCTCATTTATTTATCCCCTGAGTTTTCCGTTTGTTCTTGTTCATTTATAATTGTGTGGATGTTTCTATTTTGAAATTATATGGGTGTATGATTAAAACCTGTACCCATCAGTAGTGATGGCCAACTGAAGCATTTCGAAGAATTATTGCTTTCTGAAACAATTGTGTTGATAACAGTTCATTACTTGAAGCTTCATTCAGATAGAAATTGCAGCACCATCTCCTGGTGAAGTAAATGTAATGCAGCAAAACTGACAACCATAAAATGCAAATAGTTTTATATGTTAACTCCCCGTTTATTACGTGTTTACCGAGGCGATCAAAGCTGGAACCGTGTTAGTGCTGTTGTTGGCGCAGCCATTTTCGTGAATTATAACCGGTTAATTTACTAAAATATACGGAGGAAAAAACACTCGGTATTCTGTTAGACCGGAACCACTTTACTTGCATATATCCATTTATGGATAGCAGGTCACATACATACACATGACATGAGCAGTATGAGGGCATACATCACAAACTTCAACAGCTGTGAAACTCATTTATGCAGGTGAATTTTACAGATACTGATGAATTTCTTGTGTTCACCTTAAACCATAAAGTGTGTGTGTGTGTGTCAGTCACAGAAATCACAGAAAATCTAATGGCTAAATGATTAAAATAGCAACGGGAACCATTGGCTTTTACCATTTAAACCAGTACAGAATTATTATTTTTTATTAAATTATTATTTTATTATTAAATCCAATATAATTTCTGTAATGGTTTCTATAGTTTTTTAGCAGGTATCATGTGGGAAGCAGAACTCTATAATGTGTAACTGGAGGGACTGATAAGTTTGTATGTTTGTATGCACTTGTATAATGTAGCAGAGGGTTTTTGAAGTTTCTGTCTTTGATGAATGTTTTTATGTAACAATGTTCATATGTTCTCTGATTAATAATAAAAAGAAACTTTGCTTTGGGAACATGCAGAAGATTTAGATAAAGTGTTAATTACATCTCGCATGGAACAGATGATGCAGGAGATCACAAAAACAGTTCAGAAAGCTGGTATAAATGAGGATGTATTGCTTAGAATATACAACACTGAAATAAAGTCAACAATAACGATACAATGCAAACACCGTCTACTACAACACAGGTTTGGTTTCCCTTTTATAAGAAATACAGCCAGCAGGTTTCAAACCCGTCAACACTGGATCGGGCTGTCAGAGCAGTCAGGTGTTCACTGCCGGAGTGAAGCAGTGTGTTTGCTTCAGACGTCATTTTCACGTGACTAGAGACGTAATGACACAAGCTCTGAAGCAGTGGTTCATTGAGAAGATCGTTCGAGTTTGAAGCTTCGGCGCGTCGGTGTCAGACGTAACATCACTACCCTTCAGGCACTCTCCAGCAGCACACTTGTGACGGCTCAGAGCCGTAGATCCCTGTGATCTTCTCTCTGTGATTTAGCTAATCAATACAATTAAATGTG
>JAWRVZ010000473.1:53563-198563 GCA_037043235.1 Rhodeus uyekii | reverse complement strand
CTCTGCTGCTCCCACGAATCTCTCCAACTACCGCTCAGGACCGCGTCGGCAGCGTCCTTCCGACGTGAGGTCCAGAGCCGCTGGACGGAGGAATATTGCACCCGACGAATCTGCCTCTTCGTGCGTGGCACTGCGTCTTTTTCTGCTGGGTGGATCTCCACTTTATCGGGATGCGGTGCTCCACAATGTTTTCCAGTCTTCTAGCGCCCTCCTCCCATGGTGTTCTTCCCTTGACGATGTCCGCCATGAGCTCCCTAAGAGCCTGCGCGGCTCCTTAATGAGGGCGGATGCCGACATGAACATCGCCCTACGCCATCGTTCCTGCGGATGCTCAGCCCCAACATCCAAAACCGCCACGCCATCCACCGGGAGCCCATGGCCGAGGGTAGGAGGGGGGGCCAGCACCGCAATCGTTGTTGTAGGTGGTGGAGTCCACCCAAGCCTTCCCAGACGACTGCGGATTGCCCCCACAGTCCTGGTCTTCATGACAGTACTAATCCTTGCGGCCAGCTCTGTTCTGCTCCTTCCAGTGTCCCAGAGCTGGCTTGCCGCGCTACGAAGATCTGCGTCCTCGCCGGCGGTGCACTTACATGGGAGCTTACTGCTGGAGACTTCAGGACCCCCTGCATCGGAAGACGGGCTACACCTCCTAGTGCCCGATGGAGGGGGCACCCACTTCAGGTGCTGTAGCCTCTTTTTTTTACTGCGTCCAGTGACAGAGAAAGGGGGTCCTGGGTGAGGATCGCGTATAGATCCTTCTTCAGCATCATGGGATGCCACGCATTGTCCGCTCTCCGGCAGAGCTCCCGATCTCCGTCCAGCCCTTCCGCTTCTTCACCAGGGCCTGAAGATGTTCTCGGTTGACCTGGGATGCATGCTGGTGATGGCGATGCATCTCTAGGCTTCTCGCAGAGGGGAAACCCCTGCCACAGTCCGTGCAAAGGTGGCAATTCACCTCAGTCGCCATCTCGCCAATGCTGCTGCCCCTACCAACTGCCAGAGGGCAGAAAGATTGCGTGCTTTACCAATACCGAAAAAGGGCAGCAAGCCACACCACCATATATTAATACGCTGGGGTGGAATCCGAACTTAGCTCGGGTGTCCTGACAATGATAGATATACACTGAAAAAACACCTTCCCCAGCGGGTGCATCTGGTTAGCAACTAATCAGCCTCCAATGTAAAGAGAGTCATAGTTACTACCGTCTCATAGTTACTCCCGCCGTTTACCCGCGCTTCATTGAATTTCTTCACTTTGACATTCAGAGCACTGGGCAGAAATCACATTGTATCAACACCCGCCACGGGCCTTCGCAATGCTTTGTTTTAATTAAACAGTCAGATTCCCCTGGTCCGCACCAGTTCTAAGCTGGCTGCTAGGAGCCGGCCGAGGCCGCCCGCCTGGGGTCCCGACGCGGGCCGTAGCTGGGGAAATCCGCGAGAAGGGCCCGGCGCACGTCCAGAGTCGCCGCCGGCGGCGTTTTTTTTAACATAACATAAGATTTTATTTATTTCGGTCGTCACAAATAATCACTCATAATAACTCAAAAATTTAAACTATACCTAATAACCGAAAAAGGTGTAGGCTGAAGCCTCTGCTTATTAAGCCTACCCTTTGTACATAATTTTCAATCAAAAGAGTGTCACTTTTTCACAGATATAAATTAATATAAGAAAAAGAGAAAAGAACAAAACAACAAGGTACACATTTCAAATGCTATTATAATACAAATAAAAATTATACACATTGAATTAAATAATTATTTACTACCTTGTTTTTAAAAATTTTCTTGAATTCACAAAGTGAACTACACAATTTTAAATCCTCACTCAAGTTATTCCATAAATTAACCCCTTTGACAGATATACATCTATTTTTTGTATTAGTTCTTGCCCTTATTTTTTTAAACATATACAATCCTCTTAATTTATACTGACTTTCTCTTATTTCAAACAGCCTCTGGATACAGTTTGGAAAAAGATTATTATAGACTTTATACATTGTCTGTACGGTTTTGAAAATGACTATCAAAAAAATTTAAAGCATTTAAATTACTAAAAAGTTGATTGGTTGGTTCGTAATCGTCAACATTTTTTACAATCCTTATTGCTCTTGTAAAATATATATAGAATTTATATTAGTTTTATATGCATGTCCCCAAACCTCCACACAATAAGCCATGGATGGAACTATGAGTGCACAGTACAAAATATATAATGAGTTTTCATTCAAAATGTTTAGTTTTATGTAATATTGCAATCGTTTGTGACATTTTTCTTTTTATATGATTAATATGTGGTTTCCAGCATAATTTATCATCTATTATAACGCCTAAAAATTTATTTTCATATACTCTATTTCCATTGTTAATCCTTATTGTAACTTTATTATTACACTTCCTATTACCAAATATTATAAACTTTGTTTTACTTAAATTCAGTGACAATCTATTACCATCCAACCATCCTTTTAAGTTCAACAGTTCTATTTCTACTGTATTCATAAGCTGTTCCAAATTTTTTCCTGAACAATACAGATTTGTATCATCAGCAAACAAAACAATTTTTAATAATTCAATAACCTCACTCCAATCATGTTTCTTTAAATCCTCACCAAGGGCAGCAATGGCTTCTGGTGTTCTATGTTGAATCATTTTAACAACGTTTGACCTATTATCTTTTTGTTTTATAAAATATTTCTGAAAGATCGCAAAGACTAGAAGATGATCAGTCATATCATTTATAAATAATCCTCCTACAATTGTCCCTCCTATTTCATTAGTATATATATTATCAATTAAAGTAGCAGTGTCAGATGTTATTCTGCTTGGTTTTGTAATCACCGGGAATATACCTTTGCTATACATTGTATCTTTAAAATCTGATGTTCTCTTATATCCATTTGGATTTAACAAATCAATGTTAAAATCTCCACATATGATTTGTAACTTGTTCTCATTCCATTTATTTAACACGCCAACTAATTTATTCATAAATGTATCAATACATGTTCCTGGTGTTCTGTACACACAACTAATAATTATATTTTTAGATCTTTCAACATTGATCTCTACAGTTAGACATTCCAGAATATTTTCTATAGTCCATGACATACTTTCAATCAAACTACATTTTAACGCTGTATTAACAAAGCAACTCCTCCTCCTTTTTTTATCAACTCTGTTAATTGTAAACAAATTATATCCAACCAATTCCACATCTTGTTCTTTCTCATTATCAAGCCAAGTCTCTGACACAGCAATCACATCAAATTTATTAAACTGGAACAAAAAATCCTTAATTTGTACGAAGTTTTTATAGAGACTTCTACTATTAAAATGTATAATTGATAATGCCCCTTCCATTTCCAAATTTCTCTTAAATTGATCTTCTGTATAGTACTCACAACAATTTTTATTTACATAACTGAATAAGTGGTTTTCTAGGTCAATATCATTATCAATCTCATACATTTTGTGGTCTGTGTGATTGAAAGTTTTAAAAATCAAATGTCCATACTTACAATGACTTTGTAAATGGCCAGACACACAGTCCTTATCAAGTTCAAGTTCATTTATTTCTAAAGCACATTTAAAAACGGCCGAGGCCGACCAAAGTGCTGTACAAATATTAATAGGAGAGATACACAAAAAAAAATATAATAATAAAAAAAATTATTTTAAAAGATTAAAAAGGTAGAAGGCAAAGAGTATATAGTCCTTATGTATATTAACAAACTCCCCATCGTCAATATCTCTGAATGGGAACAAAAAAATCCTGATCAAAATCCATCATTTATATTCGTGATCCGTATAAACAATCCACGTTGTCCTCCCTTGTAGCAACGATGTACACTTATCATTTTACTGGGATATTCCTCCACGCAATCCTCAGTTATCCGTACAGGTCCAATTCTTTAAGTTCTCTTATTGTGAGTACTTTGGCTTCTTCAGGAGTACCGTTTAGCCGTATCATCACTTTGCAATTCCTTGTCCATGTAGATTGAATCTTGTTCTGTTTCCTCAGAATGCGTGCGTGTCTTGCGATGTCGGCGTTCTTTTTTGTAAGATGTTCGTTCAGGTATACCCCCGTTCCCTTCAACTTCTTTGCCTGCTTCAGTAACTCGGTTTTATGCTTGCGATTCATAAACCGAACAACTATGGCTGGCTTCGCTCCGCTGTTCCTTCGTGGAAGAGTATGACAAGCCACAACATTCTCACAGTTAATGAACATATTTCTGCTTTCAAAGAACTTGATTACTTGATTTTCCAGCGTTTGTAGTTCCTCTGTCGGGGCATTATCACCAACTTTGTCTCCGGCCACTGTGTTGGCATACGTTCGGTGTTTTGTTTCCAGACCGCTTATAATTAAATCCTCCATTCGCGTGTAAATCGTCAATCCTTCTCTCAAGTCCTTCAATTCTCGTATCTTTCTCCTTCACAAGATTCTTCAGTTGTTTAACTTCATCCACCAGATCAAGTAGCATAGCTTGTTGTCTAGCTACTTTGCTCAATTCGTCCGACATGAAGTTTAGAGATTTCCTAATCTCCTCCAACTCTTCCTCAACTACGCTACTGATTTTCTTCCGTGGCATTTTTGTTTAGTTTTTTGTTCCGTTTCAGTAAAAATCCTGAATCACATTCTCTTGTGAACGATCATGCTCTCTTGCGTCTCGCACCATCTTTTGCTTCCTTGAGGACATGTAATGCATTTGTGTCTGCACTTTTAATTCTATATTTTTACAGTATGTTTAGATACAAACAGGCACGAAGACAAAGGACTTGAATAATTAGTACAGACAAACACTGAGAACACAGGGTTTAAATACACATGTTGTGAGGGAACAAGACACTGCTGACAAGACTAACAGGGTGATTGATGACGAGACAGTTGAGTGGAAAAACACTGGGAGAATCACATGGGGAACCAGGAAATGAACAGAAGACACGACAGACACATAACAATTACTGTATTTATTAATCTATGGAAACATGTTTTGTCACAGTTGAGTAAAAACTATGATTCTTTAAGACATAATAATGAGACATTTTCTCATAATAATGACTTATAATTCCAAGAAACTCTCTCATTATAATGAGTTATGATATTTGGGGGGAAATCATGTAAATGCCATATTTTCTCATAACTATTACTTATTTTCTAGTAATCGTCACAGGCTGTGTTGTAGAAAGAACACAACCACGATGATGAAGAAGAGAATGGCAGTCTTTGACAAATTCACAGGTATATCCAGTAACACAGACGAGATGCGACAACAATGAACAGAAACAAGGTGTTACACACTGCTCTGAGACACAAATGCTGAGGATGCAAATGCAGTATTTTACTGAAGGAGTAATCCAAAAACAGTCAAAACCAGGCAAAAGGTCATAAACACAGGCGAAGCAGTCCAAAACAAAACACCAGGCAAGAATACAGACAGACAGGGAAATCCAGGGAACAAGTAGAGGGTCAAAACCATAAAGACAAAAATCTGAAAAGTGCTTAGAAATGCAGTGATGAACAACTAAAAAGGCTTAGCCATGAGTGACTGAGTAGACTGATGAGGCCGTGGGTAATGTAGTCCTTGATAATAGTCTAGATTGTAGCACCCTCTGGTGGCTATCAAGGGCACTCCAGCTGGTGATCATTACACAAAGGAACTTAAATATACAAAACAAGGATGGTTTCTGCCACAGTTGAGTAAAAAATATGAATATGTAGAGTATGGATGGCGCTCATGAATGATCGATCAGATTCATTCTTTGATTTGAAAAAAGTGATTTCACAGATGGCCCCAGCCAGTCTGCGGATCGACAGCTCAACGCCTTTAAAACACAAACCATTCCTCCTCCACTCTAACTCCCTTCTGCATTTCAAAGGACACCATCATAAAACGACCCCCACCCCTAAGGACCCAGAGACACTCATTTACACTTTAAGCACACAGACACATACCAAACACTCAAGAACGTGTGTGTTGTAGTTTAGGAGCTTATAATCAGTAAATACTTGTGAAGAACAACGTCAATCTTTACCTTGCCTTCATTTCAAGAGTTAATATAGCCATGATTGTTCTTGAAATCTTTGTCTCTCAATTTGTAGACCGTCTATGTTTGTTTCGCTGTGCTACGATGCATCAAACTCTTCCTTTTATGCCAAAACCCAAAAGTCTGCATTCTTAAGAAGGCCATAAAACATTTTAATCAGATGAGACCAAATACAAAGGAAAGAGCGAAGTTGTTCCCGCTTCTTAGTTCCTTCGCTCTGATTGGCTGTCCCGACAAAAGAGGGACGATCTGGAAATGCCTTTAAAACCGCCTGCAGCCTAAGGAACAGTCTCTCTTCTCTCGTTGCTCTCTTCTTGTTGCTTCTCCTTGCTCCTCACTTCTCTTCCTCGGCGCGGATACTCGGATTGCCAGCGCGCCACTTTCCACAAAGGACATTACCAGACAAAGGAACCAAATTTGAACTTCCCGCAGACTCCAATTCCTAGTACGCCGAATTCGCGACCAGCCACGAAAGAAGCCTATGCAAGTATTCCTTAAACTGTCGATTAGGGAGTTTGAGTTTATACCAGTCATCTGAC
The DNA here is from genome assembly GCA_037043235.1 of Rhodeus uyekii. Lineage (NCBI taxonomy): Eukaryota > Metazoa > Chordata > Actinopteri > Cypriniformes > Acheilognathidae > Rhodeus > Rhodeus uyekii. The sequence goes on along the minus strand of JAWRVZ010000473.1, from coordinate 191,974 downwards.
TTGATTCCTTGCTTGTTCTCAATAGGTTATTGTCGGTAATACTACCTTTTCTTTGTCTCTCTCTCTCCTACTCTCTCCTTCCCTCTTTCAGTAATCTGTGTATGTTTTTGTTTCTTGTTTGTTGATTATTAAAATATATATTCACACGTGACTGTCCCTGAATTGCTCATCCATAAGTCACTTCTACGGTGAACCGAACCCGTTACAAATTAAAGGAACAGATACTTCTCGTGGCCAGAGAAGCCTTGTCCAAGAGTTATTATAAGGTAAATAGATGCTGGACAATTATCCGTCCTTTGAACTCAATTCTAAAATTAAAGAAAATTCTACATGCTGAATCAAGCCAAAGATATTAATAATTATTATAATCAGTTATAATTAACTGTTAATATCATAATTCCCCTTTGTGCAGATTTATGTATGTCTGATCATAACACGATTAAACGCATGCATCCCATAATTATTGGAAACTTACTTGTAATAATGAGAAATTCTCACAGTGTCTTAATATCTCGTAATAAGTAGAAACTTTCCCATAATATTTACTTAATATCTGAATGTTATTAATATCAGTTTAATATGTGAATAATATTATCTGAAAACTGCACATTTAGTGTCGCCAGTCTTTGATTTGTGCTTAAATGATAACGCTCGCGGGTTTATTGGTTCTGTACATTTGATCTGCTTCAAATCTCTTCCCGACACAATCAGAGAAAAGCTTCAGTGATTCAAGAGGCTTCATTTCTCCTTCCCTTGAGAGTGAGATGCAGACGAACTCCAACGAGAGATATTTTAGAGACATTTCCAAGCTTGATCAGTTTCAGTATGTCATGTGAAATAAAAGGTTCATCAAATGTTGTTTCCCCATGCAATAAATGTTGTTGTGAAAAATGAAATTAGAGCGTATGACTGAAATCCTATGCGTTTGGAAAGGTTAGACTGGTGTGTGTGTGTGTGTTATACGTGATCTTCAGTTAGATTATACACAGCCTCTGCGTTGAAGACGTCTAATGGATTTCACTGATAAACACTGCTGTCATGAACCGGTCTCCTGTTTAACACTATCAGTGGAAATGACTCTGATGGTTCTTGAATGCAGCTTCCCTAAACTCCAGAAAACACCTGAACTAGAAGACAGGAAGATCCTGGTGAGAGAGTTGAGTGGATGAAAATACTTTATAGCTACGTTTACATTATCTGCAGTAAAGCTTGGTTTGGTGCAGCACAATTACAAACCGTTGGCCTTGACACAGTTTTTTTCTTTACACTGTTTTTATCTATACATTTAATTTAGGAAAACAGAGTGCAATATATATATATATATATATATATATGTAACCCTTTTCGTCTGTGTGCTCCCCCAAAGGGCTCTGCGTTGTGTTTGGGTGATGATTGAATGAGGAGGACACAGAGATTGTTGACGTCACAGCAGTGAAGCTTATTTATTGGGCACTTTATCTGCATCAGCTTTTCACAAGGAAAATAGAACTGTTAGTTACTAATATCAAAACTAAAATGCATATGAAATCATAAAACAAAACAATATAGTTTTAGCTGCCGTTATATTAGACATTAAATCAGGTGTGGGTCTCAAAGACTGGAAAAATAACTTTCCACATATGACAGTTAATGTTGAATGCCACATGCATCCCAAATACAAAGAATAAAACTCAAAATACTTAGATAAATGTTAAATACAATACAATATAAAGAAAAATATACCACACCACATGGAAGGTACAATCCATTAAATAATATCAGAAATACAAAACCATCTTTCACAAATAAGTGCACATATATGTTAGTTAACATATGTAACAGCAATATATATCTTCAAATAACATGGATGGCCAATATAATTAAAGAAATATAATGGATGTAACGGAGAACAGTGAAAACCATCCTTACCTTTTCACAAGGAAAATAGAACTGAATTAAACAACAGCTCCACCCATGTGAAGAAGGGCTCACTCACACAATGAAATACACATAAAACACAGCTCCCCCCTAAGGCTGGGAGAAACATATTACATCTTGCCTACATATATATATATATATATACACATATATATATATACACAATCAAACAAAAAACTAACCGAAAAAGGAAAGTATAAGATCATCATGCAAGCTTCGTCTGGGTTTTGCTTTACTATTTCTAAACGTCAGCAGTAACTCATTACACTGTTTCATATCTGACTGATATAAGTGTTTTACTATAGTTTAATGAAGGTAATAAACGCTCATTTAGAGAGAAGAGCAGGTTAACAGTGATCTCAGTGATTCTGAGGCTCTTCTTCACTGCAGTGATCATCATCTTCCTCTCATCCGCTGCTGTTACTCTGCTCTGATTCAGACACGCTGTTTCCACTTTCCTCAGATCCAGTTTCTCCCGGCCGGATCTGCTCTTTCTTCTTGTGACCGGTCTCTGTTTGACTCTGCGTTGTGTTTGTTGATGGTGATCGAAGAAACCGGGCAACAGGAATTTCACAGGCCGTATTTTATTTTGCACTGCACTGTAGGATATGGACGGTGTTCATGAATGATCGATCAGATTCATTCTTTGATTGAAAAAAGTGATTCGACAGGATCGGCTCCATGGAGTCTGTGAACAAGACAGTTTAACACCCCTAAAACACAAACTATCCTCTAATACTCTCTCTCTCTTCTGCATTTCAAAGGATGCCATCGTAAAACAGCCCCCATTATCACACACACACGCCAGAACACACAAGACTGTGCCATGTGACTTTTAACTTAGTTACTTTCCATTTTTAGATGTGTTGTGTTTTACCTATATGTATGCATGCTTTTTGTTATGACCATTTTAGATGTGTTTGATAATTTAGAAGCTTGTAATCAGTAATTACTTGCCTAACAAAGTCAATCTTTACCTGGCCTTCATTTTTAACAATTAATATAGCCGTGATTGGTCTTGAAATCTTTGTCGCTCAATTTGCAGACCATCTATGCTTGTTTTGCTGTGCTAGGATGCAACAGACTCTTTTATGCCAAAACCCAAAAGGTTGCTGTTCTCAATAGGCCATAAAAGATTATGGATTAAGATTCCCGCTTCTCAGTTCCTTCACCCTGATTGGCTGTCCCAACTCTTAGAGGTGTGCAGCTGGAACCAGCTTCCAGAAGAGATCAGGTGTGCTCCAACAGTAGCCACATTCAAATCAAGACTCAAAACACATCTTTTTACCTATGCATTTGCAGATTGAGCACTGTGCTATGTCCGAACTGTTTGCATTTTATTTTATACGTATTATCTTTTTACTCTTTTAATCATTTTTAATGTTTTATTTTTATCATTCTTCTTTATGTAAAGCACTTTGAATTACCATTGTGTATGAAATGTGCTATACAAATAAACTTGCCTTGCCTTGCCTTGCTTTGTTTACTCCTTTAAAAACGCCCGCAGGCTAAGGATCAACCTCTTCTTGAACTTCCTCCTTCCTTGTTCCTGCTCTTCCTGCATCTTCTCTTCTCCGGCGCGGATTCTTAGATCCTCCAGCGCCATTTTCCACAAAGGACATTACAGACAAAGAACCAAATTTGAACTTACCGCAGACTCCAACGGACCCGCCCAGCAAGACTCAAACCACGGACCAGATTGGAATTCGCACGCACGCATTCCGACCAGCCACAGAAAGAAACATAAGCAAGTACCCTCGTTAGAGAGTTTTGAGTTATACTATACGTTTGTTCTCAGTAGGTTCTTGTCTGTAATACTACCTTTCTTTGTCTCTCCCTCTCCTACTCTCTCTCCTTCCCTTTTTCAATTAATCTGTATGTTTGTCTATTGTTTGTTGATTATTAAAATATATATTCACACGTGATTGCCTCTGAATTGCTCAACCATAAGTCACTTTAATGGTGAACCGATCCTTTAACGGAAAGATCATTCTTTGTGGCCAAAAGAAACCTTTCCAGAGTTTAAAAGGTCAATATTTGCTGGACAAATTATCCGTCCTTTGAACTCTTTTCTAGAATTAAAGAAAATTCTACAAGTCGAATCAAGCCATAGATATTAATAATTGTTATAATCCGTTGTAATTAACTGTTAATATCCAAATTCCCCTTTGTGCAAAATTATGTGTGTTTGATCATAAAATGATTCACACACACATAGATCCGCACCATTTCCCTTAGGCTTAGACTCGCAGGCATCAGCGGGCACCGTTTTAAACTTGTGTTTGAGCAAACTCAATTCAGTCTAAGTGTGTGTGTATATGTTTTGTTGTAACGCGCGTCGCGTGAGGTGAACGCCGCCGAGCAAACTCACCCCGCCCAAACCTAATGAGCTCATATTTCTGAACTCGGTGTGTTAACACCTCTATTTGTCTATAATTTAGCCTTTGTTAACAAGTAAATCCGTTAAACTGCAGTCCTAATATTAAAATCGCATCAGTAAAGACAAAGAAATCTTTGCAGAGCATTTTAATATTTGTTTAAATCCCTGTAAGGACGAGAAAAAAAATCTCCTCTCAGTGGATAACGTTTGATCCGAACGAGTCTCCTCCGATCGATCCTGTATAGGCCTTTATTGTGTCGCTAGTCATTCATCGCGTATGTCCGATGCTTTGTAACTTGGCGAATTTGCTCCGTTTTGAGTCTGCGTGGAGTAATTACCCACGTGCACTCAGGGCAGATTAGACAGTCGCACCGCCGACAGTTTTGTGTGCTTTGACCCAGGAGCCGGTATAAGCCCTGATCCAGCTTAACCTTTAAAACGACAGCAAAGAAACCCTGTTCGTTCATGTTTGTGCTTTGATGGCAGTGAAAGGTTCATGCCAGGCACTTCCTCGATCCGCCGCGATCGAAAGAGGAACTAAAAGTTATATATAGAGAGATTTATTTTATGCGTGATTATTTTGCAGCCTCAATAAACCATTGAACCCGCCCAAAATTCAAATCACGAGCGTTGGGATTGGCGCTGCTTCTCTGACCAAACAGAGCGCAGTCCCTCCTCCCTACGTCATCGTCGTAGCGAACTCGATAATTCGATAAAAAGACATTATTCGTAGTGCGGCTTCCCCTCTCCGTTTTCTCCCTCAATTTTCCTGAAGGTTAATTCTAACTTTCTCTTTTGCTGCTTTAGTTCTGCCCAGAACTGTAATTCTCACTGTTACTGTTATTTGACACTCTCTGTCTCTACGACTCTTCACAGTTATTTAAATTTATGTTAAACAAGTTTAACTTAAATTCAAATAAAGTTGTATCAGTGTCACCACAGGCATTCAATGATTAACACGCCCCCTGGAGGACACGCTCAGATCTTTCCTCCCCTGACTTTCCTCTGAAGTGTTATTTCTGCTTTAAGTGCCTATTTATTACAACAACAAATTGCCAAAATTATACAGGTACCTTGGCATCTGGTTATTTGCAATTCGTTTTAAACTAAGTTTAAATTCAACATTTTCAAATTCACATTGAGTGCCTTCGGGGCTTTCCCCCTTTAAGCACCCAGTCTCCCTAAGGGTTATTACCCGACAGCGCCACCGCTCTGTCAGGCCCGTAATAACATCTAGGGGTGAAAACAGGCTTAGAGTTTCTACTCCCCTCTTTCCATTTCCTATTACTTTGTTTTGATTTTTAATTTTATTTTATTCCACTTATTTTTATTTTACTCTTCCCCTTTAATATTTTTGGTTTGTTTTATCCTGCCCTATGTACCTCACTGGCCTGTTGTGTTTCTTTCAGTTCACATACAGACAGAACCTGTGAGAACAAGCAAGGAAAGCTAAATATTAGATGTCAGAGTCCGAGTCCAACTCCATGCTTGAGAAAGGTGTCATCCGCCCATGCAACAGCACCTATTCTGCTCCCATCTGGCCCGTCCTCAAGCCAAACGGCAAGTGGCGACAATCGGCAGAGGAGCTACAATCTTCTCTACACTCGATGTGGCCTCCGGATTCTGGATTATACCTGTGCATGCAGACGATCAACACAAGCTGGCTTTCACTTTCAGCAATCGACAGTTCACCTTCACAAGGTGCCCATTTGGCTATGCTAATTCACCTGCTGAGTTTAACATTTTCCTGAACAAAGCATGTCCAGATGCTAGGACAAGAGGCAACCTCATCTATGTGGACGATGTTCTGATGAAAAGCATGACTGTGGCAGAACACTTGAAAGAGATAGACTATGTTTTAAACCAGCTAACCATCGCCGGTGCAAAGATTGCTCTTCACAAAGGACAATGGTGCCGAACAAAGGTTAACTACGTAGGTCTGCTCATCGGATCAAGAGGCATCGAGCCGCAGTCCAGCCGCATCCAAGCCATCCAAAACATCAAGCCTCCTACCAATGTGTTAGAGCTGTGAAGTTTCCTTGGGGTGTGCAATTACTCACGGCAGTTCATCGAGAACTACTCCGAAATTGCACGACCACTGACTGCTCTCCTGAAAAAAGACTGTCCATTCACCTGGACCGAAGAGCAGGAACAGGCCATGAAATAACTGAAACAGCATCTGTGCACAGCCCCCTGTCTAGCTTACCCTGACCCGCAAAAGGAGTTCTACTTGGAATCTGGTTTCTCCACACACTGTCTCAGTGCCGGCCTCTACCAGAAGCACGACCAAGACAAAAGAGTGGTTGCATATGCCAGTAAAACACTCCTGCCACCAGAGTGTAAATATTCAGACTGCGAAAAAGCTCTTCTCTGCACTGTATGGGCAATCCAGCGATTCTCCAACTATATTGGGGCCCAAAAGGTCATCATAGACACCAGCCTGTAACATTCATCAACAGCCAACGCATCCGAGACGGCGTGGTCACCAAATCATGCATAGCCACGTGGTTGATGGCCCTCCAGGGATGCAATGTTGAGGCATGGTATGCCCAGAACCATAAGTCTGCATTGGGCAACGGCCTGGCTGCCTGTCAAAACTGCTCTAATGACACACTGGCTACGACTCAGGACGTAGAAAGACCCCAACAACAACTGACCAACCACAGGTACTTCGAAGAGAATGTGTGCCAAGGTATGCCCACCGCCTACGTCGATGGATGTTCTTACAACCACAAGGGCACCTTGAAAGCAGGCGCTGGCGTACTGTGGCTAGACAACCAACCTTGCCCACCGCAGCACTTCAACTTGGGCTCACAGTCATCACAGTATGCTGAGGTTGCAGCCATTCTCATAACCCTTCAAATCACTGCTGCCCACAACATCAAAGAACTGCTTATCTGCACAGATTCTAACTACACAAGGCTGAGTTTCACCTGCCACCTTCCAGGCTGGAAAGTTAATGGCTACAGAACGGCAAACAACAAGACAGTCAAACACCAGCACCTGTTCCAAGCAAGTGATCACATCACAACACACGACATGATCGTCTACTGGAAAAAGGTGAAAGGACACTCAAGACAACCGGGCCTTGAGAAAGACTTTAATGGCCAAACTGATGCCCTCGCCAAGACTGGCGCACTCCATGGCAAGTTATGGTCAGCACCAACCCACCCACCCACCCTCAATGTTGCAGCAGTAACCCGCAGCAAGTGGACACCTCCATCAACGGTGTCAGCATCACAGCCGCTTACGCTGGCTCCACAAATCTCTGCTAACGATATAGCGGACCTTCAAGCAACTGACACATCTATAAAAGCCATGCTGTACCTGGACAACCTACACCGGCACCTGAGAACAACATTCTCCTTCGCCCAACATCAGCTTCAAAAGAGTTGCGAGGGTCAAAAGGCTTACTACGACCGGAAAGCCTAACGTCAGAAACTGGACGTGGGTGACAAGGTTTGGTACTACAGCTTCGCCCGGACACCCCAGGCGGCCTCAAAGAAACTCAAAGAAACTTCTGCCCCACTGGACAGGCCCACATAAAATTGTGGACAAGCTCTCCCCAGTTTCCTACAGAATCCAACTGGGCCGGGGACAGAAAGAACCCATTCTTAAATGGGTCCACCGCAACCAAATTAAGAGACATTGGCAGAGAAAGACAGGAGGGGCTAGCACAATCCAAACCCAATTGCAGTCCGCAGAACAAAACTAGCACCGTTGACAAACTCCGAATGCCTCCCCACTGACCTGCTGCTTTCTCTCCTTTCTCCAAACCAGCTTAGGCTCACCATCCTGTGTCTCCAGCTCCCCAGAGGACTGCCAGAATCAGAAATCACATCACCAGGTCCCAAGACCAGAATCGTGCTAAGGGAACAACCCGGACTCCTTATCACCAACTGCAGAGCCCACACCCAGAAGGTGTACGTTCGATTGGACCCTCGCAATGTCTATCGAACACACTACCTTTGCGCCGTCGCACAGTACAGCTGGGCAGGGGCCCGATGGACAGAGGATGCCCTTTCTCATGCGGAGGCCGATGTCCAGCACATGCTCACTCAGCTGGAAAAGATGACAGTCACCCAAGCGGAGCTAAGTGGACCCAAACGCCGCACAAAAAGGGTTCCTAAATTTTAATTTTAATTTTAATTTTCCAAAGTTTCCTAAAACCTAAAGGTTCCTAAAAGCACTGCTGGGGGGTCGCCGCTGCCGTCGGAACTTTGTTCAATATTGGCATGTCCAGTGTCAACGCGGTAAGCCTGGCCACTGTGAGACGGCATGTGGCTGAGATTCAGACAGAGATTCCACAGCTCAGAGAACAACTGGAAACGCAGAGCGCCTCCCTGCAGACCATCGGCAAATCACTGAAAGGCACCATGGTGATCCTCAACACTCACAGCGTTCAGCTGAATCAGACACTGAACTCCATGAAACAGCTGTTCTCGGTCTTTCAGAATGACTTTGCCCAAACTCAGCTTGTCACAGCCCTGATGACATATGTTGCGGGAGGTGAGCTCCTCTGTGGACAGCTTGGCTATGGGCAGGATCCCTCTGTATCTGGTACCCCTGAGCCTGGTCAAGACTGTGCTGACTTCTGCTACTGCCAATCCAGCTGATCCTCTGCAAGCCCATCTTGCCTACTCCCTAGGCAGTGCCATCCCACTCTACGTTGATCCGACGCAGTGGGAAATGGCCTTCCTCCTGAATCTACCCATCATCGAATCAAATAACATCTACCGGTTGAAAGACGTTGTGAATGTTGGCTTCTGGCAAGGTAACACCCATGTTAAAATCCACACCCCAGATGTGGTGGCCTACCATGACAGCAGCACACAACTGTACCTGGCCCTGAACCTGCGTATGTGTACCCTGACCAAAGACATTCACTATCTCTGCCCCAGCAAGCCCTTCCTCAGATACAACACTGAAGGAATCTGCAGGCTGCAACCTATGCAAGATGATACCCGCTGCCCTGCCGAGGCCAAACCTCGCATCCAAGTGGTCGAAACACAAGCAGAGATTGTGGGAAACCGGTGGCTCGTCAACACTCCCAGTCGCACAGCCACCCTGACCTATGACCAACACGACACTGCCACTCACATTAACCTGCCTAACCAGTGTATGTGGATCCAGGTGCCTCAAGGTGCAATCCTCCACCTCGACGACCTGGCGTTGTATCATCTCCCAAGCGAAGAGTACCAAACAGAGCTGGAAATCCCATCCTTCTTCAAAAATCACAATTTCACCCTAGCGCCAGAGCTGAAACTGAAGATTGAGACAGGGGGGCTCCAATTGATCGATATAACTCCCATCGACACGACCCTCCGTGAGCTGGCGCAACTCCCCAGCCTTACCAGCTCAACCGTAGTCCAGGCTTGGACTGCCGCTGACACAGCACTGTGCTTCTCCATGATAACAGGATACGCCCTGACCTTGGCCCTGGCCTACTTTCTGTTCAGAAGGGTCAAGGCTACACAGGAGTCCATGGACAAGTGCACTGCTGCTCTTCCCCAAGGCTTCAAACGACACACACGGAAAAGAAGCTCCAGAACAGAGGTCACACCAAAGCTCATTGAGATGGATCCTCCGCAGGAGGGATCAAATGCTGAGGACAACTAGATCACCAGCATCAAGTTAGTTCGCACAGGCTGTCTCATGGTAAACAAAGCCTTAACCACTCCCCACAGCAACCAGAAAACACCTGCCTCAAACGAACTGATTTTAAGATGACAGTTGACACTGTCAATGCACCTGCTGAGTTAACTCCCATCAACCAAGTCAACCTTCCTGATGCACCTGCCATTCGACTATCGGAACCAATGTCCAACAATGTTCAAACACGAACTTCGTCGGCCAAAAGGGGGGATTTGTAGGATATGCACGGTGCTCATGAATGATCGATCAGATTAATTCTTTGATTGAATAAAAGAAAAGGTGATTTCACAAACGGCTCCAGCCCGTCTGTGAAACTGACAGCTTAACGCCTGAGTAACACAAGCCATCCCTCAGTTACTCTCTCCCTCTTCTGCGTTTCAAAGGACCCCCATCGTAAAACGGCCCCCACCTCTGAAGACCCAGAGAAACTAATTTACACTTTAAAACACAGACACATGCCAGAGCACACAAGAACAGGCCATGTGACTTTATTCGCCTTATTTCCCATTTTTAGATGTGTTGTGTTTTACCTATATCTATGCATGCTTTTTGTTATGACCATTTTAGGTGTGTGTGTAGTTTAGTGGCTTATAATCAGTAATTACCTATACAGCAGCCATATCATCCTGTAGTCTAAGACTGGTTGCCCACTGAAGCTAAGCGGGGTTGAACCTGGTCAGTACCTGGATGGGAGACCTCCTGGGAAAAACTAGGTTGCTGCTGGAAGTGGTGTTAGGAGGCCAGCAGGGGGTGCTCCCCCTGTGGTCTGTGTGGGTCCTACCGCCCCAGTATAGTGACGGGGACACTGTACTGCAACAAGCACCGTCTTTCGGATGAGACTGGGGTCCTGACTCTCTGTGGTCATTAAAAATCAGATCATCCTGGACAAATTTGCCCATTGGCCTTGGTCCATCATGGCCTACTAATCCCCCCCCCCCCCCCCCAAACTCTAATTGGCTTCATCACTCTGTCTCCTCTCCACCAATAAGCTGATGTGTGGTGAGCGTTCTGGCGCAATATGGCTACCGTCGCATCATCCAGGTGAATGCTGCACATTGGTGGTGGTTGAGGAGATTCCCCTGTACTATGTAAAGCGCTTTGAGCTCTGGAAAAGCGCTATATAAATGTAACATTTCTTCTTCTTCTACATAACCATGCCAATCTTTACCTTGCCTTCATGTTAAGAGTTAATATAGCCATGAATGGTCTTGAAATCTTTGTCTTTCAATTTGCAGACCGTCTAGGTTTGTCTCGCTATGCTAGGATGCATCAGACTCTTTCTTTGATGCCAAAACCCAAAGTCTGCATTTTCTTAGCAGGCCATAAAACCATTTTAATCAGATCAGTCGAAAGACAAAGGGAAGTTTCCCGCTTCTTAGTTCCTTCACTCTGATTGGCCGGCCCGACAAAAGGGGGCACAGCCTGGACATTCCTTTAAAACCGCCTGCGGCCTAAGGATCTTCCTCTTCTTCTCGTTGCTTTCCCTTGCTCCTCACTTCTCCTTCCCGGCGGATTCTCGGATCGCTAGCGCCACTTTTCAAAGGACATTACCACAAAAGAAACACATTTGAACTTCCCGCCCTGCAAGGCTCAAATCACGGACCCGATCGTGGAAATCCTCACACGCACGGATTCACGACCAGCCACCAAAGAAACCTATGCAAGTACACCTTAAACTGTCGTTTAGAGAGTTTTGAGTTTATACCAATGAGTTGGTCTGATTGCTTGCTTGCTTGCTTGTTCTCAAGAGGTTATTGTCGGTAATACTACCTTTCTGTCTCTCTCTCTCTCTCTCTTATTCTCTCGTATTCTCTCTCCTTCCCTCTTTCAATTAAGCTGTGTATGTTTTGTTTATTGTTTGTTGATTATTAAAATATATATATTCACACGTGATTGTCTTTGAACTGCTCATCCATAAGTCACTTTTACGGTGAACCAACCTGCTACAAATTAAAGGAAAGATACTTCTTGTGGCCACAGAAGCTTTGTCCCAGGGTTCTTAGAAGGCAAATAGTTGGTGGACAATTATCCGTCCTTTTGAACTGGATTCTAGAATTAAAGAAAATTCTATAAGCTGAATCAAGCCATAGATATTAATAATTTTTATAATCCGTTATAATTAACTGTTAATATCTAAATTCCCCCTTTGTGCAGATTTGTGTGTTTGATCATAAAACGATTCACGCACACAGATCCTGCACCATTTCCCTTAGGCTCAGATTCGCTACATCTGTATTATGACTCTGCTGTCGACATTATATTTCTGTAGTGTGTTAGAAACCAGGGAACAGACTTTTTTCGCCACATACAATTAAACTCATTTTTCAGAATGAAGATTATTTAAAGTAAAGCAAGTAAATTCCACTAGCTGATTGTAAGATTGTCGGGCAAACACAAGTCAACCTGTTAAAAGCAGAGCTTAAAGCAGAAAAGAATTTGGAAGTCATCTAAATGCATTTGGCATTCAAGCGCCTGAGATGTTCATCACACACACACTTTCTCTTCTATATGCTGCTGTGACACATCAAGAAAACAAAGTGTCAGTGATGGAGGGAGATCGTGTTGAGCTGAACACTGATGTTGATGAACTACAGAGAGACGCTCTGATTCTGTGGATGTTCGGCCCTGAAGACAATCTCATCGCTAAAGCTGATATGGAGAACAATAAGATCTCTGCATATGATGGAGTTGATGGGAGATTCAGAGACAGACTGGAGCTGGACCGTCAGACTGGATCTCTGACCATCACAAACACCACAAACACACACTCTGGACTTTATAAACTCACAGGCCTAAAGTTAAGGGTTTTACGGTTTTTCTTTTTTGCAAAATTGAAATGTACTAAATTATAATTTTTTCATTACAAAATGTTCTCAAAATAAACTCAAACGTGTTTCTATTGTTCACAGATATTCTCTGAGCGCTTTTACCAAAAGGATAAATTCAGTTCCAGTTAGCATCATTGTTTCTCACAAATTATCATCCTTGTAAAATAATTAGTGATTTTAAACTCAAACTTATAAATTACAAAAATTTATATCAGAAAATACTTTTTTGTCAACCGCATGGAAAGAAACCGTTATTTCCTACTTAACCTCTAACCCCAGAATCACATGATCTGAACCAACCAGTCAGAAAACAGCTCATGTGTTCCTTCATCCCTGACACCTGTGTCTGTCAATCACCCTGTTAATGACCTCATTCACCTGACTCTTGCTCATTTGCTCGAGTTCCTTTTAGTTTGCTCCTTTATTTATCCCCTGAATTCTCCCTGTCTATTCTTGTTCATTTATGGTTGAGTGGACGCGTTTCTATTTTGTAATTCTATGGCTGTGTGAATAAAACCTGAACTCTCCAGCAGATCAGCACACGTTACTGCTCATCTGTCTCTGTGATTTAGCTACTCAATACTACAATTAAATGTGGAGATCGCTGCTGATGCTTTAATTCATGTTTTATCCAACACAAATGGAGCTGCTGAAGCTTTTATAAGGCGTTATATAAGATGTTAACTCATGTGAGACTGCTCTTATATCTCTGTGTGTTTGTTTAAGAGTAAAACAGAGCTTGAAACTGACGCACGTCTTTCTATGCACACGAGTCCAGATGTTTTTAAAAGTGAGAACCACTGCTTTAGCCACTGTAGTTTTCTAAAGTGAAAAGCATGATAACTGTCTATTGTAATGACTGATATCATTGTAAACTTGATTAGATAATAGTGAACTACCACATTTGACTGAGCGCTACTTACTATTAATTAATTAGTTTCTTGTAGTTAATAGTTATCAGAGTGTTTCATAAACATGTCAGTGGTGACGTCCGTCCCTCCATTTATCTTTATTTTACTGATCAGATCTTTGAACTGTTGGAAACCGGCGGACTGGTTCTCCATGGATCATTACAGTAAATGTTGGTCAGTTTTGACACTGTGTCCTCCGAACACACACGCTTAGAGCCGTCCATCTCTTCTTTTTCTTCTTTTAGCTTCAGGGTTTCAGTCTTTCTGTCGTCAGAGTTGTTTATCTCCACAACTGTATTCTGGAGTGTGTTTCATAATGTCTTCCTCAATCTCCAATAGTGTGATTTTAACACATTCATCTTCACTCATATCTGGGTTACAAGTTATTGAGTTTAAAATTATTTTGAAATACTTATAGAAATTGCTTAAATATAATTAGAATTTACAAATTGTCCACATACCATACAATAATAAAATATCACAAAATCATGTTTTTTGATAAGGGTGGAAATTGTATTGTTAATATGACAGTCATGATCCCGTCACCAGCTGCGCACAGATGTTTGTTCTTGATCTCACAGATATGGGAGTAATAATGAGCAGCTACTGACACACATCAGACATCATCTGCTTATTCACTCAGCTTATTTCTGGATCTGAAGCCGTTTATCCTCAGGGCCAGGCCGCTCCGCGTGGTTTACAACTGTCAAGTCCTCCTCTAATTCAATCCCCAAAGGACACTAGGACACCTCAAATTTTGACTAATTACTTTTTATTCTCTTGACTTTGTCAGGTGAATTAGTTTTCTTAGCCTTTATTAGCCTTAATTAGCCTTCATTAGCCTTTATTAGCCTTCATTAGGTTGTAAACCTTTAAAGATAGAAACAAAGGTACAATTTTAACAAGCCATGCAAAATGTTTCAGTAAATTTTTTACATTTAACATTTACATTTTTCAAACTCAAAATGAAATGAACAGAAACTCATTTAAACAGAAAAGCAAATGAAGTGAATGCTGCAATGTGTTTCTAAACTAAACAGTAGTTAAACATACTTTACACAACATTTCAAACAATGAAATTAAATAAACATTGCACAGACCATTGGCGTCTTTGGGCTTGAATCTTCGAGTGGACTTGGTGTCTTCTCTCTCTGAAGTTTCTTTTTTGAGAGAATGAGAACTTCTATGTTTTATCAGGTGCTCTCAATCAATGGAAATTACTAATCAGGTGGTGTACTGCTGATTTGCTGCTGGTGCACTCTGGGAAATGTAGTTCTTTACCCAATTTCTGAGATTTAGCTCAACAATAACAACTGGAACTTAAATGTTGAAAAGTCTACAAAAAATTACTTAAGAAAAGAACATCGACAGAAACTGAAGTGTAATCATTAACTATTTTACAGTTTGTATTAAGTTAAAAAAGTCAATTCTGCATAAATAAAAATTCATGAAAATGTTATATATATATATATATATATATATAAATATATTTTGGTACTTAACACTTAATATTAATGAATATTATTGATGTGCTCATGAAGCGTTGAAAACCTATTGTAATTGTTACGATTTTTAGGGGCCAAGCACCAAAGGTGAGAAGGCACCTATTGTTTCTGTTCCGGTTCTTTTTTCTTCTTCCATGGAAGTCTATGGCAGATGAAATGAAATTTCAAATGATGAAATTTGGCACACTCATGAAGGACAGTCCAATAATTGACCATAGTCAATTTTAAGTCTCTAACTCAATCTCTCTAGCGCCACCACCTGTCCAAAGTTGCACTCACGTCTAAGTGAATTACTTTTGAACCGTATGTTCTAGAAACAATTCTTTTGTCCACTAATTGCGTGCCTTAAAAAAGACACGTTGAAGTTCTTGTAAGGAGAAGAGTTGTCTCAGATCTCCATTTCCCTGCCAATTGCATGGTGTAACAAATACTTCAGGAAAAAAACATTGGCTTACAGCTTTAGCAAAACAAAAAAATAAAGAAAACTATTTAATAATGAAAGGAAAGTGTCATGTTAGGGGGTAAATGTGCGAAGCGGAAACATGAGGAGACTTGGATTCACTGCTGGTCTCATAACTAGAACTTAGTTTGACATAATTCTGATATTTTTAATCAACTTTCTCTTTTTAATCTCATAATTTAAAGTTCACATAGGTTTACTGTGTGTACATAACCGGGTTCCACTATATTTAAACATACAGGGAGTGCAGAATTATTAGGCAAGTTGTATTTTTGAGGATTAATTTTATTATTGAACAACAACCATGTTCTCACTGAACACAAACTCATTAATATCAAAGCTGAATATTTTTGTATCAATATTTTAAGTAGTTTTTAGTTTTAGCTATTTTAGGGGGATATCTGTGTGTGCAGGTGACTATTACTGTGCATAATTATTAGGCAACTTAACAAACAAATTTATACCCATTTCAATTATTTATTTTTACCAGTGAAACCAATATAACATCTCAACATTCACAAATATACATTTCTGACATTCAAAAACCAAACAAAAACAAATCAGTGACCAATATAGCCACCTTTCTTTGCAAGGACACTCAAAAGCCTGCCATCCATGGATTCTGTCAGTGTTTTGATCTGTTCACCATCAACATTGCGTGCAGCAGCAACCACAGCCTCCCAGACACTGTTCAGAGAGGTGTACTGTTTTCCCTCCTTGTAAATCACACATTTGATGATGGACCACAGGTTCTCAATGGGGTTCAGATCAGGTGAACAAGGAGGCCATATCATTAGATTTTCTTCTTTAATACCCTTTCTTGCCAGCCACGCTGTGGAGTACTTGGACGCGTGTGATGGAGCATTGTCCTGCATGAAAATCATGTTTTTCTTGAAGGATGCAGACTTCTTCCTGTACCACTGCTTGAAGAAGGTGTCTTCCAGAAACTGGCAGTAGGACTGGGAGTTGAGCTTGACTCCATCCTCAACCCGAAAAGGCCCCACAAGCTCATCTTTGATGATACCAGCCCAAACCAGTGCTCCACCTCCACCTTGCTGGCGTCTGAGTCGGACTGGAGCTCTCTGCCCTTTACCAATCCAGCCACGGGCCCATCCATCTGGCCCATCAAGACTCACTCTCATTTCATCAGTCCATAAAACCTTAGAAAAATCAGTCTTGAGATATTTCTTGGCCCAGTCTTGACGTTTCAGCTTGTGTGTCTTGTTCAGTGGTGGTCGACTTTCTGCCTTTCTTACCTTGGCCATGTCTCGGAGTATTGCACACCTTGTGCTTTTGGGCACTCCAGTGATGTTGCAGCTCTGAAATATGGCCAAACTGGTGGCAAGTGGCATCTTGGCAGCTGCACGCTTGACTTTTCTCAGTTCACGGGCAGTTATTTTGCGCCTTGGTTTTTCCGCACGCTTCTTGCGACCCTGTTGACTATTTTGAATGAAACGCTTGATTGTTCGATGATCACGCTTCAGAAGCTTGGCTATTTTAAGACTGCTGCATCCCTCTGCAATATATCTCACTATTTTTGACTTTTCTGAGCCTGTCAAGTCCTTCTTTTGACCCATTTTGCCAAAGGAAAGGAAGTTGCCTAATAATTATGCACACCTGATATAGGGTGTTGATGTCATTAGACCACACCCCTTCTCATTACAGAGATGCACATCACCTAATATGCTTAATTGGTAGTACGCTTTCCAGCCTATACAGCTTGGAGTAAGACAACATGCATAACGAGGATGATGTGGTCAAAATACTCATTTGCCTAATAATTCTGCACTCCCTGTATATTTCTGTTTTTCTGCACAATGAAAATCATTTAGGGAACGACAAAAGTTCAACAATGTTTCTTAGATTAAAAAGTCATGACTATGAAACTGCCTTTTGAAAGGGGTTTAGTTGTGATGAATGGAGTCACTTCTGATGGTTATGAATGTGTTTTGGTGATTGTCATGATCGATCTGCTCATGATGGAAACTCGGGTGTTCAGCTGATTTTATCGTGCTGTTGCTGTTGATCAGCTTATTTTATATTGTTTGGCTTCTATAGATCAGTTCTGGTGGATTTGGACTATTTTGATGATCAAGGTTGTTCTTCTGCACTTTATCCATTTAATGCTGATTGGTGTCTGTCGCTGGGTGTTGGAGGATGAGGAAGGCACAGAGGCACAGGAGATAGTGGAAGTAGATTTAAATAAAGCTTGAACAGAACAATATTTAATATAAACAAAAGGGCACTTCTAACAAGGTTTTTTCTCCATTATGTTCTTCATTCATTATGTTTCCTGCAGGAGTTTTGGTTCCTTGTCACTGTTGCCTCTGGCTTGATTAGTTGGGGATGCTTAACACTTAATGTTCATCAATATTATTGATTGGTTCTTCTAGAGCTGCTCAGCCAAAACAAACTCTGTTGCATTTTCTTTCTGTTATCTTTGCAAAGCTGCTTTGAAACCATCTCTATTGTAAAAAGCACCATATGAATAAAGCTGACTTGACTTGTGTGCAAAACTACAAACTGAATACAAGGAGACCAGATACAGGGAGAACCACGACATAGTATGAACAACAATCAACCAGAACTGAATGAAACACTGGGTAGATATACACAAGGGCTGATTAGTGAACAAGACACAGCTGACGAGACTGATGTGGTGATTGATGACGAGACAGGTGAATGGAAAACAATGAGAGATCATGAAAGGAACCAGGAAGTGAACAGAGACATGACAGATCTGTGACAGTGTTATTAGGGGTTCAAACGCGAAGCGTTGAAAACCTATTGTAATTGTTAAGATTTTTAGGGGTTCAAACGCGAAGCGTTGAAAACCTATTGTAATTGTTAGGATTTTTATTAGGGGTTCAAACGCGAAGCGTTGAAAACCTATTGTAATTGTTAGGATTTTTAGGGGTTCAAACGCGAAGCGTTGAAAACCTATTGTAATTGTTAAGATTTTTATTATTATTATTCTTCTGCCGTACTTCTTATCGTGCAGACCAAACTGTAAGGTCTAGAGACTTGAAAGTTGGCCAGATGGTAGGTCTCAATTTGGGGAGAACGTATCAAAATATGACGCAAATCGGGCAATAGGTGGCGCTACAGCGACTACAAACGCGTACACGCTCATAACTCGTAAACCGTTTGTAGTAAACTAAAGTGTTTTATATCCCTGGAATCCTTGGCTCAAGACTTAAAAAATGTATATCTCCGATTTCATTTCCGCCTATAAAAATTTTCCGCCATTTTGAATTTTCTGAAAAAAATTTTTTTCGAACTCCTCATAGGCCGTTTGTCCAAATAACGTGAAACTTCACACATATCATCTAGAGACTCTCTTGACCAAAAGTTATTCAAATAATTTTGATCGGTGATTCAGGCTCGCAACAACACGCTAAAACGTTTGCATAAGGCGGAGACACTTTTGCTAAAATCATAATAACTCTGGAACGCAAAGAGATAATCTCACCAAACTTCACATAGTCATGTATGAGCTAGTTTTGTGGTCACGCTAAAAAATCTGCAACGATTGACCACTTGGTGGCGCTATATTATGAAAAAAACACTAAAACATTTGTACATGTGCACTCGTTAGTCCGATTGACATGAAACTTGTCATGCATGGTCTTTGTCCAATGACCCATGATGATCTATGAGGATATTGGCGCATCTCAAAAAACATGGCTGTCATCGGCCAATGAAGTTTGAGCATCAATTAGACCAACTTAACGAACCTTGATCGGAATGAAACTCGATGAGCGTGTTTGACTCATGGCCCTAGAGGTCTGTCAGAATTTTTTAAGAAATCAGCCACTAGTTGGCGCTCACGAGTTTTTTTGCATCTCAAATCACGTGGTGTTTCACACATCCTCACAATATTGAAATCATCTGTTAGATCGTCTCATACTGAGCAACTTTGCCTCAAGAACCACTGCTGTAAATCGAATTGTTAGCGAAATATTGGAGATTTTAGAAAATTAAAATTTTTCGAACTAGTCATAGGCCGTCGATACGATTGGCTTGAAAATTCACACGCATCATCTAGGGACACTCAAGGCAAAAAGTTATTCAAAGAATTTTGATCAGTTAAACCGTTCAGCAGATACAATTTTTCATATATTTCTGATTTGGCCTATTGTGATTAAAATGTCTATATATCTTGTGCACAAACAAAAAACGTCACAGAACTGTGAACATGTTAAGAACAAGTCATTTTGAAGAAGTGTGTCTGGTTTCATGTATTTCTGATGCTCATAGGGCTCACAATAAATTATAAACTATCTATATTTAAAAATCTCAGTAAAGCTGTAATACTAGTTTTGTCCACAAGAGGCACCGTCAGGCTAGGAAATCTTTTTATTCCAATTTCAGTTAGAAGAATCTTTGCTCACATCTTGTTTCACACATCCACACTATTTTAGTATTTGATAGATCTTTCCACACTGAACAATAACCAATTAAAACTGAAAAAATGATGGCTGTAATAAAGAGTCCACAAGAGGGAGCCACAGGATAAGGAATCTTTTTATTCCAATTTCTGAATTTTGTTTTTCTTTTAATATGTGAACAATTTCTAAATTGGCTGTCACGGTACACTCGTTTATTCGATTGACTTGAAACTTGTCATGCACTGTCCTTATCCAAGGGTCCATGATGGCCTATGAAGATATTGGCATATCTCAAAAAACATGGCCGTCATCGGCCAATGAAGTTTGAGCATCAATTAGACCAACTTAACAAAGGTCGATTGCAACGAAACTTGATGGGAGTGTTTGGACGAAATGTGGTGCTAAACACAACTACACAATATTAATATTGTTTGATAAATCTCCTCATAATGAACAACTCATTACCAACTGAAAGATGATGGCTGTCATATTATTTTTGTCCACAATAGGCAACCACAGGATAAGAAATATTTTTTATGTATGGATATAAAATTCACACTTTCGCTAAAATCTTAATAACTCTGGATTGCAAAGAGATAATCTCACCAAACTTGAAATACTCATGTAAGAGCTCATTTTGTGGTAACACTAAAAAAGCTGCAACGATTGACCACTTGGTGGCGCTATATTATGAAAAAAACACTAAAACATCTGTACACGTGCACTTGTTAGTCCGATTGACTTCAAACTTGTCATGCACATTCTTTGTCTAATGGGCCTTGATGGTCATGCTAAGTTTGAACCCCGGTGATTGCTGCTTGCAGCTATATTTATTATTATTATTATTATTATTCTGCCGTACTTCTTATCGTGCAGACCAAACCGTAAGGTCTAGAGACTTGAAAGTTGGTCAGATGGTAGGTCTCAATTTGGGGAGAACGTATCAAAATATGACGCAAATCGGGCAATAGGTGGCGCTACAGCGACTACAAACGCGTACACGCTCATAACTCGTGAACCGTTTGTCGTACACTCAAGTGTCTTATATCTCTGGAATCCTTGGCTCAAGACTTAAAAAATGTATATCTCCGATTTCATTTCCGCCTATAAAAATTTTCCGCCATTTTGAATTTTCTGAAAAAAATTTTTTTCGAACTCCTCATAGGCCGTTTGTCCAAATCACGCAAAATTTCACACGCATCATCTAGAGACTCTCATGACCAAAAGTTGTCAAAGGAATTTTAATCGGTGATTCACGCTTGCAACAAGACAATAAAACGTTTGCATAAGGCGGAGACACTTTTGCTAAAATCGTAATAGCTCTGGAACGCAAAGAGATAATCTCACCAAACTTCACATAGTCATGTATAAGCTCAATTTGTTGTCACACAAAAAAAACTGCGATGATTGACCACTTGGTGGCGCTATATTGCGAAAAAAACACTCAATCACCTGTACAGGGTCACATGGTAGTCCGATTGACCTGAGACTTGTCATGCACGGTCTTTGTCCAAGGGTCCATGATGGTCTATGAGGACATTGGTGTATCTCAAAAAACATGACCGTCATCGGCCAATGAACTTTGAGCATCAATTAGACCAGCTTAACGAAGGTCGATTGGAACGAAACTCGATGGGCGTGTTTGACTCATGGCCCTAGTGGTCTGTCAGAATTTTGAAGAAAATCGGACACTAGTTGGCGCTAACAAGTTTTTGCGTCTCTACTCACGTGGTGTTTCACGCATCCCCAAAATATTGATATCGTCTGAAAGATCTCTTCATACTGAACAACTTTGCCTCAAGAACCACTGCTGTCAATCAAATTGTTTGCGAAATATTGGAGATTTTTGAAATTTCAAATTTTTCGAACTCGTCATAGGCCGTCAATCTCACTGGCTTGAAAATTCACACGCATCATCTAGGGACACTCAAGGCAAAAAGTTGTCAAAGGATTTTCGATTAGTTAAACCGTTCAGCAGATACAATTTTTCATATATTTCTGATTTGGCCTATTGTGATTAAAATGTCTATATATCTTGTCCAAAAACAAGAAACTTCACAAAACTGTGTAAATGTTAAGAACAAGACATTATGAAGAAACTTGTGAGGTTTCATGTATTTCTGATGCTCGTACGGCTCACAATAAATTATAAACCATCTACATTTTAAAATCTTAGAAAAGCTGTAATACTAGTTTTGTCCACAAGAGAAACGTCACAGATCTGTGAACATGTTAAGAACAAGTCATTTTGAAGAAATGTGTCAGGTCTCATGTATTTCTGATGCTCATAGGGCTCACAATAAATTACAAATGATCTACATTTTAAAATCTTAGAAAAGCTGTAATACTACTTTAGTCCACAAGAGGCACCATCAGGCTAGAAAATCTTTTTATGTGGTGAACAAGTCAGATTGACATAGACTGACATAAACCGACAGAACAGTTCAGATGTTCAGTTCACAATATTAATATCATTTAATCTTCTCAGTCTGAACATCTTTGAAAGATGTCTATTCATTGTTTGCACAGAGTAGAAACTTCACAGAACTGTGCTCATTAGGAAAACTAGTCAGATTGACAAAAAAAGGTCATAACAGTTCAAATGATATGACGTGTAGTGTTAAACATATCCACATTGTTATCATTTGATAGATCTTCCCATACTGAAAATATTTTGTAACGTCTATATATCATTTAACCAAAATAGAAACTTCATAAAGCTCTGTTTATGTGGAGAAAAAGTCAGATTGACATAGACTGACATAAACCGACAGAACAGTTCATATGTTCAGTTCACAATGTCAATATCATTTAATCTTCTCATTCTGAACATCTTTGAAAGATGTCTATACATTGTTTACACAAAGTAGAAACTTCACAGAACTGTGCACATTAGGAGAACTAGTCAGATTGACCACAAACCGTCTTGACAGCTCAGATGGTCTTGCGACGTTTGAACCCCGGTCATTGCTGCTTGCAGCTATATTTATTAGGGGTTCAAACGCGAAGCGTTGAAAACCTATTGTAATTGTTAGGATTTTTATTAGGGGTTCAAACGCGAAGCGTTGAAAACCTATTGTAATTGTTAGGATTTTTATTATTATTATTATTAGGGGTTCAAACGCGAAGCGTTGAAAACCTATTGTAATCGTTAAGATTTTTATTATTATTATTATTCTTCTGCCGAACTTCCGATCGTGCAGACCAAACCGTAAGGTCTAGAGACTTGAAACCTGGCCAGATGGTAGGTCTCAATTTGGGGGGAACGTATCAAAATATGACGCAAATCGGCCAATAGGTGGCGCTACAGCGATCAAAATAGCTAAATCGCTAATAACTCCTAGACCGTTTGTCCTACACTCAAGTGTTTCATATCTCTAGAATCCTTGGCTCAAGCCGAACAAAACGTATATCTCCGATTTCATTTCCGTCTATAAAAATTTTCCGCCATTTTGAATTTTCTGAAAAAAAAATTTTTCGAACTCCTCATAGACCGTTTGTTCAAATCACGCGAAACTTCACACGCATCATCTAGAGACTCTCCTGACCAAAAGTTGTATACAGAATTTTGATCAGTGATTCACGCTCGCAACAGGACGTCAAAACGTCTGAATAAGGCGGAGCCTCTTTCGCTAAAATCATAATAATTCTGGAACACAAAGAGAAAATCTCACCAAACTTGAAATACTCGTGTATGAGCTAGTTTTGTGGTCACGCTAAAAAATCTGCAACGATTGACCACTTGGTGGCGCTATATTATGAAAAAAACACTAAAACATTTGTACATGTGCACTCGTTAGTACGATTGACTTCAAACTTGTCATGCACGGTCTTTGTCCAATGGGCCATGATGATCTATGAGGATATTGGCGTATCTAAAAAAACATGGCTGTCATCGGCCAATGAAGTTTAAGCATAAATTAGACCAACTTAACGAACTTCGATCGGAACGAAACTCGATGATCGTATTTGACTCATAGCCCTAAAGGTCAGTCACAAATTTTAAAGAAATCGGCCACTAGTTGGCGCTAACAACTTTTTTGCGTCTCTTCTCATGTGGTGTTTCACACATCCTCACAATATTGATATCATCTGTTAGATCTCCTCATACTGAGCAACTTTGCTTCAAGAACCACTGCTGTCAATCAAATTGTTTTTGAAATATTTGAGATGTTAGAAAATTAAAAATTTTCGAACTAGTCATAGGCTGTCAATACGATTGCCTTGAAAATTCACACACATCATCTAGGGACACTCAAGGCAAAAAGTTATTCAAAGAATTTTGATCAGTTAAACCGTTCAGCAGATACAATTTTTCATATATTTCTGATTTGGTCTATTGTGATTAAAATGTCTATATATCTTGTGCACAAACAAAAAACATCACAGAACTGTGAACTTGTTAAGAACACGTCATTTTGAAGAAATGTGTCAGGTTTCATGTATTTCTGATGCTCATAGGGCTCACAATAAATTATAAACTATCTATATTTTAAAATCTCACTAAAGCTGTAATATTAGTTTTGTCCACAAGAGGCACCGTCAGGCTAGGAAATCTTTTTATTCCAATTTCAGTTAGAAGAATCTTTGCTCACATCTTGTTTCACACATCCACACTATTTTAGTATTTGATAGATCTTCCCATTCTGCATAATAACCAGTTTAAACTGAAAAATGATGGCTGTAATATTACTTGTCCACAAGAGGGAGCCACAGGATAAGAAATCTTTTTATTCCAATTTCTGAATTTGTTTTTCTTTTAATATGTGAACAATTTCTAAATTGGCTGTCACGGTACACTCGTTTATTCGATTGACTTGAAACTTGTCATGCACGGTCTTTATCCAAGGGTCCATGATGATCTATGAAGATATTGCCATATCTCAAAAAACATGGCCGTCATCGACCAATGAAGTTTGAGCATCAATTAGACCAACTTAACAAAGGTCAATTGCAACGAAATTTGATGGGAGTGTTTGGATGACTTGTGGTGCTAAAAACAACCACACAATATTATTATAATTTGATAAATCTCCTCATAATGAAAAATTCATTACCAACTACAAGAGGGAACCATAGGAAAAGTATATAAGTATATTTTTTTATGTATATGTGGAAATAAAATTCAAACTTTCGCTAAATTCATAATAACTCTGGATTGCAAAGAGATAATCTCACCAAACTTGAAATACTCATGTAAGAGCTTATTTTGTGGTCAAACTAAAACATCTGCAACGATTGACCACTTGGTGGCGCTATATTATGAAAAAAAAAACCCTAAAACATCTGTACATGTGCACTCGTTAGTCCGATTAACTTCAAACTTGTCATGCACGTGGAGAACAAGTCAGATTGACATAGACTGACATAACAGTTCAGATGACATGACATGTTGTGTTAAACACATTCTCACTATATTTATATCATTTGATAGATCTTCTCATACTGTCATAACCGCTCAGATGAACTTGCGACGTTTGAACCCCGTTGATTGATGCTTGCAGCTATATTTATTATTATTATTATTATTATTATTATTCTTCTGCCGTAATGCGTCTTGTGCAGACCAAACCGTAAGGTCTAGAGACTTGAAACTTTGTCAGATGGTAGGTCTCAATTTGGGGAGAACGTATCAAAATATGACGCAAATCGGGCTATAGGTGGCGCTACAGCGACTACAAACGCGTACATGTTCATAACTCGTAAACCGTTTGTCGTACACTCAAGTGTCTTATATCTCTGGAATCCTTGGCTCAAGACTTAAAAAATGTATATCTCCGATTTCATTTCCGCCTATAAAAATTTTCCGCCATTTTGAATTTTCTGAAAAAAAAAGTTTTCGAACTCCTCATAGACCGTTTGTCCAAATAACGCGAAACTTCACACATATCATCTAGATACTCTCATGACCAAAAGTTATTCAAATAATTTTGATCGGTGATTCACGCTTGCAACGACACGCTAAAACGTTCGCATAAGGCAGAGACACTTTTGCTAAAATTGTAATAGCTCTGGAACGCAAAGAGATAATCTCACCAAACTTCACATAGTCATGTATAAGCTCAATTTGTGGTCACACCAAAAAAACTGCGATGATTGACCACTTGGTGGCGCTATATTGCGAAAAAAAACCTCAATCACCTGTACAGGGTCACATGGTAGTCCGATTGACCTGAGACTTGTCATGCACGGTCTTTGTCCAAGGGTCCATGATGGTCTATGAGGACATTGGTGTATCTCAAAAAACATGACCGTCATCGGCCAATGAACT
The DNA here is from genome assembly GCA_037043235.1 of Rhodeus uyekii. Lineage (NCBI taxonomy): Eukaryota > Metazoa > Chordata > Actinopteri > Cypriniformes > Acheilognathidae > Rhodeus > Rhodeus uyekii. Next base: position 165,656 of record JAWRVZ010000473.1, on the reverse strand, counting down.
TTGAGCATCAATTAGACCAGCTTAACGAAGGTCGATCGGAACGAAACTCGATGGGCGTGTTTGACTCATGGCCCTAGTGGTCTGTCAGAATTTTGAAGAAAATCGGACACTAGTTGGCGCTAACGAGTTTTTTGCGTCTCTACTCACGTGGTGTTTCACGCATTTACAAAATATTGACTTCATCTGATAGATCTCCTCATACTGAACAACTTTGCCTCAAGAACCACTGCTGTCAATCAAATTGTTTGCGAAATATTGGAGATTTTTGAAATTTCAAATTTTTCGAACTCGTCATAGGCCGTCAATCTCACTGTCTTGAAAATTCGCATGCATCATCTAGGGACACTCAAGGCAAAAAGTTGTCAAAGAATTTTCGATTAGTTAAACCGTTCAGCAGATACAATTTTTCATATATTTCTGATTTGGCCTATTGTGATTAAAATGTCTATATATCTTGTCCAAAAACAAGAAACTTCACAAAACTGTGTAAATGTTAAGAACCAGACATTATGAAGAAACTTGTGAGGTTTCATGTATTTCTGATGCTCGTACGGCTCACAATAAATTACAAACGATCTACATTTTAAAATCTTAGAAAAGCTGTAATACTACTTTTGTCCACAAGAGGCACCATCAGGCTAGAAAATCTTTTTATGTGGAGAACAAGTCAGATTGACATAGACTGACATAAACCGACAGAACAGTTCAGATGTTCAGTTCACAATATTAATATCATTTAATCTTCTCAGTCTGAACATCTTTGAAAGATGTCTATTCATTGTTTGCACAGAGTAGAAACTTCACAGAACTGTGCTCATTAGGAAAACTAGTCAGATTGACAAAAAAAGGTCATAACAGTTCAAATGATATGACGTGTAGTGTTAAACATATCCACATTGTTATCATTTGATAGATCTTCCCATACTGAAATTTTTTTGTAACGTCTATATATCATTTACACAAACTAGAAACTTCATAAAGCTCTGTTTATGTGGAGAACAAGTCAGATTGACATAGACCGACATAACAGTTCATATGTTCAGTTCACAATGTCAATATCATTTGATCTTCTCATTCTGAACATCTTTGAAAGATGTCTATACATTGTTTACACAAAGTAGAAACTTCACAGAACTGTGCACGTTAGGATAACTAGTCAGATTGACCACAAACCGTCATGACAGCTCAGATGGTCCTGCTACGTTTGAACCCCGGTCATTGCTGCTTGCAGCTATATTTATTATTATTATTATTATTCTTCTGCCGTAATGCGTCTCGTGCAGACCAAACCGTAAGGTCTAGAGACTTGAAAGTTGGTCAGATGGTAGGTCTCAATTTGGGGAGAACGTATCAAAATATGACACAAATCGGGCAATAGGTGGCGCTACAGCAACTACAAACGCGTACACGCTCATAACTTGTAAACCGTTTGTCGTACACTCAAGTGTCTTATATCCCTGGAATCCTTGGCTCAAGACTTAAAAAATGTATATCTCCGATTTCATTTCCGCCTATAAAAATTTTCCGCCATTTTGAATTTTCTGAAAAAAAATTTTTTCGAACTCCTCATAGGCCGTTTGTCCAAATCACGCAAAATTTCCCACGCATCATCTAGAGACTCTCATGACCAAAAGCTGTCAAAGGAATTTTAATCGGTGATTCACGCTTGCAACAAGGCAATAAAACGTTCGCATGTGGCGGAGACACTTTTGCTAAAATCGTAATAGCTCTGGAACGCAAAAAGATAATCTCACCAAACTTCACATATTCATGTATAAGCTCAATTTGTGGTCACACCAAAAAAACTGCGATGATTGACCACTTGGTGGCGCTATATTGCGAAAAAAACACCCAATCACCTGTACAGGGTCACATGTTAGTCCAATTGACCTGAGACTTGTCATGCACGGTCTTTGTCCAAGGGTCCATCATGGTCTATGAGGACATTGGTGTATCTCAAAAAACATGACCGTCATCGGCCAATGAACTTTGAGCATCAATTAGACCAGCTTAACGAAGGTCGATCGGAACGAAACTCGATGGGCGAGTTTGACTCAGAGCCCTAGTGGTCTGTCAGAATTTTGAAGAAAATCGGTCACTAGTTGGCGCTAACGAGTTTTTTGCGTCTCTACTCACGTGGTGTTTCACGCATCCACAAAATATTGACTTCATCTGATAGATCTCCTCATACTGAACAACTTTGCCTCAAGAACCACTGCTGTCAATCAAATTGTTTGCGAAATATTGGAGATTTTTGAAATTTCAAATTTTTCGAACTCGTCATAGGCCGTCAATCTCACGGTCTTGAAAATTCACATGCATCATCTAGGGACACTCAAGGCAAAAAGTTGTCAAAGGATTTTTGATTAGTTAAACCGTTCAGCAGATACAATTTTTCATATATTTCTGATTTGGCCTATTGTGATTAAAATGTCTATATATCTTGTCCTAAAACAAGAAACTTCACAAAACTGTGTAAATGTTAAGAACCAGACATTATGAAGAAACTTGTGAGGTTTCATGTATTTCTGATGCTCGTACGGCTCACAATAAATTATAAACCATCTACATTTTAAAATCTTAGAAAAGCTGTAATACTAGTTTTGTCCACAAGAGAAACGTCACAGATCTGTGAACATGTTAAGAACAAGTCATTTTGAAGAAATGTGTCAGGTCTCATGTATTTCTGATGCTCATAGGGCTCACAATAAATTACAAATGATCTACATTTTAAAATCTTAGAAAAGCTGTAATACTACTTTTGTCCACAAGAGGCACCATCAGGCTAGAAAATCTTTTTATGTGGAGAACAAGTCAGATTGACATAGACTGACATAAACCGACAGAACAGTTCAGATGTTCAGTTCACAATATTAATATCATTTAATCTTCTCAGTCTGAACATCTTTGAAAGATGTCTATTCATTGTTTGCACAGAGTAGAAACTTCACAGAACTGTGCTCATTAGGAAAACTAATCAGATTGACAAAAAAAGGTCATAACAGTTCAAATGATATGACGTGTAGTGTTAAACATATCCACATTGTTATCATTTGATAGATCTTCCCATACTGAAATTTTTTGTAACGTCTATATATCATTTACACAAAATAGAAACTTCATAAAGCTCTGTTTATGTGGAGAACAAGTCAGATTGACATAGACCGACATAACAGTTCATATGTTCAGTTCACAATGTCAATATCATTTGATCTTCTCATTCTGAACATCTTTGAAAGATGTCTATACATTGTTTACACAAAGTAGAAACTTCACAGAACTGTGCACATTAGGAGAACTAGTCAGATTGACCACAAACAGTCATGACAGCTCAGATGGTCCTGCCACGTTTGAACCCCGGTCATTGCTGCTTGCAGCTATATTTATTATTATTATTATTATTCTGCCGTACTTCTTATCGTGCAGACCAAACCGTAAGGTCTAGAGACTTGAAACTTGGTCAGATGGTAGGTCTCAATTTGGGGAGAACGTATCAAAATATGACGCAAATCGGGCAATAGGTGGCGCTACAGCGACTACAAACGCGTACACGCTCATAACTCGTAAACCGTTTGTCGTAGACTCAAGTGTCTTATATCCCTGGAATCCTTGGCTCAAGACTTAAAAAATGTATATCTCCGATTTCATTTCCGCCTATAAAAATTTTCCGCCATTTTGAATTTTCTGAAAAAAAAAAATTTCGAACTCCTCATAGGCCGTTTGTCCAAATCACGCAAAAATTCACACGCATCATCTAGAGACTCTCATAACCAAAAGCTGTCAAAGGAATTTTGATCGGTGATTCACGCTTGCAACAAGACAATAAAACGTTCGCATAAGGCGGAGACACTTTTGCTAAAATCGTAATACCTCTGGAACGCAAAGAGATACTCTCACCAAACTTCACTTAGTCATGTATAAGATCAATATGTGGTCACACCAAAAAAACTGCGATGATTGACCACTTGGTGGCGCTATATTGCGAAAAAAACACTCAATCACCTGTACAGGGTCACATGGTAGTCCGATTGACCTGAGACTTGTCATGCACGGTCTTTGTCCAAGGGTCCATGATGGTCTATGAGGACATTGGTGTATCTCAAAAAACATGACCGTCATCGGCCAATGAACTTTGAGCATCAATTAGACTAGCTTAACGAAGGTCGATCGGAACGAAACTCGATGGGCGTGTTTGACTCATGGCCCTAGTGGTTTGTCAGAATTTTGAAGAAAATCGGACACTAGTTGGCGCTAACGAGTTTTTTGCGTCTCTACTCACGTGGTGTTTCACGCATCCACAGAATATTGATATCATCTGATAGATCTCCTCATACTGAACAACTTTGCCTCAAGAACCACTGCTGTCAATCAAATTGTTTGCGAAATATTGGAGATTTTTGAAATTTCAAATTTTTCGAACTCGTCATAGGCCGTCAATCTCACTGGTTTGAAAATTCACACGCATCATCTAGGGACACTCAAGGCAAAAAGTTGTCAAAGGATTTTCGATTAGTTAAACCGTTCAGCAGATACAATTTTTCATATATTTCTGATTTGGCCTATTGTGATTAAAATGTCTATATATCTTGTCCAAAAACAAGAAACTTCACAAAACTTTGTAAATGTTAAGAACAAGACATTATGAAGAAACTTGTGAGGTTTCATGTATTTCTGATGCTTGTACGGCTCACAATAAATTATAAACACTCTATATTTTAAAATCTTAGAAAAGCTGTAATACTACTTTTGTCCACAAGAGAAACGTCACAGAACTGTGAACATGTTAAGAACAAGTCATTTTGAAGAAATGTGTCAGGTCTCATGTATTTCTGATGCTCATAGGGCTCACAATAAATAATAAACGATCTATATTTTAAAATCTTAGAAAAGCTGTAATACTACTTTTGTCCACAAGAGGCACCGTCAGGCTGACAGAGAACAAGTCAGATTGACATAGACTGACATAACAGTTCAGATGATATGATGTGTGGTGTTAAACATATCCACACTATATTAATATCATTTGATAGATATTCCCATTCTGAAAAAATGTGTAACATGTCTATATCATTTACACAAACTAAACATGTCTATATCATTTACACAAACTAGACACTTCTTAAAGCTGTGTTTATGTGGAGAACAAGTCAGATTGACATAGAATGACATAAACCAACATAACAGTTCAGATGTTCAGTTCACAATATTAATATCATTTGATCTTCTAATAACTGAACATTTTTGTAAGATGTCTATACATTGTTTGCACAAAGCATAAACTTCACAGTACTGTGCACATTAGGAGAACTAGTCAGATTGACCACAAACCGTCTTGACAGCTCAGATGGTCTTGCAACGTTTGAACCCCGGTCATTGCTGCTTGCAGCTATATTTATTAGGGGTTCAAACGCGAAGCGTTGAAAACCTATTGTAATTGTTAGGATTTTTAGGGGTTCAAACGCGAAGCGTTGAAAACCTATTGTAATTGTTAGGATTTTTATTATTATTATTATTATTATTATTATTCTTCTGCCGTAATGCGTCTCGTGCAGACCAAACCGTAAGGTCTAGAGACTTGAAAGTTGGTCAGATGGTAGGTCTCAATTTGGGGAGAACGTATCAAAATATGACGCAAATCGGGCAATAGGTGGCGCTACAGCGACTACAAACGCGTACACGCTCATAACTCGTAAACCGTTTGTCGTACACTCAAGTGTCTTATATCCCTGGAATCCTTGGCTCAAGACTTAAAAAATTTATATCTCCGATTTCATTTCCGCCTATAAAAATTTTCCGCCATTTTGAATTTTCTGAAAAAAAATTTTTTCGAACTCCTCATAGGCCGTTTGTCCAAATCACGCAAAATTTCCCACGCATCATCTAGAGACTCTCATAACCAAAAGTTGTCAAAGGAATTTTGATCGGTGATTCACGCTTGCAACAAGACAATAAAACGTTCGGATAAGGCGGAGACACTTTTGCTAAAATCGTAATACCTCTGGAACGCAAAGAGATAATCTCACCAAACTTCACATAGTCATGTATAAGATCAATATGTGGTCACACCAAAAAAACTGCGATGATTGACCACTTGGTGGCGCTATATTGCGAAAAAAACACTCAATCACCTGTACAGGGTCACATGGTAGTCCGATTGACCTGAGACTTGTCATGCACGGTCTTTGTCCAAGGGTCCATGATGGTCTATGAGGACATTGGTGTATCTCAAAAAACATGACCGTCATCGGCCAATGAACTTTGAGCATCAATTAGACTAGCTTAACGAAGGTCGATCGGAACGAAACTCGATGGGCGTGTTTGACTCATGGCCCTAGTGGTCTTTCAGAATTTTGAAGAAAATCGGACACTAGTTGGCGCTAACGAGTTTTTTGCATCTCTACTCACGTGGTGTTTCACGCATCCACAAAATATTGATATCATCTGATAGATCTCCTCATACTGAACAACTTTGCCTCAAGAACCACTGCTGTCAATCAAATTGTTTGCGAAATATTGGAGATTTTTGAAATTTCAAATTTTTCGAACTCGTCATAGGCCGTCAATCTCACTGGCTTGAAAATTCATACGCATCATCTAGGGACACTCAAGGCAAAAAGTTGTCAAAGGATTTTCGATTAGTTAAACCGTTCAGCAGATACAATTTTTCATATATTTCTGATTTGGCCTATTGTTATTAAAATGTCTATATGTCTTGTCCAAAAACAAGAAACTTCACAAAACTGTGTAAATGTTAAGAACAAGACATTATGAAGAAACTTGTGAGGTTTCATGTATTTCTGATGCTCGGACGGCTCACAATAAATTATAAACCATCTACATTTTAAAATCTTAGAAAAGCTGTAATACTAGTTTTGTCCACAAGAGAAACGTCACAGATCTTTGAACATGTTAAGAACAAGTCATTTTGAAGAAATGTGTTGGGTCTCATGTATTTCTGATGCTCATAGGGCTCACAATAAATTACAAACGATCTACATTTTAAAATCTTAGAAAAGCTGTAATACTACTTTTGTCCACAAGAGGAACCATCAGGCCAGAAAATCTTTTTATGTGGAGAACAAGTCAGATTGACATAGACTGACATAAACCGACAGAACAGTTCAGATGTTCAGTTCACAATATTAATATCATTTAATCTTCTCAGTCTGAACATCTTTGAAAGATGTCTATTCATTGTTTGCACAGAGTAGAAACTTCACAGAACTGTGCTCATTAGGAAAACTAGTCAGATTGACAAAAAAAGGTCATAACAGTTCAAATGATATGACGTGTAGTGTTAAACATATCCACATTGTTATCTATACATTGTTTGAACAAAGTAGAAACTTCACAGAACTGTGCACATTAGGAGAACTAGTCAGATTGACCACAAACCGTCATGACAGCTCAGATGGTCCTGCTACGTTTGAACCCCGGTCATTGCTGCTAGCAGCTATATTTATTATTATTATTCTTCTGCCGTACTTCTTATCGTGCAGACCAAACCGTAAGGTCTAGAGACTTGAAAGTTGGCCAGATGGTAGGTCTCAATTTGGGGAGAACGTATCAAAATATGACGCAAATCGGGCAATAGGTGGCGCTATAGCGACTACAAACGCGTACACGCTCATAACTCGTAAACCGTTTGTCGTACACTCAAGTGTCTTATATCTCTGGAATCCTTGGCTCAAGACTTAAAAAATGTATATCTCCGATTTCATTTCCGTCTATAAAAATTTTCCGCCATTTTGAATTTTCTGAAAAAAAAAATTTTTCGAACTCCTCATAGACCGTTTGTCCAAACAACGCGAAACTTCACACATATCATCTAGAGACTCTCAATACCAAAAGTTATTCAAAGAATTTTGATCGATGATTCAGGCTCGCAACAACACGCTAAAACGTTCGCATAAGGCGGAGGCACTTTCGCTAAAATCGTAATAACTCTGGAGTGCAAAGAGATAATCTCACCAAACTTCAAATAGTCATGTATAAGCTCATTTTGTGGTCACACCAAAAAAACTGGGCCAGTTGACCACTTGGTGGCGCTATATTGTGAAAAAAACTCTAAATCACCTGTACAGGGTCACATGTTTGTCTGATTTACTTGAAACTTGTCATGCACGGTCTTTGTCCAAGGGTCCATGATGGTGTATGAGGACATTGGTGTATCTCAAAAAACATGGCCGTCATCAGCCAATGAACTTTGAGCATCAATTAGACCAGCTTAACGAAGGTCGATCAGAATGAAACTCGATGGGTGTGTTTGACTCATGACCCTAGAGATCTGTCAGAATTTTGAAAAAGATCGGACACTAGTTGGCGCTAACGAGTTTTTTTGCGTCTCTACTCACGTGGTGTTTCACGCATCAACACAATATTGATATCATATGATAGATCTCCTCCTACTGAACAACTTTGCCTCAAGAACCACTGCTGTCAATCAAATTGTTTGTGAAATATTGGAGATTTTGGAAATTTCAACTTTTTCGAACTCGTCATAGGCGGTCAATACGATTGGCTTGAAAATTCACACGCATCATCTAGGGACACTCAAGGGAAAAAGTTATTCAAAGAATTTCGATCAGTCAAACCCTTCAGCAGATATAATTTTTCATATATTTCTGGTTTGGCCTATTGTGAATAAAAAGTCTATATATCTTGTCCACAAACAAGAAACTTCACAAAACTCTGAAAATGTTAAGACTAAGTCATTTTGAAGAAACGTGTGAGGTTTCATGTATTTCTGATGCTCGTACGGTTCACAATAAATTATAAACTTTCTATATTTTAAAATCTTAGAAAAGCTGTAATACTAGTTTTGTCCACAAGAGGCACTGTCAGTCTAGGGAATCTTTTTATTCCATTTCGAGCTTGAAAGCTCTCTGTTGACATGTTGTTTCATAACATTTATAACATATCTACATATTGTTTACACAAACTAGAAGCTTCATAAAGCTGCCTTTATGTGGAGAACAAGTCAGATTGACATAGACTGACATTAACCAACAGAACAGTTGAGATGTTCAGTTCACAATATTAATATCATTTAATCTTCTCATTCTGAACATCTTTGAAAGATGTCTATTCATTGTTTGCACAGAGTAGAAACTTCACAGAACCGTGCTCATTAGGAAAACTAGTCAGATTGACAAAAAAAGGTCATAACAGTTCAGATGATATGACGTGTAGTGTTAAACATATCCACATTATTATCATTTGATAGATCTTCCCATACTGAAAAAAATTGTAACATGTCTATATATCATTTACACAAACTAGAAACTTCATAAAGCTCTGTTTATGTGGAGAACAAGTCAGATTGACATAGACCGACATACACCGACATAACTGTTCATATGTTCAGTTCACAATGTCAATATCATTTGATCTTCTCATTCTGAACATCTGTGAAAGGTGTCTATACATTGTTTACACAAATAGAAACTTCACAGAACTGTGCACATTAGGAGAACCAGTCAGATTGACCACAAACCGTCTTGACAGCTCAGATGGTCTTGCGACGTTTGAACCCCGGTCATTGCTGCTTGCAGCTATATTTATTATTATTATTATTATTCTGCCGTAATGCGTCTCGTGCAGACCAAACCGTAAGGTCTAGAGACTTGAAAGTTGGTCAGATGGTAGGTCTCAATTTGGGGAGAACGTATCAAAATATGACGCAAATCGGGCAATAGGTGGCGCTACAGCGACTACAAACGCGTACACGCTCGTAACTCGTAAACCGTTTGTCGTACACTCAAGTGTCTTATATCTCTGGAATCCTTGGCTCAAGACTTAGAAAATGTATATCTCCGATTTCATTTCCGCCTATAAAAATTTTCCGCCATTTTGAATTTTCTGAAAAAAACTTTTTTCGAACTCCTCATAGGCCGTTTGTCCAAATCACGCAAAATTTCACACGCATCATCTAGAGACTCTCATGACCAAAAGTTGTCAAAGGAATTTTGATCGGTGATTCACGCTTGCAACAAGACAATAAAACGTTCGCATAAGGCGGAGACACTTTTGCTAAAATCGTAATAGCTCTGGAACGCAAAGAGATAATCTCACCAAACTTCACATAGTCATGTATAAGCTCAATTTGTGGTCACACCAAAAAAACTGCGATGATTGACCACTTGGTGGCGCTATATTGCGAAAAAAACACTCAATCACCTGTACAGGGTCACATGTTAGTCCAATTGACCTGAGACTTGTCATGCACGGTCTTTGTCCAAGGGTCCATCATGGTCTATGAGGACATTGGTGTATCTCAAAAAACATGACCGTCATCGGCCAATGAACTTTGAGCATCAATTAGACTAGCTTAACGAAGGTTGATCGGAACGAAACTCGATGGGCGAGTTTGACTCAGAGCCCTAGTGGTCTGTCAGAATTTTGAAGAAAATCGGTCACTAGTTGGCGCTAACGAGTTTTTTGCGTCTCTACTCACGTGGTGTTTCACGCATCCACAAAATATTGATATCATCTGATAGATCTCCTCATACTGAACAACTTTGCCTCAAGAACCACTGCTGTCAATCAAATTGTTTGCGAAATATTGGAGATTTTTGAAATTTCAAATTTTTCGAACTCGTCATAGCCCGTCAATCTCACTGGCTTGAAAATTCACACGCATCATCTAGGGACACTCAAGGCAAAAAGTTGTCAAAGGATTTTCGATTAGTGAAACCGTTCAGCAGATACAATTTTTCATATATTTCTGATTTGGCCTATTGTGATTAAAATGTCTATATATCTTGTCCAAAAACAAGAAACTTCACAAAACTTTGTAAATGTTAAGAACAAGACATTATGAAGAAACTTGTGAGGTTTCATGTATTTCTGATGCTCGTACGGCTCACAATAAATTATAAACACTCTATATTTTAAAATCTTAGAAAAGCTGTAATACTACTTTTGTCCACAAGAGAAACGTCACAGAACTGTGAACAAGTTAAGAACAAGTCATTTTGAAGAAATGTGTCAGGTCTCATGTATTTCTGATGCTCATAGGGCTCACAATAAATAATAAACGATCTATATTTTAAAATCTTAGAAAAGCTGTAATACTACTTTTGTCCACAAGAGGCACCGTCAGGCTGACAGAGAACAAGTCAGATTGACATAGACTGACATAACAGTTCAGATGATATGATGTGTGGTGTTAAACATATCCACACTATATTAATATCATTTGATAGATATTCCCATTCTGAAAAAATGTGTAACATGTCTATATCATTTACACAAACTAGACACTTCTTAACCTATTGTAATTGTTAGGATTTTTATTATTATTAGGGGTTCAAACGCGAAGCGTTGAAAACCTATTGTAATTGTTAGGATTTTTATTATTAGGGGTTCAAACGCGAAGCGTTGAAAACCTATTGTAATTGTTAGGATTTTTATTAGGGGTTCAAACGCGAAGCGTTGAAAACCTATTGTAATTGTTAGGATTTTTATTATTATTATTATTATTATTATTATTATTATTCTGCCGTACTTCTTATCGTGCAGACCAAACCGTAAGGTCTAGAGACTTGAAAGTTGGTCAGATGGTAGGTCTCAATTTGGGGAGAACGTATCAAAATATGACGCAAATCGGGCAATAGGTGGCGCTACAGCGACTACAAACGCGTACACGCTCATAACTCATAAACCGTTTGTCGTAGACTCAAGTGTCTTATATCCCTGGAATCCTTGGCTCAAGACTTAAAAAATGTATATCTCCGATTTCATTTCCGCCTATAAAACTTTTCCGCCATTTTGAATTTTCTGAAAAAAAATTTTTTCGAACTCCTCATAGGCCGTTTGGCCAAATCATGCAAAATTTCCCACGCATCATCTAGAGACTCTCATGACCAAAAGTTGTCAAAAGAATTTTAATCGGTGATTCACGCTTGCAACAAGACAATAAAACGTTCGCATAGGGCGGAGACACTTTTGCTAAAATCGTAATAGCTCTGGAACGCAAAGAGATAATCTCACCAAACTTCACATAGTCATGTATAAGCTCAATTTGTGGTCACACCAAAAAAACTGCGATGATTGACCACTTGGTGGCGCTATATTGCGAAAAAAACACTCAATCACCTGTACAGGATCACATGTTAGTCCAATTGACCTGAGACTTGTCATGCACGGTCTTTGTCCAAGGGTCCATGATGGTCTATGAGGACATTGGTGTATCTCAAAAAACATGACCGTCATCGGCCAATGAACTTTGAGCATCAATTAGACTAGCTTAACGAAGGTCGATCGGAACGAAACTCGATGGGCGAGTTTGACTCAGGGCCCTAGTGGTCTGTCAGAATTTTGAAGAAAATCGGTCACTAGTTGGCGCTAACGAGTTTTTTGCGTCTCTACTCACGTGGTGTTTCACGCATCCACAAAATATTGATATCATCTGATAGATCTCCTCATACTGAACAACTTTGCCTCAAGAACCACTGCTGTCAATCAAATTGTTTGCGAAATATTGGAGATTTTTGAAATTTCAAATTTTTCGAACTCGTCATAGCCCGTCAATCTCACTTGCTTGAAAATTCACACGCATCATCTAGGGACACTCAAGGCAAAAAGTTGTCAAAGGATTTTTGATTAGTTAAACCGTTCAGCAGATACAATTTTTCATATATTTGTGATTTGTCCTATTGTGATTAAAATGTCTATATATCATGTCCAAAAACAAGAAACTTCACAAAACTGTGTAAATGTTAAGAACAAGACATTATGAAGAAACTTGTGAGGTTTCATGTATTTCTGATGCTCGTACGGCTCACAATAAATTATAAACTTTCTATATTTTGAAATCTTAGAAAAGCTGTCATACTAGTTTTGTCCACAAGAGAAATGTCACAGATCTGTGAACATGTTGAGAACAAGTCATTTTGAAGAAATGTGTCAGGTCTCATGTATTTCTGATGCTCATAGGGCTCACAATAAATTACAAACGATGTACATTTTAAAATCTTAGAAAAGCTGTAATACTACTTTTGTCCACAAGAGGCACCATCAGGCTAGAAAATCTTTTTATGTGGAGAACAAGTCAGATTGACATAGACTGACATAAACCGACAGAACAGTTCAGATGTTCAGTTCACAATATTAATATCATTTAATCTTCTCAGTCTGAACATCTTTGAAAGATGTCTATTCATTGTTTGCACAGAGTAGAAACTTCACAGAACTGTGCTCATTAGGAGAACTAGTCAGATTGACAAAAAAAGGTCATAAGAGTTCAAATGATATGACGTGCAGTGTTAAACATATCCACATTGTTATCATTTGATAGAGCTTCCCATACTGAAAAAAATTTGTAACATGTCTATATATCATTTACACAAACTAGAAACTTCATAAAGCTTTGTGTATGTGGAGAACAAGTCAGATTGACATAGACCGACATAAACCGACATAACTGTTCATATGTTCAGTTCACAATGTCAATATCATTTGATCTTCTCATTCTGAACATCTTTGAAAGATGTCTATACATTGTTTACACAAAGTAGAAACTTCACAGAACTATCCACATTAGGAGAACTAGTCAGATTGACCACAAACCGTCTTGACAGCTCAGATGGTCTTGCGACGTTTGAACCCCGGTCATTGCTGCTTGCAGCTATATTTATTATTATTATTATTATTATTATTATTATTCTGCCGTACTTCTTATCGTGCAGACCAAACCGTAAGGTCTAGAGACTTGAAAGTTGGTCAGATGGTAGGGCTCAATTTGGGGAGAACGTATCAAAATATGACGCAAATCGGGCAATAGGTGGCGCTACAGCGACTACAAACGCGTACACGCTTATAACTCGTAAACCGTTTGTCGTACACTCAAGTGTCTTATATCTCTGGAATCCTTGGCTCAAGACTTAAAAAATGTATATCTCCGATTTCATTTCCGCCTATAAAAATTTTCCGCCATTTTGAATTTTCTGAAAAAAAATTTTTTCGAACTCCTCATAGGCTGTTTGTCCAAATCACGCAAAATTTCACACGCATCATCTAGAGACTCTCATGACCAAAAGTTGTCAAAGGAATTTTGATCGGTGATTCACGCTTGCAACAAGACAATCAAACGTTCGGATAAAGCGGAGACACTTTTGCTAAAATCGTAATAGCTCTGGAACGCAAAGAGATAATCTCACTAAACTTCACATAGTCATGTATAAGCTCAATTTGTGGTCACACCAAAAAAACTGCGATGATTGACCACTTGGTGGCGCTATATTGCGAAAAAAACACTCAATCACCTGTACAGGGTCACATGGTAGTCCGATTGACCTGAGACTTGTCATGCACGGTCTTTGTCCAAGGGTCCATGATGGTCTATGAGGACATTGGTGTATCTCAAAAAACATGGCCGTCATCGGCCAATGAACTTTGAGCATCAATTAGACCAGCTTAACGAAGGTCGATCGGAACGAAACTCGATGGGCGTGTTTGACTCCTGGCCCTAGTGGTCTGTCAGAATTTTGAAGAACATCGGACACTAGTTGGCGCTAACGATTTTTTTGCGTCTCTACTCACGTGGTGTTTCACGCATCCACAAAATATTGATATCATCTGATAGATCTCATCATACTGAACAACTTTGCCTCAAGAACCACTGCTGTCAATCAAATTGTTTGCGAAATATTGGAGATTTTTGAAATTTCGAATTTTTCGAACTCGTCATAGGCCGTCAATCTCACTGGCTTGAAAATTCACACGCATCATCTAGGGACACTCAAGGCAAAAAGTTGTCAAAGGATTTTCGATTAGTTAAACCGTTCAGCAGATACAATTTTTCATATATTTCTGATTTGGCCTATTGTGATTAAAATGTCTATATATCTTGTCCAAAAACAAGAAACTTCACAAAACTGTGTAAATGTTAAGAACAAGACATTATGAAGAAACTTGTGAGGTTTCATGTATTTCTGATGCTCGTACGGCTCACAATAAATTAAAATCTTTCTATATTTTAAAATCTTAGAAAAGCTGTAATACTAGTTTTGTCCACAAGAAAAACGTCACAGATCTGTGAACATGTTAAGAACAAGTCATTTTGAAGAAATGTGTCAGGTCTCATGTATTTCTGATGCTCATAGGGCTCACAATAAATTACAAACGATCTACATTTTAAAATCTTAGAAAAGCTGTAATACTACTTTTGTCCACAAGAGGCACCGTCAGGCTAGAAAATCTTTTTACGTGGAGAACAAGTCAGATTGACATATACTGACATAACAGTTCTGAAGACATGACATACGGTGTTAAACACATGCACGTAATATTAATATAATTTGAGAGATATTCCCATACTGAAAAAATGTGTAACATGTCTATATCGTTTACACAAACTAGACACTTCTTAAAGCTGTGTTTATGTGGAGAACAACCAGATTGACATAGAATGACATAAACCAACATAACAGTTCAGATGTTCAGTTCACAATATTAATATCATTTGATCTAATACTGAACATTTTTGTAAGATGTCTATACATTGTTTGCACAAAGCATAAAATTCACAGTACTGTGCACATTAGGAGAACTGGTCCGAATGACAAAAAAATGTCATAACAGCTCTGATGTTCCTGCTACGTTTGAACCCCGGTCATTGCTGCTTGCAGCTATATTTATTATTATTATTATTATTATTATTATTCTGCCGTACTTCTTATCGTGCAGACCAAACCGTAAGGTCTAGAGACTTGAAAGTTGGTCAGATGGTAGGTCTCAATTTGGGGAGAACGTATCAAAATATGACGCAAATCGGGCAATAGGTGGCGCTACAGCAACTACAAACGCGTACATGTTCATAACTCGTAAACCGTTTGTCGTACACTCAAGTGTCTTATATCCCTGGAATCCTTGGCTCAAGACTTAAAAAATGTATATCTCCGATTTCATTTCCGCCTATAAAAATTTTCCGCCATTTTGAATTTTCTGAAAAAAATATTTTTCGAACTCCTCATAGGCCGTTTGTCCAAATCACGCAAAATTTCCCACGCATCATCTAGAGACTCTCATAACCAAAAGATGTCAAAGGAATTTTGATCGGTGATTCACGCTTGCAACAAGACAATAAAACGTTTGCATAAGGCGGAGACACTTTTGCTAAAATCGTAATACCTCTGGAACGCAAAGAGATAATCTCACCAAACTTCACATAGTCATGTATAAGATCAATATGTGGTCACTCCAAAAAAACTGCGATGATTGACCACTTGGTGGCGCTATATTGCGAAAAAAACACTCAATCACCTGTACAGGATCACATGGTAGTCCGATTGACCTGAGACTTGTCATGCACGGTCTTTGTCCAAGGGTCCATGATGGTCTATGAGGACATTGGTGTATCTCAAAAAACATGACCGTCATCGGCCAATGAACTTTGAGCATCAATTAGACTAGCTTAACGAAGGTCGATCGGAACGAAACTCGATGGGCGTGTTTGACTCATGGCCCTAGTGGTCTGTCAGAATTTTGAAGAAAATCGGACACTAGTTGGCGCTAACGAGTTTTTTGCGTCTCTACTCACGTGGTGTTTCACGCATCCACAGAATATTGGTATCATATGATAGATCTCCTCATACTGAACAACTTTGCCTCAAGAACCACTGCTGTCAATCAAATTGTTTGCGAAATATTGGAGATTTTTGAAATTTCAAATTTTTCGAACTCGTCATAGGCTGTCAATCTCACTGGCTTGAAAATTCACACGCATCATCTAGGGACACTCAAGGCAAAAAGTTGTCAAAGGATTTTCGATTAGTTAAACCGTTCAGTAGATACAATTTTTCATATATTTCTGATTTGGCCTATTGTGATTAAAATGTCTATATATCTTGTCCAAAAACAAGAAACTTCACAAAACTGTGTAAATGTTAAGAACAAGACATTATGAAGAAACTTGTGAGGTTTCATGTATTTCTGATGCTCGTACGGCTCACAATAAATTATAAACACTCTATATTTTAAAATCTTAGAAAAGCTGTAATACTACTTTTGTCCACAAGAGAAACGTCACAGAACTGTGAACATGTTAAGAACAAGTCATTTTGAAGAAATATGTCAGGTCTCATGTATTTCTGATGCTCATAGGGCTCACAATAAATAATAAACTATCTATATTTTAAAATCTTAGAAAAGCTGTAATACTACTTTTGTCCACAAGAGGCGCCGTCAGGCTAGAAAATCTTTTCATGTGGAGAACAAGTCAGATTGACATAGACTGACATAAAAGTTCAGATGATATGATGTGTGGTGTTAAACATATATACACGATATTAATATAATTTGATAGATCTTCCTATAGTGAAAAAATGTGTAATATGATATGTCTATACATCGTTTACACAAACTAGAAACTTCATAAAGATGTGTTTATGTGGAGAACAAGTCAGATTGACATAGATCGACATTACAGTTCAGATGTTCAGTTCACAATATTAATATCATTTGATCTTCTCATTCTGAACATCTTTGAAAGATGTCTATACATTGTTTGCACAAAGTAGAAACTTCACAGAACTGTGCACATTAGGATAACTAGTCAGATTGACCACAAACAGTCATGACAGCTCAGATGGTCCTGCTACGTTTGAACCCCGGTCATTGCTGCTTGCAGCTATATTTAGGGGTTCAAACGCGAAGCGTTGAAAACCTATTGTAATTGTTAAGATTTTTATTATTATTAGGGGTTCAAACGCGAAGCGTTGAAAACCTATTGTAATCGTTAAGATTTTTATTATTATTATTATTATTATTCTGTCGAACTTCCGATCGTGCAGACCAAACTGTAAGGTCTAGAGACTTGAAAGTTGGCCAGGTGGTAGGTCTCAATTTGGGGGGAACGTATCAAAACATGACGCAAATCGGCCTATAGGTGGCGCTACAGCCTCTAAAAACGCCTAATCACTCATAACTCGTAAACCGTTTGTCCTACACTAAAGTGTCTTATATCTCTGGAATCCTTGGATCAAGACTTAAAAAATGTATATCTCCGATTTCATTTCCGTCTATAAAAATTTTCCGCCATTTTGAATTTTCTGAAAAAAATTTTTTTCGAACTCCTCATAGACCGTTTGTCCAAATCACGCGAAACTTCACACGCATCATCTAGAGAATCTCCTGACCAAAAGTTGTTCAAAGAATTTTGATCAGTGATTCACGCTCGCAACAGGACGTCCAAACGTCTGAATAGGGCGGAGCCTATTTTGCTAAAATCGTAATAATTCTGGAACGCAAAGAGATAATCTCACCAAACTTGAAACACTAATGTATGAGCTAGTTTTGTGGTCACCCTAAAAAAGCTGCAACGATTCACCACTTGGTGGCGCTATATTACGAAAAAAACACTAAAACATCTGTACATGTGCGCTCGTTAATCCGATTTACTTCAAACTTGTCATGCACGGTCTTTGTCCAATGGGCCATGATGGTCTCTGAGGATATTGGCGTATCTCAAAAAACATGGCCGTTATTGGCCAATGAAGTTTAAGCATAAATTAGACCAGCTTAACGAACTTCGATCGGAACGAAACTCAATGAGCGTATTTGACTCATAGTCCTAAAGGTCAGTCACAAATTTTAAAGAAATCGGCCACTAGTTGGCGCTGACGAGTTTTTTGCGTCTCTACTCACGTAGTGTTTCACACATCCTCACAATATTGATATCATCTGTTAGATCTCCTCATACTGAGCAACTTTGCTTCAAGAACCACTGCTGTCAATCAAATTGTTTTTGAAATATTGGAGATTTTAGAAAATTCAACTTTTTCGAACTAGTCATAGGCCGTCGATACGATTGGCTTGAAAATTCACACACATCATCTAGGGACACTCAAGGCAAAAAGTTATTCAAAGAATTTTGATCAGTTAAACCGTTCAGCAGATACAATTTTTCATATATTTCTGATTTGGTCTATTGTGATTAAAATGTCTATATATCTTGTGCACAAACAAAAAACATCACAGAACTGTGAACTTGTTAAGAACACGTCATTTTGAAGAAATGTGTCAGGTTTCATGTATTTCTGATGCTCATAGGGCTCACAATAAATTATAAACTATCTATATTTTAAAATCTTAGGAAAGCTGTAATACTACTTTTGTCCACAAGAGGCAGCGCCGGGCTAGGAAATCTTTTTATTCCATTTTGAATTAGAAGACTCTCTGATCACATCTTGTTTCACATATCCACACTATATTAATATTTGATAGATCTTCTCACACTGGATAACCCATTAAAACTGGAAGATTATGGCTGTAATATTACTTGTCCACAAGAGGGAGCCACAGGATAAGAAATCTTTTTATTCCAATTTCTGAATTTGTTTTTCTTTTAATATGTGAACAATTTCTAAATTGGCTGTCACGGTACACTCGTTTATTCGATTGACTTGAAACTTGTCATGCACTGTCTTCATCCAAGGGTCCATGATGGTCTATGAGGATATTGGCATATCTCAAAAAACATGGCCATCATCGGCCAATGAAGTTTGAGCATCAATTAGACCAACTTAACAAAGGTCGATTGCAATGAAACTTGATGGGAGTGTTTGGATGACATGTGGTGCTAATCACAACCTCACAATAGTAATATCATTTGATAAATCTCCTCATAATGAACAACTCATTACCAACTGAAAGATGATGGCTGTGATATTAATTTTGTCCTCAAGAGGGAACCACAGGATAAGAAATCTGTTTATATCTTTTTTATGTATATGTGGATATAAAATTTAACTCTGGATTGCAAAGAGATAATCTCACCAAACTTGAAATACTCATGTAAGAGCTCATTTTGTGGTCACACAAAAAAATCTGCAACAATTGACCACTTGGTGGCGCTATATTATGAAAAAAAAAAACACTTAACCATCTGTACATGTACACTCGTTGGTCCGATTGTCTTGAAACTTGTCATGCACCTTCTTTGTCCAATGGGCCTTGATGGTCTTGCGACGTTTGAACCCCGTTGATTGGTGCTTGCAGCTATATTTATTATTATTATTATTATTATTCTGCCGTACTTCTTATCGTGCAGACCAAACCGTAAGGTTTAGAGACTTGAAAGTTGGTCAGATGGTAGGTCTCAATTTGGGGAGAACATATCAAAATATGACGCAAATCGGGCAATAGGTGGCGCTACAGCGACTACAAACGCGTACACGCTCATAACTCGTAAACCGTTTGTCGTAGACTCAAGTGTCTTATATCCCTGGAATCCTTGGCTCAAGACTTAAAAAATGTATATCTCCGATTTCATTTCCGCCTATAAAAATTTTCCGCCATTTTGAATTTTCTGAAAAAAAAATTTTTCGAACTCCTCATAGGCCGTTTGTCCAAATCACGCAAAATTTCCCACGCATCATCTAGAGACTCTCATAACCAAAAGTTGTCAAAGGAATTTTGATCGGTGATTCACGCTTGCAACAAGACAATAAAACGTTTGCATAAGGCGGAGACACTTTTGCTAAAATCGTAATACCTCTGGAACGCAAAGAGATAATCTCACCAAACTTCACATAGTCATGTATAAGATCAATATGTGGTCACTCCAAAAAAACTGCGATGATTGACCACTTGGTGGCGCTATATTGCGAAAAAAACACTCAATCACCTGTACAGGGTCACATGGTAGTCCGATTGACCTGAGACTTGTCATGCACGGTCTTTGTCCAAGGGTCCATGATGGTCTATGAGGACATTGGTGTATCTCAAAAAACATGACCGTCATCGGCCAATGAACTTTGAGCATCAATTAGACTAGCTTAACGAAGGTCGATCGGAACGAAACTCGATGGGCGTGTTTGACTCATGGCCCTAGTGGTCTGTCAGAATTTTGAAGAAAATCGGACACTAGTTGGCGCTAACGAGTTTTTTGCGTCTCTACTCACGTGGTGTTTCACGCATCCACAAAATATTGATATCATATGATAGATCTCCCCATACTGAACAACTTTTCCTCAAGAACCACTGCTGTCAATCAAATTGTTTGCGAAATATTGGAGATTTTTGAAATTTCAAATTTTTCGAACTCGTCATAGGCCGTCAATCTCACTGGCTTGAAAATTCACACGCATCATCTAGGGACACTCAAGGCAAAAAGTTGTCAAAGGATTTTCGATTAGTTAAACCGTTCAGCAGATACAATTTTTCATATATTTCTGATCTGGCCTATTGTGATTAAAATGTCTATATATCTTGTCCAAAAACAAGAAACTTCACAAAACTGTGTAAATGTTAAGAACAAGACATTATGAAGAAACTTGTGAGGTTTCATGTATTTCTGATGCTCGTACGGCTCACAATAAATTATAAACACTCTATATTTTAAAATCTTAGAAAAGCTGTAATACTACTTTTGTCCACAAGAGAAACGTCACAGAACTGTGAACATGTTAAGAACAAGTCATTTTGAAGAAATGTGTCAGGTCTCATGTATTTCTGATGCTCATAGGGCTCACAATAAATAATAAACTATCTATATTTTAAAATCTTAGAAAAGCTGTAATACTACTTTTGTCCACAAGAGGCGCCGTGAGGCTAGAAAATCTTTTCATGTGGAGAACAAGTCAGATTGACATAGACTGACATAAAAGTTCAGATGATATGATGTGTGGTGTTAAACATATCCACACGATATTAATATAATTTGATAGATCTTCCTATAGTGAAAAAATGTGTAATATGATATGTCTATACATCGTTTACACAAACTTGAAACTTCATAAAGATGTGTTTATGTGGAGAACAAGTCAGATTGACATAGATCGACATTACAGTTCAGATGTTCAGTTCACAATATTAATATCATTTGATCTTCTCATTCTGAACATCTTTGAAAGATGTCTATACATTGTTTGCACAAAGTAGAAACTTCACAAAACTGTGCACATTAGGATAACTAGTCAGATTGACCACAAACAGTCATGACAGCTCAGATGGTCCTGCTACGTTTGAACCCCGGTCATTGCTGCTTGCAGCTATATTTAGGGGTTCAAACGCGAAGCGTTGAAAACCTATTGTAATTGTTAAGATTTTTATTATTATTAGGGGTTCAAACGCGAAGCGTTGAAAACCTATTGTAATCGTTAAGATTTTTATTATTATTATTATTATTATTCTGTCGAACTTCCGATCGTGCAGACCAAACTGTAAGGTCTAGAGACTTGAAAGTTGGCCAGGTGGTAGGTCTCAATTTGGGGGGAACGTATCAAAACATGACGCAAATCGGCCTATAGGTGGCGCTACAGCCTCTAAAAACGCCTAATCACTCATAACTCGTAAACCGTTTGTCCTACACTAAAGTGTCTTATATCTCTGGAATCCTTGGATCAAGACTTAAAAAATGTATATCTCCGATTTCATTTCCGTCTATAAAAATTTTCCGCCATTTTGAATTTTCTGAAAAAAATTTTTTTCGAACTCCTCATAGACCGTTTGTCCAAATCACGCGAAACTTCACACGCATCATCTAGAGAATCTCCTGACCAAAAGTTGTTCAAAGAATTTTGATCAGTGATTCACGCTCGCAACAGGACGTCCAAACGTCTGAATAGGGCGGAGCCTATTTTGCTAAAATCGTAATAATTCTGGAACGCAAAGAGATAATCTCACCAAACTTGAAACACTAATGTATGAGCTAGTTTTGTGGTCACCCTAAAAAAGCTGCAACGATTCACCACTTGGTGGCGCTATATTACGAAAAAAACACTAAAACATCTGTACATGTGCGCTCGTTAATCCGATTTACTTCAAACTTGTCATGCACGGTCTTTGTCCAATGGGCCATGATGGTCTCTGAGGATATTGGCGTATCTCAAAAAACATGGCCGTTATTGGCCAATGAAGTTTAAGCATAAATTAGACCAGCTTAACGAACTTCGATCGGAACGAAACTCAATGAGCGTATTTGACTCATAGTCCTAAAGGTCAGTCACAAATTTTAAAGAAATCGGCCACTAGTTGGCGCTGACGAGTTTTTTGCGTCTCTACTCACGTAGTGTTTCACACATCCTCACAATATTGATATCATCTGTTAGATCTCCTCATACTGAGCAACTTTGCTTCAAGAACCACTGCTGACAATCAAATTGTTTTTGAAATATTGGAGATTTTAGAAAATTCAACTTTTTCGAACTAGTCATAGGCCGTCAATACGATTGGCTTGAAAATTCACACACATCATCTAGGGACACTCAAGGCAAAAAGTTATTCAAAGAATTTTGATCAGTTAAACCGTTCAGCAGATACAATTTTTCATATATTTCTGATTTGGTCTATTGTGATTAAAATGTCTATATATCTTGTGCACAAACAAAAAACATCAAAGAACTGTGAACTTGTTAAGAACACGTCATTTTGAAGAAATGTGTCAGGTTTCATGTATTTCTGATGCTCATAGGGCTCACAATAAATTATAAACTATCTATATTTTAAAATCTTAGGAAAGCTGTAATACTACTTTTGTCCACAAGAGGCAGCGCCGGGCTAGGAAATCTTTTTATTCCATTTTGAATTAGAAGACTCTCTGATCACATCTTGTTTCACATATCCACACTATATTAATATTTGATAGATCTTCTCACACTGGATAACCCATTAAAACTGGAAGATTATGGCTGTAATATTACTTGTCCACAAGAGGGAGCCACAGGATAAGAAATCTTTTTATTCCAATTTCTGAATTTGTTTTTCTTTTAATATGTGAACAATTTCTAAATTGGCTGTCACGGTACACTCGTTTATTCGATTGACTTGAAACTTGTCATGCACTGTCTTCATCCAAGGGTCCATGATGGTCTATGAGGATATTGGCATATCTCAAAAAACATGGCCATCATCGGCCAATGAAGTTTGAGCATCAATTAGACCAACTTAACAAAGGTCGATTGCAATGAAACTTGATGGGAGTGTTTGGATGACATGTGGTGCTAATCACAACCTCACAATAGTAATATCATTTGATAAATCTCCTCATAATGAACAACTCATTACCAACTGAAAGATGATGGCTGTGATATTAATTTTGTCCTCAAGAGGGAACCACAGGATAAGAAATCTGTTTATATCTTTTTTATGTATATGTGGATATAAAATTCACACTTTCACTAAATTCATAATAACTCTGGATTGCAAAGAGATAATCTCACCAAACTTGAAATACTCATGTAAGAGCTCATTTTGTGGTCACACAAAAAAATCTGCAACAATTGACCACTTGGTGGCGCTATATTATGAAAAAAAAAAACACTTAACCATCTGTACATGTACACTCGTTGGTCCGATTGTCTTGAAACTTGTCATGCACCTTCTTTGTCCAATGGGCCTTGATGGTCTTGCGACGTTTGAACCCCGTTGATTGGTGCTTGCAGCTATATTTATTATTATTATTATTATTATTCTGCCGTACTTCTTATCGTGCAGACCAAACCGTAAGGTTTAGAGACTTGAAAGTTGGTCAGATGGTAGGTCTCAATTTGGGGAGAACATATCAAAATATGACGCAAATCGGGCAATAGGTGGCGCTACAGCGACTACAAACGCGTACACGCTCATAACTCGTAAACCGTTTGTCGTAGACTCAAGTGTCTTATATCCCTGGAATCCTTGGCTCAAGACTTAAAAAATGTATATCTCCGATTTCATTTCCGCCTATAAAAATTTTCCGCCATTTTGAATTTTCTGAAAAAAAAATTTTTCGAACTCCTCATAGGCCGTTTGTCCAAATCACGCAAAATTTCCCACGCATCATCTAGAGACTCTCATAACCAAAAGTTGTCAAAGGAATTTTGATCGGTGATTCACGCTTGCAACAAGACAATAAAACGTTTGCATAAGGCGGAGACACTTTTGCTAAAATCGTAATACCTCTGGAACGCAAAGAGATAATCTCACCAAACTTCACATAGTCATGTATAAGATCAATATGTGGTCACTCCAAAAAAACTGCGATGATTGACCACTTGGTGGCGCTATATTGCGAAAAAAACACTCAATCACCTGTACAGGGTCACATGGTAGTCCGATTGACCTGAGACTTGTCATGCACGGTCTTTGTCCAAGGGTCCATGATGGTCTATGAGGACATTGGTGTATCTCAAAAAACATGACCGTCATCGGCCAATGAACTTTGAGCATCAATTAGACTAGCTTAACGAAGGTCGATCGGAACGAAACTCGATGGGCGTGTTTGACTCATGGCCCTAGTGGTCTGTCAGAATTTTGAAGAAAATCGGACACTAGTTGGCGCTAACGAGTTTTTTGCGTCTCTACTCACGTGGTGTTTCACGCATCCACAAAATATTGATATCATATGATAGATCTCCCCATACTGAACAACTTTTCCTCAAGAACCACTGCTGTCAATCAAATTGTTTGCGAAATATTGGAGATTTTTGAAATTTCAAATTTTTCGAACTCGTCATAGGCCGTCAATCTCACTGGCTTGAAAATTCACACGCATCATCTAGGGACACTCAAGGCAAAAAGTTGTCAAAGGATTTTCGATTAGTTAAACCGTTCAGCAGATACAATTTTTCATATATTTCTGATTTGGCCTATTGTGATTAAAATGTCTATATATCTTGTCCAAAAACAAGAAACTTCACAAAACTGTGTAAATGTTAAGAACAAGACATTATGAAGAAACTTGTGAGGTTTCATGTATTTCTGATGCTCGTACGGCTCACAATAAATTATAAACACTCTATATTTTAAAATCTTAGAAAAGCTGTAATACTACTTTTGTCCACAAGAGAAACGTCACAGAACTGTGAACATGTTAAGAACAAGTCATTTTGAAGAAATGTGTCAGGTCTCATGTATTTCTGATGCTCATAGGGCTCACAATAAATAATAAACTATCTATATTTTAAAATCTTAGAAAAGCTGTAATACTACTTTTGTCCACAAGAGGCGCCGTGAGGCTAGAAAATCTTTTCATGTGGAGAACAAGTCAGATTGACATAGACTGACATAAAAGTTCAGATGATATGATGTGTGGTGTTAAACATATCCACACGATATTAATATAATTTGATAGATCTTCCTATAGTGAAAAAATGTGTAATATGATATGTCTATACATCGTTTACACAAACTTGAAACTTCATAAAGATGTGTTTATGTGGAGAACAAGTCAGATTGACATAGATCGACATTACAGTTCAGATGTTCAGTTCACAATATTAATATCATTTGATCTTCTCATTCTGAACATCTTTGAAAGATGTCTATACATTGTTTGCACAGAGTAGAAACTTCACAGAACTGTGCACATTAGGAGAACTAGTCAGATTGACCACAAACAGTCATGACAGCTCAGATGGTCCTGCTACGTTTGAACCCCGGTCATTGCTGCTTGCAGCTATATTTATTATTATTATTATTCTGCCGTACTTCTTATCGTGCAGACCAAACCGTAAGGTCTAGAGACTTGAAAGTTGGTCAGATGGTAGGTCTCAATTTGGGGAGAACGTATCAAAATATGACGCAAATCGGGCAATAGGTGGCGCTACAGCGACTACAAACGCGTACACGCTCATAACTCGTAAACCGTTTGTCGTAGACTCAAGTGTCTTATATCCCTGGAATCCTTGGCTCAAGACTTAAAAAATGTATATCTCCGATTTCATTTCCGCCTATAAAAATTTTCCGCCATTTTGAATTTTCTGAAAAAAAAATTTTTTCGAACTCCTCATAGGCCGTTTGTCCAAATCACGCAAAATTTCCCACGCATCATCTAGAGACTCTCATAACCAAAAGTTGTCAAAGGAATTTTGATCGGTGATTCACGCTTGCAACAAGACAATAAAACGTTCGCAGAAGGCGGAGACACTTTTACTAAAATCGTAATACCTCTGGAACGCAAAGAGATAATCTCACCAAACTTCACATAGTCATGTATAAGATCAATATGTGGTCACACCAAAAAAACTGCGATGATTGACCACTTGGTGGCGCTATATTGTGAAAAAAACACTCAATCACCTGTACAGGGTCACATGGTAGTCCGCTTGACCTGAGACTTGTCATGCACGATCTTTGTCCAAGGGTCCATGATGGTCTATGAGGACATTGGTGTATCTCAAAAAACATGACCGTCATCGGCCAATGAACTTTGAGCATCAATTAGACTAGCTTAACGAAGGTCGATTAGAATGAAACTCAATGGGCGTGTTTGACTCATGGCCTTAGTGGTCTGTCAGAATTTTGAAGAACATCGGACACTAGTTGGCGCTAACGAGTTTTTTGCGTCTCTACTCACGTGGTGTTTCACGCATCCACAAAATATTGATATCATCTGATAGATCTCCTCATACTGAACAACTTTGCCTCAAGAACCACTGCTGTCTATCAAATTGTTTGCGAAATATTGGAGATTTTTGAAATTTCAAATTTTTCGAACTCGTCATAGGCCGTCAATCTCACTGGCTTGAAAATTCACACGCATCATCTAGGGACACTCAAGGCAAAAAGTTGTCAAAGGATTTTCGATTAGTTAAACCGTTCAGCAGATACAATTTTTCATATATTTCTGATTTGGCCTATTGTGATTAAAATGTCTATATATCTTGTCCAAAAACAAGAAACTTCACAAAACTGTGTAAATGTTAAGAACAAGACATTATGAAGAAACTTGTGAGGTTTCATGTATTTCTGATGCTCGTACGGCTCACAATAAATTATAAACACTCTATATTTTAAAATCTTAGAAAAGCTGTAATACTACTTTTGTCCACAAGAGAAACGTCACAGAACTGTGAACATGGTAAGAACAAGTCGTTTTGAAGAAATGTGTCAGGTCTCATGTATTTCTGATGCTCATAGGGCTCACAATAAATAATAAACTATCTATATTTTAAAATCTTAGAAAAGCTGTAATACTACTTTTGTCCACAAGAGGCGCCGTCAGGCTAGAAAATCTTTTCATGTGGAGAACAAGTCAGATTGACATAGACTGACATAAAAGTTCAGATGATATGATGTGTGGTGTTAAACATATCCACACGATATTAATATAATTTGATAGATCTTCCTATAGTGAAAAAATGTGTAATATGATATGTCTATACATCGTTTACACAAACTAGAAACTTCATAAAGATGTGTTTATGTGGAGAACAAGTCAGATTGACATAGATCGACATTACAGTTCAGATGTTCAGTTCACAATATTAATATCATTTGATCTTCTCATTCTGAACATCTTTGAAAGATGTCTATACATTGTTTGCACAAAGTAGAAACTTCACAGAACTGTGCACATTAGGATAACTAGTCAGATTGACCACAAACAGTCATGACAGCTCAGATGGTCCCATAGAACCGTAAGCGGGAAAATGAAAAAAAGTTGGCACACTCATTAAGGACAGTCCAATCATTGACCATAGCAAAATTGAAGTCTCTAACTCAAACAGTCATGACAGCTCAGTTGGTCCTGCTACGTTTGAACCCCGGTCATTGCTGCTTGCAGCTATATTTAGGGGTTCAAACGCGAAGCGTTGAAAACCTATTGTAATTGTTAGGATTTTTATTATTAGGGGTTCAAACGCGAAGCGTTGAAAACCTATTGTAATTGTTAGGATTTTTATTATTATTATTATTATTATTATTATTATTATTCTGCCGTACTTCTTATCGTGCAGACCAAACCGTAAGGTTTAGAGACTTGAAAGTTGGTCAGATGGTAGGTCTCAATTTGGGGAGAAGGTATCAAAATATGACGCAAATCGGGCAATAGGTGGCGCTACAGCGACTACAAACGCGTACACGCTCATAACTCGTAAACCGTTTGTCGTAGTCTCAAGTGTCTTATATCCCTGGAATCCTTGGCTCAAGACTTAAAAAATGTATATCTCCGATTTCATTTCCGCCTATAAAAATTTTCCGCCATTTTGAATTTTCTGAAAAAAAAAATTTTCGAACTCCTCATAGACCGTTCGTCCAAATCACACAAAATTTCACACACATCATCTAGAGACTCTCATGACCAAAAGTTGTCAAAGGAATTTTAATCGGTGATTCACGCTTGCAACACGACAATAAAACGTTCGCATAAGGCGGAGACACTTTTGCTAAAATCGTAATAGCTCTGAAACGCAAAGAGATAACCTCACCAAACTTCACATAGTCATGTATAAGCTCAATTTGTGGTCACACCAAAAAAACTGCGATGATTGACCACTTGGTGGCGCTATATTGCGAAAAAAACACTCAATCACCTGTACAGGGTCACATGGTAGTCCGATTGACCTGAGACTTGTCATGCACGGTCTTTGTCCAAGGGTCCATGATGGTCTATGAGGACATTGGTGTATCTCAAAAAACATGATCGTCATCGGCCAATGAACTTTGAGCATCAATTAGACTAGCTTAACGAAGGTCGATCGGAACGAAACTCGATGGGCGTGTTTGACTCATGGCCCTAGTGGTCTGTCAGAATTTTGAAGAAAATCGGACACTAGTTGGCGCTAACGAGTTTTTTGCGTCTCTACTCACGTGGTGTTTCACGCATCCACAAAATATTGATATCATCTGATAGATCTCCTCATACTGAACAACTTTGCCTCTAGAACCACTGCTGTCAATCAAATTTTTTGCGAAATATTGGAGATTTTTGAAATTTCAAATTTTTCGAACTCGTCATAGGCCGTCAATCTCACTGGCTTGAAAATTCACACGCATCATCTAGGGACACTCAAGGCAAAAAGTTGTCAAAGGATTTTTGATTAGTTAAACCGTTCAGCAGATACAATTTTTCATATATTTCTGATTTGGCCTATTGTGATTAAAATGTCTATATATCTTGTCCAAAAACAAGAAACTTCACAAAACTGTGTAAATGTTAAGAACAAGACATTATGAAGAAACTTGTGAGGTTTCATGTATTTCTGATGCTCGTACGGCTCACAATAAATTATAAAAACTCTATATTTTAAAATCTTAGAAAAGCTGTAATACTACTTTTGTCCACAAGAGAAACGTCACAGAACTGTGAACATGTTAAGAACAAGTCATTTTGAAGAAATGTGTCAGGTCTCATGTATTTCTGATGCTCATAGGGCTCACAATAAATAATAAACTATCTATATTTTAAAATCTTAGAAAAGCTGTAATACTACTTTTGTCCACAAGAGGCGCCGTCAGGCTAGAAAATCTTTTCATGTGGAGAACAAGTCAGATTGACATAGACTGACATAAAAGTTCAGATGATATGATGTGTGGTGTTAAACATATCCACACGATATTAATATAATTTGATAGATCTTCCTATAGTGAAAAAATGTGTAATATGATATGTCTATACATCGTTTACACAAACTAGAAACTTCATAAAGATGTGTTTATGTGGAGAACAAGTCAAATTGACATAGATCGACATTACAGTTCAGATGTTCAGTTCACAATATTAATATCATTTGATCTTCTCATTCTGAACATCTTTGAAAGATGTCTATACATTGTTTGCACAAAGTAGAAACTTCACAGAACTGTGCACATTAGGATAACTAGTCAGATTGACCACAAACAGTCATGACAGCTCAGATGGTCCTGCTACGTTTGAACCCCGGTCATTGCTGCTTGCAGCTATATTTATTATTATTATTATTATTATTATTATTATTCTGCCGTAATGCGTCTTGTGCAGACCAAACCGTAAGGTCTAGAGACTTGAAACTTTGTCAGATGGTAGGTCTCAATTTGGGGAGAAAGTATCAAAATATGACGCAAATCGGGCTATAGGTGGCGCTACAGCAACTACAAACGCGTACATGTTCATAACTCGTAAACCGTTTGTCGTACACTCAAGTGTCTTATATCTCTGGAATCCTTGGCTCAAGACTTAAAAAATGTATATCTCCGATTTCATTTCCGCCTATAAAAATTTTCCGCCATTTTGAATTTTCTGAAAAAAAAAGTTTTCGAACTCCTCATAGACCGTTTGTCCAAATAACGCGAAACTTCACACATATCATCTAGAGACTCTCATGACCAAAAGTTATTCAAATAATTTTGATCGGTGATTCACGCTTGCAACGACACGCTAAAACGTTCGCATAAGGCGGAGACACTTTTGCTAAAATCGTAATAGCTCTGGAACGCAAAGAGATAATCTCACCAAACTTCACATAGTCATGTATAAGCTCAATTTGTGGTCACACCAAAAAAACTGCGATGATTGACCACTTGGTGGCGCTATATTGCGAAAAAAACACTCAATCACCTGTACAGGGTCACATGGTAGTCCGATTGACCTGAGACTTGTCATGCACGGTCTTTGTCCAAGGGTCCATGATGGTCTATGAGGACATTGGTGTATCTCAAAAAACATGACCGTCATCGGCCAATGAACTTTGAGCATCAATTAGACCAGCTTAACGAAGGTCGATCAGAACGAAACTCGATGGGCGTGTTTGACTCATGGCCCTAGTGGTCTGTCAGAATTTTGAAGAAAATCGGACACTAGTTGGCGCTAACGAGTTTTTTGCGTCTCTACTCACGTGGTGTTTCACGCATCCACAAAATATTGACTTCATCTGATAGATCTCCTCATACTGAACAACTTTGCCTCAAGAACCACTGCTGTCAATCAAATTGTTTGCGAAATATTGGAGATTTTTGAAATTTCAAATTTTTCGAACTCGTCATAGGCCGTCAATCTCACTGTCTTGAAAATTCACATGCATCATCTAGGGACACTCAAGGCAAAAAGTTGTCAAAGGATTTTCGATTAGTTAAACCATTCAGCAGATACAATTTTTCATATATTTCTGATTTGGCCTATTGTGATTAAAATGTCTATATATCTTGTCCAAAAACAAGAAACTTCACAAAACTGTGTAAATGTTAAGAACCAGACATTATGAAGAAACTTGTGAGGTTTCATGTATTTCTGATGCTCGTACGGCTCACAATAAATTATAAACCATCTACATTTTAAAATCTTAGAAAAGCTGTAACACTAGTTTTGTCCACAAGAGAAACGTCACAGATCTGTGAACATGTTAAGAACAAGTCATTTTGAAGAAATGTGTCAGGTCTCATGTATTTCTGATGCTCATAGGGCTCACAATAAATTACAAATGATCTACATTTTAAAATCTTAGAAAAGCTGTAATACTACTTTTGTCCACAAGAGGCACCATCAGGCTAGAAAATCTTTTTATGTGGAGAACAAGTCAGATTGACAGAGACTGACATAACAGTTCAGATGACATGACATATGGTGTTAAACATGAAGATGTCTATACATTGTTTGCACAAAGTAAAAACTTCACAGAACTGTGCACATTAGGAGAACTAGTCAGATTGACCACAAACCGTCATGACAGCTCAGATGGTCCTGCTACGTTTGAACCCCGGTCATTGCTGCTTGCAGCTATATTTTCAAACGCGAAGCGTTGAAAACCTATTGTAATTGTTAGGATTTTTATTATTAGGGGTTCAAACGCGTAGCGTTGAATACCTATTGTATCTGTTAGGATTTTTATTATTATTCTTCTGCCGTAATGCGTCTCGTGCAGAACAAACCGTAAGGTCTAGAGACTTGAAACCTGGCCAGATGGTAGGTCTCAATTTGGGGGGAACGTATCAAAATATGACGCCAATCGGCCAATAGGTGGCGCTAGAGCGATCAAAATAGCTAAATCGCTAATAACTCCTAGACCGTTTGTCCTACACTCAAGTGTCTTATATCTCTGGAATCCTTGGCTCAAGCCGAACAAAACGTATATCTCCGATTTCATTTCCGTCTAGAAAAATTTTCCGCCATTTTGAATTTTCTGAAAAAAAATTTTTTCGAACTCCTCATAGACCGTTTGTCCAAATCACACGAAACTTCACACGCATCATCTAGAGACTCTCTTGACCAAAAGTTATTCAAAGAATTTTGATCAGTGATTCACGCTCGCAACAGGACATCCAAACGTCTGAATAGGGCGGAGCCTCTTTCGCTAAAATCGTAATAATTCTGGAACGCAAAGAGATAATCTCACCAAACTTGAAATACTCATGTATGAGCTAGTTTTTTGGTCACGCTAAAAAATCTGCAACGATTGACCACTTGGTGGCGCTATATTATGAAAAAAACACTAAAACATTTGTACATGTGCACTCGTTAGTCCGATTGACTTGAAACTTGTCATGCATGGTCTTTGTCCAATGACCGATGATGATCTATGAGGATATTGCCGTATCTCAAAAAACATGGCTGTCATGGGCCAATGAAGTTTGAGCATCAATTAGACCAACTTAACGAACCTTGATCGGAATGAAACTCGATGAGCGTGTTTGACTCATGGCCCTAGAGGTCTGTCAGAATTTTAAAAGAAATCAGCCACTAGTTGGCGCTAACGAGTTTTTTTGCATCTCTAATCACGTGGTGTTTCACACATCCTCACAATATTGATATCATCTGTTAGATCGTCTCATACTGAGCAACTTTGCCTCAAGAACCACTGCTGTAAATCGAATTGTTAGCGAAATATTGGAGATTTTAGAAAATTAAAATTTTTCGAACTAGTCATAGGCCGTCGATACGATTGGCTTGAAAATTCACACGCATCATCTAAGGGCACTCAAGGCAAAAAGTTATTCAAAGAATTTCGATCAGTTAAACCGTTCAGCAGATACAATTTTTCATATATTTCTGATTTGGCCTATTGTGATTAAAATGTCTATATATCTTGTGCACAAACAAAAAACGTCACAGAACTGTGAACATGTTAAGAACAAGTCATTTTGAAGAAGTGTGTCTGGTTTCATGTATTTCTGATGCTCATAGGGCTCACAATAAATTATAAACTATCTATATTTAAAAATCTCAGTAAAGCTGTAATACTAGTTTTGTCCACAAGAGGCACCGTCAGGCTAGGAAATCTTTTTTTTCCAATTTCAGTTAGAAGAATCTTTGCTCACATCTTGTTTCACACATCCACACTATTTTAGTATTTGATAGATCTTTCCATACTGAATAAAAACCAATTAAAACTGAAAAAATGATGGCTGTAATATTACTTGTCCACAAGAGGGAGCCACAGGATAAGAAATCTTTTTATTCCAATTTCTGAATTTGTTTTTCTTTTAAAACCCCTTAACCCTTTCGCGCGTACGATCACACCGGTGTGATCAGTCTTGGCTGTGCCCTGGAGGGTACGATCACACCGGTGTGATTAGAACGTTCGTGCTTCACGTCATCAACTGCTAAATTCAAACGTGTTTTTGCGCGTCATCTGGCGCCGATTCAGAGACGGGCGCGCTTAAAGCTTGTCATATATCACAACTACTCAGTGTTTTCAACCACATAAGGTTTATTTTCGGTTTCAGACATTTAAATACTCATAAGTACTCGCAAAACAATACATCTCTAGTATCTAGTATACATCTCTAGTTTGAAAAATACACACTGACGTCCATAAAAGCAGAAATAGCAATCGTTCATTTATAAATTGATCAGATAAATCAGATACACATTGCATAGGTAACTATAAAGTTCACTTTATTCTTCTCTCACTTCTCTGGTCACGTACTGTCCCGTTTTTCGGGAGAAGCGACTGAATTTGCGTTATAAATCAGACCGATCAGATTCTCCGAGCTGCAGCACAAACAAACATGGCGGCACCCATCGCGCATCATAGATCAGTTTATAAAGATCATTATAAAAGTTTTTAAACGACAAAACACATTCATTTCCACATATTTGAGAATCTAAATATCAGGTAGTTGATAACATAGCCAACAAGTGTGTGAATATTTTGAATAAATAAGACATACACTAAATAAATGCGATGCACATGTCATAAAGCGCTTCTGAGGCTGCCGTGTGTCAACGTGACAAGCATGACGCGTCGCCATGGGAACAATAAGGTAAACATTCTAAAATAACGGTCGTCTAAAAAAAACTCACGCTGTGGGGTCAGAGAAAATATTTAGAACTTACGTGCGAAAGGGTTAAGACCTGAAATAGGTCCCAGGAAAAAAAAAGTAAAATAAAATACCATTAAATTAGGGAGGGCATAGGGCATAAATTAAGGAGTCAAAAAAAAAAAAAAAATTCATAACTCCTTCATAGAAATTTTTGATGTCCATTGTAATGGACATCAAGACTAAAGCGTTGTAAATCAGATTGCTATAAAGTCCTTTAGACAATAAAAAAATTTGATATAATTTTTTTTTTTTTTTTTTTTTTTTTTTACATTTCTAGGTCAAGAACCTGAACAATATAACATTTCAACTTTATTTTTTTTGTACAGATTTGCACATTTTTAACAAAATACACCTCTCATAGGAAATGCATTGGGAGACTGCAAACAGTGACTTTACACACACACATAGGCTGTGTGTTTCTTTCCAGGTATTCCCAAGTGGCACAGAGCAGTAGTGCATCTTGCACTGATCACAGAATTGTATACTCTGCATATTACATTTTTCACAAATGTAGTATTACTGTGATAACTGTATTTTTTATCTCATATATCATATCTCAGAACATTACATATTTGGCTCTTGAGACAATAATAGCCCATTCTGTCAATCTTAGAGCTGTTGGCCACTTTTAGATGGAGTGTCCACCCCATCTGGTGGGGATTTCACAACATTACACCACTGTTTTTTTTTTTTTTTTTTTCATATGCCCCCCCCCACTGGCCATAACAGCAAATAACATTATGATACCACATTAGGACATCTGTACAATACCTGTAAACATTTTTTTTTTGTGGATATTGTATTTATTAGGTCCTACAGATCCCAAATAGCAAGAAAAATTATAAAATGCACAGATAGATATGCAAAGAGGATCTATAATAAATTTCAATATGCATATCTGAATGGGCATTGACTGAATGGGCATTGAATGGGTATTGACAATACCTGTAAACATTTTTTTTTGTGGATATTGTATTTATTAGGTCCTACAGATCCCAAAAAGCAAGAAAAATTATAAAATGCACAGATAGATATGCAAAGAGGATCTATAATAAATCTCAATATGCATATCTGAATGGGAATTGATTAGGTGACACTGAGACCTGGTGTCCATTACAATGGACATGCATTTTTCAAAAAATCCTGAGAAAAAACGTGCAGGTCTCCAATCGATTTTTTACTTTTATTAGTAAGTTAAATCTCTCTATTTTACATACCAACTGTGAAATTTTGGCAAACATTTCAAAGATTGAAAATATAACTGTAGAAAATGCAGCTTCCTTCTGTAGGTGAAAAACGGCGCCCCCGTGCTTCACTTCAAATGTTGTGGGTTTTTAAAAGTTTCCACATCCACTTGTTAGTCCGATTGACTTCAAACTTGTCATGCACGTTCTTTGTCCAATGGGCCTTGATGGTCTTGCTAAGTTTGAACCCCGGTGATTGCTGCTTGCAGCTATATTTAGGGGTTCAAACGCGAAGCGTTGAAAACCTATTGTAATTGTTAGGATTTTTATTATTATTATTATTATTCTGCCGTACTTCTTATCGTGCAGACCAAACCGTAATGTCTAGAGACTTGAAAGTTGGCCAGAAGGTAGGTCTCAATTTGGGGAGAACGTATCAAAATATGACCCCGATTGGCCAATAGGTGGCGCTACAGCGATCAAAATACCTAAATTGCTAATAACTCATAGACAGTTTGTCGTACACTCAAGTGTCTTATATCCCTGGAATCCTTGGCTCAAGACTTAAAAAATGTATATCTCCGATTTCATTTCCGCCTATAAAAATTTTCCGCCATTTTGAATTTTCTGAAAAAAAATTTTTTCGAACTCCTCATAGGCCGTTTGTCCAAATAATGTGAAACTTCACACATATCATCTAGAGACTCTCCTGACCAAAAGTTATTCAAATAATTTCGATCGGTGATTCAGGCTTGCAACAACACGCTAAAACGTTCGCATAGTGCGGAGACACTTTTGCTAAAATCGTAATAACTCTGGAACGCAAAGAGATAATCTCAACAAACTTCATATAGTCATGTATAAGGTAATTTTGTGGTCACACCAAAAAAACTGGGCCAGTTGACCACTTGGTGGCGCTATATTGTGAAAAAAACACTAAATCACCTGTACAGGGTCACATGTTTGTCTGATTGTTCTGAAACTTGTCATGCACGGTCTTTGTCCAATGGGCCATGATGATCTATGAGGATATTGGCGTATCTCAAAAAACATGGCCGTTATCGGCCAATGAAGTTTAAGCATAAATTAGACCAGCTTACCGAAGGTCGATCGGAACGAAACTCGATGGGTGTGTTTGACTCATGGCCCTAGTGGTCTGTCAGAATTTTGAAAAAAATCGGATACTAGTTGGCGCTAACGAGTTTTTTGCGTCTCTACTCACGTGTTGTTTCACGCATCCACAAAATATTGATACCATATGATAGATCTCCTCATACTGAACAACTTTGCCTCAAGAACCACTGCTGTCAATCAAATTGTTTGTGAAATATTGGAGATTTTAGAAATTTCAACTTTTTCGAACTCGTCATAGGCCGTCACTACGATTGGCTTGAAAATTCACACGCATCATCTAGGGACACTCAAGGGAAAAAGTTATTCAAAGAATTTCGATTAGTTAAACCGTTCAGCAGATATAATTTTTCATATATTTCAGGTTTGGCCTATTGTGATTAAAATGTCTATATATCTTGTCCACAAACAAAAAACTTCACAAAACTGTGTAAATGTTAAGAACAAGTCGTTTTGAAGAAATGTGTTGGGTTTCATGTATTTCTGATGCTCATAGGGCTCACAATAAATTATAAACACTCTATATTTTAAAATCTTAGAAAAGCTGTAATACTAGTTTTGTCCACAAGAGGCGCCGTCAGGCTAGGAAATCTTTTTATGTGGAGAACAAGTCAGATTGACATAGACTGACATAACAGTTCAGATTACATGACATATGGTTTTAAACACATGCACGTAATATCAATATAATTTCATAGTTTTTCCCATTCTGAAAAAAATGTTTAACATGTATATATATATCGTTTACACAAACTAGAAACTTCATAAAGATGTGTTTATTTGGAGAACAAGTCAGATTGACATAACGGTTCAGATATTCAGTTCACAATATCAATATCATTTGATCTTCTCATTCTGAACATCTTTGAAAGATGTCTATACATTGTTTGCACAAAGTAGAAACTTCACAGAACTGTGCACATTAGGAGAACTAGTCAGATTGACCACAAACAGTCATGACAGCTCAGATGGTCCTGCTACGTTTGTCTAGAGACTTGAAACCTGGCCAGATGGTAGGTCTCAATTTGGGGGGAACGTATCAAAATATGACGCAAATCGGCCAGTAGGTGGCGCTACAGCGATCAAAATAGCTAAATTGCTAATAACTCCTAGACCGTTTGTCCTACACTCAAGTGTTTCATATCTCTAGATTCCTTGGCTCAAGCCGAACAAAACGTATATCTCCGATTTCATTTCCGTCTATAAAAATTTTCCGCCATTTTGAATTTTCTGAAAAAAATTTTTTTCGAACTCCTCATAGACCGTTTGTTCAAATCACGCGAAACTTCACACGCATCATCTAGAGACTCTCATGACCAAAAGTTATATAAAGAATTTTGATCAGTGATTCACGCTCGCAACAGGACGTCCAAACGTCTGAATAAGGCGGAGCCTCTTTCGCTAAAATCATAATAATTCTGGAACGCAAAGAGATAATCTCACCAAACTTGAAATACCGGTGTATGAGCTAGTTTTGTGGTCACGCTAAAAAATCTGCAACGATTGACCACTTGGTGGCGCTATATTATGAAAAAAACACTATAACATCTGTACATGTGCACTCGTTAATCCGATTGACGTCAAACTTGTCATGCACGGTCTTTGTCCATTGGGCCATGATGATCTATGAGGATATTGGCGTATCTCAAAAAACATGGCCGTTATCGGCCAATGAAGTTTAAGCATAAATTAGACCATCTTAACGAACTTCGATCTGAACGAAACACAATGAGCGTATTTGACTCATAGCCCTAAAGGTCAATCGCAAATTTTAAAGAAATCGGCCACTAGTTGGCGCTAACGAGTTTTTTGCGTCTCTACTCACGTGGTGTTTCACACATCCTCACAATATTGATATCATCTGTTAGATCTCCTCATACGGAGCAACTTTGCTTCAAGAACCACTGCTGTCAATCAAATTGTTTGCGAAATATTGGAGATTTTAGAAAATTAAAATTTTTCGAACTAGTCATAGGCCGTCGATACGATTGGCTTGAAAATTCACACACATCATCTAGGGGAACTCAAGGCAAAAAGTTATTCAAAGAATTTCGATCAGTTAAACCGTTCAGCAGATACAATTTTTCATATATTTCTGATTTGGCCTATTGTGATTAAAATGTCTACATATCTTGTGCACAAACAAAAAACGTCACAGAACTGTGAACATGTTAAGAACAAGTCATTTTGAAGAAGTGTGTTTGGTTTCATGTATTTCTGATGCTCATAGGGCTCACAATAAATTATAAACTATCTATATTTAAAAATCTCAGTAAAGCTGTAATACTAGTTTTGTCCACAAGAGGCACCGTCAGGCTAGGAAATCTTTTTATTCCAATTTCAGTTAGAAGAATCTTTGCTCACATCTTGTTTCACACATCCACACTATTTTAGTATT
Source organism: Rhodeus uyekii (assembly GCA_037043235.1). Taxonomy (NCBI): domain Eukaryota; kingdom Metazoa; phylum Chordata; class Actinopteri; order Cypriniformes; family Acheilognathidae; genus Rhodeus; species Rhodeus uyekii. The sequence continues at coordinate 126,002 of JAWRVZ010000473.1, read as the reverse complement.
TGATAGATCTTTCCATAATGAACAATAACCAATTAAAACTGAAAAAATAATGACTGTAATATTACTTGTCCACAAGAGGGAGCCACAGGATAAGGAATCTTTTTATTCCAATTTCTGAATTTTGTTTTTCTTTTAATATGTGAACAATTTCTAAATTGGCTGTCACGGTACACTCGTTTATTCGATTTACTTGAAACTTGTCATGCACTGTCCTTATCCAAGGGTCCATGATGGCCTATGAAGATATTGGCATATCTCAAAAAACATGGCCGTCATCGGCCAATGAAGTTTGAGCATCAATTAGACCAACTTAACAAAGGCCGATTGCAACGAAACTTGATGGGAGTGTTTGGATGAAATGTGGTGCTAAACACAACTACACAATATTAATATTGTTTGATAAATCTCCTCATAATGAAAAACTCATTACCAACTGAAAGATGATGGCTGTCATATTATTTTTGTCCACAATAGGGAACCACAGGATAAGAAATCTTTTTATGTATGGATATAAAATTCACACTTTCACTAAAATCTTAATAACTCTGGATTGCAAAGAGATAATCTCACCAAACTTGAAATACTCATGTAAGAGATCATTTTGTGGTCACACAATAAATCTGCAACGATTGACCACTTGGTGGCGCTATGTTATGAAAAAAAAACACTTAAACATCTGTACATGTGCACTCCTTGGTCCGAATGACTTCAAACTTGTCATGAACGTTCTTTGTCCAATGGGCCTTGATGGTCTTGCGACGTTTGAACCCCGGTGATTGGTGCTTGCAGCTATATTTATTATTATTATTATTATTATTCTGCCGTAATGCGTCTCGTGCAGACCAAACCGTAAGGTCTAGAGACTTGAAAGTTGGTCAGATGGTAGGTCTCAATTTGGGGAGAACGTATCAAAATATGACGCAAATCGGGCAATAGGTGGCGCTACAGCGACTACAAACGCGTACACGCTCATAACTCGTAAACCGTTTGTCGTACACTCAAGTGTCTTATATCCCTGGAATCCTTGGCTCAAGACTTAAAAAATGTATATCTCCGATTTCATTTCCGCCTATAAAAATTTTCCGCCATTTTGAATTTTCTGAAAAAATTTGTTTTCGAACTCCTCATAGACCGTTTGTCCAAATCACGCAAAATTTCACACACATCATGTAGAGACTCTCATGACCAAAAGTTGTCAAAGGAATTTTAATCGGTGATTCACGCTTGCAACAAGACAACAAAACGTTCGCATAAGGCGGAGACACTTTTGCTAAAATCGTAATAGCTCTGGAACGCAATGAGATAATCTCACCAAACTTCACATAGTCATGTATAAGCTCAATTTGTGGTCACACCAAAAAAACTGCGATGATTGACCACTTGGTGGCGCTATATTGCGAAAAAAACACTCAATCACCTGTACAGGGTCACATGGTTGTCCGATTGACCTGAGACTTGTCATGCACGGTCTTTGTCCAAGGGTCCATGATGGTCTATGAGGACATTGGTTTATCTCAAAAAGCATGACCGTCATCGGCCAATGAAGTTTGAGCATCAATTAGACTAGCTTAACGAAAGTCGATCGGAACGAAACTCGATGGGCGTGTTTGACTCATGGCCCTAGTGGTCTGTCAGAATGTTGAAGAAAATCGGACACTAGTTGGCGCTAACGAGTTTTTTGTGTCTCTACTCACGTGGTGTTTCACGCATCCCCAAAATATTGATATCATCTGATAGATCTCCTCATACTGAACAACTTTGCCTCAAGAACCACTGCTGTCAATCAAATTGTTTGCGAAATATTGGAGATTTTTGAAATTTCAAATTTTTCGAACTCGTCATAGGCCGTCAATCTCACTGGCTTGAAAATTCACACGCATCATCTAGGGACACTCAAGGCAAAAAGTTGTCAAAGGATTTTCGATTAGTTAAACCGTTCAGCAGATACAATTTTTCATATATTTCTGATTTGGCCTATTGTGATTAAAATGTCTATATATCTTGTCCAAAAACAAGAAACTTCACAAAACTGTGTAAATGTTAAGAACAAGATATTATGAAGAAACTTGTGAGGTTTCATGTATTTCTGATGCTCGTACGGCTCACAATAAATTATAAACCATCTACATTTTAAAATCTTAGAAAAGCTGTAATACTAGTTTTGTCCACAAGAGAAACGTCACAGATCTGTGAACATGTTGAGAACAAGTCATTTTGAAGAAATGTGTCAGGTCTCATGTATTTCTGATGCTCATAGGGCTCACAATAAATTACAAACGATCTACATTTTAAAATCTTAGAAAAGCTGTAATACTACTTTTGTCCACAAGAGGCACCATCAGGCTAGAAAATCTTTTTATGTGGAGAACAAGTCAGATTGACATAGACTGAAATAAACCAACAGAACAGTTCAGATGTTCAGTTCACAATATTAATATCATTTAATCTTCTCAGTCTGAACATCTTTGAAAGATGTCTATTCATTGTTTGCACAGAGTAGAAACTTCACAGAACTGTGCTCATTAGGAAAACTAGTCAGATTGACAAAAAACGGTCATAACAGTTCAAATGATATGACGTGTAGTGTTAAACATATCCACATTGTTATCATTTGATAGATCTTCCCATACTGAAAATTTTTTGTAACATGTCTATATATCATTTACACAAACTAGAAACTTCATAAAGCTCTGTTTATGTGGAGAACAAGTCAGATTGACATAGACCGACATACACCGACATAACTGTTCATATGTTCAGTTCACAATGTCAATATCATTTGATCTGCTCATTCTGAACATCTTTGAAAGATGTCTATACATTGTTTACACAAAGTAGAAACTTCACAGAACTGTGCACATTAGGAGAACTAGTCAGATTGACCACAAACCGTCATGACAGCTCAGATGGTCCTGCTACGTTTGAACCCCGGTCATTGCTGCTAGCAGCTATATTTATTATTATTATTCTTCTGCCGTACTTCTTATCGTGCAGACCAAACCGTAAGGTCTAGAGACTTGAAAGTTGGTCAGATGGTAGGTCTCAATTTGGGGAGAACGTATCAAAATATGACGCAAATCGGGCAATAGGTGGCGCTACAGCGACTACAAACGCGTACACGCTCATAACTTGTAAACCGTTTGTCGTAGACTCAAGTGTCTTATATCCCTGGAATTCTTGGCTCAAGACTTAAAAAATGTATATCTCCGATTTCATTTCCGCCTATAAAAATTTTCCGCCATTTTGAATTTTCTGAAAAAAAAATTTTTCGAACTCCTCATAGGCCGTTTGTCCAAATCCCGCAAAATTTCCCACGCATCATCTAGAGACTCTCATGACCAAAAGTTATTCAAAGAATTTTGATCGGTGATTCAGGCTCGCAACAATATGCTAAAATGTTTGCATAAGGCAAAGGCACTTTTGCTAAAATCGTAATAACTCTAGAGCGCAAAGACATAATCTCACCAAACTTCACATAGTCATGTATAAGGTCATTTTGTGGTCACAACAAAAAAACTGCGACAGTTGACCACTTGGTGGCGCTATATTGCGAAAAAAACTCTAAATTACCTGTACTGGGTCACATGTTAGTCTGATTGACCTGAAACTTGTCATGCACGGTCTTTGTTCAAGGGTCCATGATGGTCTATGAGGACATTGGTGTATCTCAAAAAACATGACCATCATCGGCCAATGAACTTTGAGCATCAATTAGACCAGCTTAACGAAGGTCGATCGGAACGAAACTCGATGGGTGTGTTTGACTCATGGCCCTATTGGTCTGTCAGAATTTTGAAAAAAATCGGACATTAGTTGGCGCTGACGAGTTTTTTGCGTCTCTACTCACGTGGTATTTCACGCATCCACAGAATATTGATATCATCTGATAGATCTCCTCATACTGAACAACTTTGCCTCAAGAACCACTGCTGTCAATCAAATTGTTTGCGAAATATTGGAGATTTTTGAAATTTCAACTTTTTCGAACTCGTCATAGGCCATCAATCTCACTGGCTTGAAAATTCCCACGCATCATCTAGGGACACTCAAGGGAAAAAGTTATTCAAAGAATTTCGATTAGTTAAACCGTTCAGCAGATAGAATTTTTCATATATTTAAGGTTTGGCCTATTGTGAATAAAAAGCCTATATATCTTGTCCACAAGCAAGAAACTTCACAAAACTGTGTAAATGTTAAGAATAAGTCATTTTGAAGAAACTTGTGAGGTTTCATGTATTTCTGATGCTCGTACGGCTCACAATAAATTATAAACTTTCTATATTTTAAAATCTTAGAAAAGCTGTCATACTAGTTTTGTCCACAAGAGAAACGTCACAGATCTGTGAACATGTTAAGAACAAGTCATTTTGAAGAAATGTGTCAGGTCTCTTGTATTTCTGATGCTCATAGGGATCACAATAAATTACAAACCATCTACATTTTAAAATCTTAGAAAAGCTGTAATACTACTTTTGTCCACAAGAGGCACCATCAGGCTAGAAAATCTTTTTATGTGGAGAACAAGTCAGATTGACATAGACTGACATAAACCGACAGAACAGTTCAGATGTTCAGTTCACAATATTAATATCATTTAATCTTCTCAGTCTGAACATCTTTGAAAGATGTCTATTCATTGTTTGCACAGAGTAGAATCTTCACAGAACTGTGCTCATTAGGAAAACTAGTCAGATTGACAAAAAAAGGTCATTACAGTTCAAATGATATGACGTGTAGTGTTAAACATATCCACATTATTATCATTTGATAGATCTTCCCATACTGAAAAAATGTGTAACATGTCTATATATCATTTAAGGCAAGGCAAGGCAAGTTTATTTGTATAGCACATTTCATACACAATGGTAATTCAAAGTGCTTTACATAAAGAAGAATGTTAAAAATAAATCATTAAAAATGATTAAAAGAATAAAAGATGCGTATAAAATAAAATGCAAACAGTTCGGACATAGCACAGTGCTCAATCTGCAAATGCAAAGGTAAAAAGATGTGTTTTGAGTCTTGATTTGAATGTGGTTACTGTTGGAGCACACCTGATCTCTTCTGGAAGCTGGTTCCAGCTGCGGCTGGCGTAACAGCTTAAAGCAGACTCTCCTTGCTTTGAGTGAACCCTGGGTATTACTAAGTGACTTGATCCTGATGATCTTAGTGATCTGTTAGGTTTATATTCTATGAGCATATCTGCAATGTATTGAAGTCCTAGGCCATTGAGCGATTTATAAACAAGTAACAGTACTTTAAAATCAATTCTAAATGTAACTGGAAGCCAGTGCAAGGACCTAAGGAAACTTCATATTTAAATTTACACAAACTAGAAACTTCATAAAGCTCTGTTTATGTGGAGAACAAGTCAGATTGACATAGACCGACATACACCGACATAACTGTTCATATGTTCAGTTCACAATGTCAATATCATTCGATCTTCTCATTCTGAACATCTTTGAAAGATGTCTATACATTGTTTACACAAAGTAGAAACTTCACAGAACTGTGCACATTAGGAGAACTAGTCAGATTGACCACAAACCGTCTTGACAGCTCAGATGGTCTTTCGACGTTTGAACCCCGGTCATTGCTGCTTGCAGCTATATTTTTACATTTATATTTCTTCATTTAGCAGACGCTTTTGTACAAAGCAATTTGTCGAGTACAGGAAGTGATTCATCCTGAAGATGCAAAAGTACACAAGAGTGCTTACAATACAAAGTTTAGAACATTACACATACAAAATGAAGTTTTTTTTTAAATATAAATGTGGTTGAGGTGGTATGAGTGTGTGTGTCGTGTTAGGTGCTCACAGAAGAGATGAGTTTTTAGTGTTCCACCAGCAAGGAACGGTGAACAAAAATGTTCAAATTTCAACAGGGTATGTTTTGTCTTACAGTTTTTATTTTATTTAATGATACCTTTTAATGACCATTTTAGGACACTTAAATGGTTACTTGCTGGGGGACAAATATTACCCTTGTTACCTTACCCTGAACCTGAGTCTGCATCACAGACACAATTCAATCTGGCCCACAGCAGAACAAGGGCCAAGGTGTAGATCATCTTCGGCATCCTAAAGGGAAGATTTCAGTGCCTGCATGGGCTCAGGGTCAGTGCAGTGAGAGCATGCAACATCACAGAAGCTTGAGTTGCTATTCACAACATTGCCACAGTAAGAGGGAGACCCCCCTTCTCTTGGGGGTCTGAGACATTATCTGCCAATATCACTGCCAACAAAATCCGTAGCGGTCAAGTGTTGATCATTGTTTCTTTACTTCCTGTAATAAAAATACAGCTGCATATATTTATTTTGTTTATATTCCATTCAACAACAAATTATATTAATATTCACATACTGTTTCCCACCTTAAGTTGGTGTTCCAGCAATTCAATTTCAAGTTTGGCTTTTTTACATTAAGCCTTTTCTCCTCAATTTGCAGCTGGATAAAATCCATCTTCATGTCACTTTTGAAGGTTGAACTTATACAGCTCTTTGGCAGGCAAATAAAATGACAAAATAATTCTACATAATACATTCTGTAATACAAACACAGATTATATATTTATATGAGGAATATACCATATAACATTTTTAAATGAGGAAGGATAAATGCTAAATATTTTTTACTGAAGGTGCTAGATGGACCCGAGCCATATTCTACAAAATGGGAATTACTTTTTGTACATAACATTTAAAAAAAGGGGGTGGGCGAGGTGAACAAGTGAACATTTTTCACTTGTTTTGCCTAGAGCTCATAATTACCCCATTGCGGCTCATTTTGCCACCATAGGTCAAATATACATCAAGCATTTTAATCTTTATAAACATGTTGTTTTAATGACTTGACCGACGTTAGTATGAGGAACTGAATCCTGTCTTTAACTCTCTTCTGGTGTATTTGATGAAGATCTGATCTTCTGAGGTGTAGATGAGCTCAGATTCACTGATGAATGTCAGAGAAACTCATGAGAGACACAATAATCTCAGTTTTCGGCTCCTGTGTTGTGTTTGAATATATCATGTTCTGTCACGATCGAATGAGGGGAGGACTCAGAGATGCAGGGAAAGGATTATTTTAATAACATAAATGAACACAAAAGAAAACACCCACGAGGGGGGAAACATTACTAGAAACATTAACTTAAACATGATAACAAGGAACACAACAAACCAGATGAACAGAGAGCACAGGAACCACAGCCATAGAATGACAACGACACCACACAGGACAGCAAACACACCAGGATTAAATAGGGAACACATGAGGAAGGTAACGAGTAGAGACAGATGGGATCAATTAAGGGAAACGAGGGAACAAGATGGGGTTTACAATCACAAGACACAAAAGCGGGAGGAAGATCAGTGCCACGGTTCTGTGACTAGAAACGGAACTGAACCTGAGAGAACCGTGACACTACCCCCCCCCCCCCCCCCTCTAAAGTGACACCACCTGGCGTCCATACATGAACACCAGACTAACAGTGCCACAAGACAACACAAGAAATGAAAGACAGGGGACCAAACTGACATGAAACCAGGGGAGGGAGAACAGGCCAACCAAAGAGCAAAAACAACAAAACAGTCATAACATCATGAAAAATAAATATAACCAAAACAGAGTCCAGAAAATAAATAAATAAATAAATCAAAACCAGAGTCCAGGGGGAGGAACAGGTGGAATGAGCCAGGGTGGCTCAAGGGGATCAGGGGTCCCAGCAGGCAGCCAGGGAGGTGTCGGGGGAACCAGCCAGGCAGATTCTGGCAGGGCCGGCGGGTCTAACGGATCAGGGGGAACTGGCGGATTGAGCCAGGTGGACTCAGGCAAGACCGGCAGATCGGGCGGGACTGGCAGGCTGAGGCGAGCAGTCACAGGTGGCGCCGGCAGGGCAGGCGGCTTGGAGGAGACCCTTCTCCTCCTCCGCTTACGAAGGCGACAGGCGGGCTCTGGGACGGCGGCCTCCCGGGCTCTGGGACACTGTGAACCTGACTTGATCTCTTCCACTTCAGATAGGGGGTCCCCGAATTTAGTGAATCAGGCAGTTAGGGACTAAAACATTAGTTTGTTATAAAATAGATAATATAAAATACATATTGGGCTAACTTGTTTGCCAGGGATGCATCTGGAACGATTCCTGGAAAAGTAAATTAAGAGACAATTTTGTGACCCGAATTGGTTTGGACCAGGATATGTGACTAATAATAACTGAGTAGTCTGATTATTTGCACAGAACCAAACTCAAACATAAATTTTAATATATAAGCTGCTAATAAAGGGTTTGTGTGCGGGGCATTGTGTGTTTAACTCTCCAGCAAATGTCTCTTTATTTGAAATGAAAGCTTAATTTAAAAGATTGTGGCAATAAACATGTTTTAATTGCATTGTCAGTCTGTTTATTGCTAAGTCTAGCATGGCAAACATAAATTTAACTCAGTCCTTTAGTAATCAGTGTGTGATGTGTCTTTTTGCCTTGATAAGTGTTACGAGTGATAAGAGTTCTGGAGGCTCGGGCTCTGGGCAGAGTTCTGGAGGCTCGGGCTCTGGGCAGAGTTCTGGAAGCTCGGGCTCTGGAGGGACCGGCTCTCTGGAGGCTCTGGAGGGACCGGCTCTCTGGAGGCTCTGGAGGGACCGGCTCTCTGGAGGCTCTGGAGGGACCGGCTCTCTGGAGGCTCAGGAGGGACCGGCTCTCTGGAGGCTCTGGAGGGACCTGGCGGGATCTGGCGGGACCGGCTCTGGCTCTGGATCTGGGTCCGGATCCAGCGGCTGTGGCTCTGGCTGGACCGGCTGGAACGGCTGTGGCTCTGGCTGGACCGGCTGGAACGGCTGTGGCTCTGGCTGGACCGGCTGTGGCTCTGGCTGGACCGGCTGGAACGGCTGTGGCTCTGGCTGGACCGGCTGGAACGGCTGTGGCTCTGGCTGGACCGGCTGGAACGGCTGTGGCTCTGGCTGGACCGGCTGGGACGGCGGAGGCTCTGGCTGGACCGGCTGGGACGGCGGAGGCTCTGGGAGGGCCGGCTGGGACGGCGGAGGCTCTGGGAGGGCCGGCTGGGACGGCGGAGGCTCTGGGAGGGCCGGCTGGGACGGCGGAGGCTCTGGGAGGGCCGGCTGGGACGGCGGAGGCTCTGGGAGGGCCGGCTGGACCGGCGGAGGCTCTGGGAGGGCCGGCTGGACCGGCGGAGGCGGCTCTGGCCACGGGAGGTATGGAAACTCTGGCGGAGGCGGCTCTGGCCACGGGAGGTCTGGAAACTCTGGCGGAGGCAGCTCTGGCCACGGGAGGTCTGGAAGCTCTGGCGGAGGCGGCTCTGGCCACGGGAGGTCTGGATGCTCTGGCACCGGTTCTGGCCACGGGAGGTCTGGAAGCTCTAGCGGCGGTTCTGGCCATGAGAGCTCTGGCGGGGCTGGCGGCGGTTCAGGCCACGGGAGTCCCAGGTCAGGCGGACCACGGGCTCTGGCTCTGGCAGGCGGACCACGGGCTCTGGCTCTGGCAGGCGGACCACGGGCTCTGGCTCTGGCAGGCGGACCACGGGCTCTGGCTCTGGCAGGCGGACCACGGGCTCGGGCTCTGGCAGGCGGACCACGGGCTCGGGCTCTGGCAGGCGGACCACGGGCTCGGGCGCTGGCTGACGAGGAGCAGGCTTGGGCGCTGGGTCTGGCTGGGAACTCTCGGGCTCTGGATCTTCAGCCGGGTCTGGGAGATCAGAGAGGTCAACAGTGGCCTGGGGAATCTGTTCTCTGGCCTGTTGTCCCCTTCGTTTACGGCGGCGGCTCGGGGGCGTGGCACCGGTCACGAAGCTCGGGATTGGGAACTCGGACGTGGGGCTCAGGAACGATGACTGAACGATGACTCAGGAACGAGTGATGACCTCATGGCTTCAGGCGTCACCTGGCTGGCTTCGGGCGCTGGAGCGGGCTGAAGAACTGTGGGCGCGGCGACAGACTGACCAGCGAGGCATACTGGTCCAGGCTGTTGGTCTGCGGGCACAGGTGCAGTCCGCTGATATGCGGGCGAAAGCTCAGGCGAGCGCACTGCTGTCAAGGGTGAGATGGCTGGCTGGGTCTCCAGAGAAGCGGATTCTTCCGCGATGCCAACAGTGAAAGGGGATCCAAAGAAGGACAGTACCCAGTCCACATAACCAGCAAAGTCATTGCGGGGACCCCCCTCAGGCAGGCGTGCCACAACTTGGGGGTTAAGCGTCCAGCAATAAAAACCCACCAGGATGTCATCCGAATAATCTGTGAGGCACGCCAGATCTAAAAAGTCCTGGGTATGGTCCTCCAGTGAGCAGTCTCGCTGCTCCAGGCTTAACAGCCTGAATCTTACCTTCTGTAGATCGGCCATCTCAAAAACTATTGTCCTTTTGGGCGACAAACCCGGTCAGTTGTTCTGTTACAGACGGAGAGCAGGAACGTGTGCGATGCGGAGTGGATGGACGAGGAGCAACAGGTTCCAAACGGAAACTCTTGTTTATTAAACAAACGCGAAAACAAAACCACTTTAAATAAGAACAGAAAACGGCACTTTAGTGCAAAAACCAGGAGACTTGGAATACTTAGAATAACTAGGAAAACGGCATCCACACACCAGGAGACATGAACACGACACGATCAATGTCAACACTACAGGTTCAACAACTGACAAAGACCAGGACACACAAGAGGGTATAAATAGAGACAGACATGGGAAACACCTGGAGACACTGACGAGGTAATTGAAACTAGAAAGGTGTGGAAGATTCTAGAAAGCCCCGGAAGTGAACAGGAAGTGATATCACGATAGACAGGGAGTGACAACAGGAAGTGACCTCAGTGGCAGGGAAGTGACAAAGACACAGAAAGACAGAACCAAGTGTGACAATAAGTTCACACACTTTATCTGTGATAGCAAAATCACTTTTATATTGTATATGGTGTGTGTGAATGTGTAGGTTTCAGTTGTGTTAAAAAATGGTGATCTTATAATTGAACAGAAACACACTTTATTGAATTTAAGTAACAGATTTATTCAGAATTTATTTAATCAGCAAATGTATAATAGTGCATGATCAAAGCGTGCTAGAGTGTGATTAATTTCATATTAACTGCTGGGTTGGGAGCAATACAGACTTTGATTATATTTCTCTCAGTAGACTAATTGTAAATAATGAGACTAATAATAAGACTAAAATCTTTTTTCTTAATATTATGTATCGGTATTATCATTTATTAGTAGTATTCATAATCACGTGGACCAAGTATCTGTTGTACAAGCTGGACTTGAGACTATGAACAAACATGCATGTAGGAATATAAACAGAATGAATGTGTAAGTTTCCAATAATAAAAAATGTCTGGGAGGAAAATGAGATGGGAGGAAAAATGATCTTCTAATGTTTGTTGTTTTAAAATCGGTACGGTAAAGGCAACATTCTGAACCACCTCTTTAATGTAACTCTGTTAATTGAGGTTCAGATGATTTTACTGAAGTCTACATTCAAATGTATGTATTTGGCAGACAATTTTATCCTAAGCGACTTACACTGCATTCACTATACACATTAACGTTTTATTCAGTTCTTGATTTCCCTTGGAATCGAACCCATGACCTTAGCGTTGCAAGCACCGCATTATACTGTTTGAGATACAGGAAAGATCCAAACAGACAAGTTATTCGTATCCTTATTCTCAATTTCGCATGTTTAACACTGTGATCTCCATCATGGTTCTCTATGGTGTTGGTGCAGGTATCTTCACAGAACGGACACTGAACCCAACAGCACTGACACAAGTGATCAATCAGAAGTTCTTCTAGCCTGAACTTACACTCCAGTTTTACTGGAAACGTCTCTCTGTTGAATCCCCGGCTGATGTTAGTCATTATAGCAGGAAGTTCTCGTCTCATCACATCTTCTAGGAGGTTGAAATTATCAACATCATCATATTTTACTCAACTGAGATCTTTTTCAGAGATCAGCTGATCTGAGAGCTGCTGTGTGAAACTCTTCAACCACAGAGACACATCTCCTCTGTTCTCTTGAACATGTTTAGTGGATTCATGCGCTGCTTTCATGATCTTCTGCTGCAGGAATTCAATGTTCATCTTCATCTTGGGTAAAACACTGACACTGAACTTATCAGTGATGTACCGACTGACTTCATCACATATTTCACTGGTCCTTTCTCATGTTCTGTTACTCTTGCTTTGATATAATCTGTGAGTTGTTGAATGCAGGTCTTGTTGTAGCCCATCTTTGAAATGTTGAACGACTGAATCATTCTGTCTGTTTGCTGAACAACGTCTGTGACAAATGATCTTATAGGAGTTTCATCATCTTTAGAGAGAGTATAGTCAAACACTGTTTTGAAGGCATTTCTGATAATTCCACTGTATTTCTGACCCATGGCGCACACTCACTCAGCGCTCGTTTTATCAATTTCACAGTGCTTCACGAGAATAAGGTCAAGGTATTCCCATAGCACTTTTGACGTAGCGTCTTGTTCCCCTCAGGGAACTAAGGTTACATTCATAGCATGAGACGTTTTGTAATTTTGTTCATAGTCTATAAATATAGTGTTGGTGTAATTATTTTATATGGGTGTTGTTGAGAGGGAGCGATATTAGTGGAACAGGTTTCCCCATGTGCGTGTTATGCTATAGCCTCAGTCTGCCTGCGAGTGAGATTGACGGATGCAGACAGTTCTCTCTTGTCATTAAGTCTGTGTGTACCAGAGAGAGAGAAGCTACTGACTTTTGTTCCACTGATTATTACTTCTTGTTGCAGAGTAAAAGAAACGTCTGAATCTCATCACTAAATGATCGTGTGGTCTTTACGAGAAGAAGAAGAAGGTAAGTTTGAATCTGTTACACCTGCTTACTAATTTACAACCCCAAGGCATAGGATTCTTTAACATTTATTAACTGTGCAAACATTACACTTTGCTGAAAGTCAATGTTTTGCTTTGACCTACACTTGAAGTGTTAACTCTGCTTAACTGTATTACTAAAACTAAATAGAAACGTGTTCACAAAACAGAAACTAAATTTAGATAATAATAATAATAATAATACATTTAAATAAAGTAAAACCAATAATAAAGAAAGAAAAAAAACATCTTAAAAATAAAAACTAATTTAAAAATCCAAAACTATAATTAGTGCTTTTCTGTAGTTAGTTTTCTGTTGTAGAGAGTGTCATGAGGTCATGGTTTGAACTCTCACGATGCTGGTCATGAGTTTGGTCATGAGTTTGATTCCCAGAAAAAAGCGAGAACTGTGTCAATGTCAATGTGTGCTATAATCACCTAGAATTTGGTTTTAGTTATTTTTTAAGTGTAATTCTATTACCCCGCACTAGGAGGCTCTATGTAAACACTCATCTGGTATTTCTATTCAGAAAAAAGGGAGAGAGTAAAGACGTTGGTGAAAAGGAACGTCTCGGGTTACGTATGTAACCCTGGTTCCCTGAAGGGGAACGAGACGCTGCGTCAGAAAACGCTAGGGGAAACCCTTGACGTCAGTCACGTGAAGATGTGTACAACCAATGGGAATTTTACGCGTGTGAATGCGAGTCACGGAAGTGACGTCATGAACAGAGCATAAAAGCGCGCCGGAACCCGGAAGTGACAGCAAAAGAGTGTCTGAAGCGGGCCCGGAGGCGCAAGGAGCTGAGGCGAAGACGCAGCGTCTCGTTCCCCTTCAGGGAACCAGGGTTACATACGTAACCCGAGACGTTCCCTTTCATGGGAACTTCGAGCTGCGTCAGAAAACGCTAGGGGAACGTTATACCAACGTCACCTCAGCGACGCCGGCCTACGGATGTGTCTCAGCTCACTGAGAGAGCACCCTCGTTCCCGGAGCGGAATCGAGATCTAACTGATAGAATCTCATAAAGGTGTGCGGTGAGGACCAGCCAGCCGCAGCACAAACATCAGCAAGGGAAACTCCTGAGAGAAACGCCTTGGAGGTCGCCACGCTCCTAGTGGAGTGGGCCCGGACCCTCAGGGGAGAAGCATGTCCGGCCGACTCATAAGCCAGACAGATAGCCTCGACTATCCATCGGCTTAGGGTTTGTTTGGAAGCTGGAGCCCCCTCAGGGGTCCCAAAACAAACGAACAGTTGGTTTGACTTACGCCAGGTAGCAGTCCTGAGGACGTAAGCGTCCAGTACTCGTACTGGACAGACCTTGTTCTTTCGCTCCTGCTCATGATCGTCAAAGGGGGGAGGACAGAAGGCCTGTAGCATGATAGACCGAGCCACGTTCGTAAGAACCTTAGGGACATAGCCTGGCCTCGGGTGAAGAAAAACCTTCGTCATCCCGGGCGCAAACTCGAGGCAAGAAGGAACCACCGAGAGAGCTTGAAGATCCCCGACCCTCTTAAGCGAGGTGATAGCCAGCAAAAGAAGGGTCTTTAGGGAGAGGAGTTTAATAGGAAGCTCCTCTAATGGTTCAAAGGGTGCCTGGGACAGGCCTTGGAGTACCAAAGACAAGTCCCAGGCAGGAACCCTGGTCTGTGCCACAGGTCTCAGCCTTAGAGTGCCACGAAGGAAACGAGAGACTAGGGGGTCCCTGCCCAAGGACACCCCTCCCAAAGGTATGTGGCAAGCCGCTATGGCAGCCACATAAACCTTCAAGGTAGAAGGGGCCAACCCTGTCGCAAACTTCTCCTGCAGGAACTCCAGCACTTTGCCAACGGGACAGGTTACTGGGTTTAACTGCCTTACGCTACACCAAGCAGAGAAGAGTTCCCACTTTAGAGCGTAGAGTTTCCTCGTGGAGGGAGCTCTGGACTGAAGGATGGTCTCTACAACCTCGGCTGTGAGACCAGATTCGAAGAACTGGACCCCCTCAGGGGCCAGACCTTCAGCTTCAGAAGTTCTGGACGGGGGTGAATAACACAACCCTCCGCCTGGGACAGAAGATCCCCCCTGACCGGAATCTCCCAGGGGACTCCGTCTAGGAGGGATATCAGGTCCGAGAACCAGATCCTGCTGGGCCAAAAGGGGGCCACCAGCGTGAGACGGACCCTGTCCCGACGAACTTTGGCCAGAACTCCCGGGAGCAGAACAATCGGGGGAAAAGCGTACAGGTGTAGCCTCGGCCACACCTGCATCATGGCATCCTGCCCCAGCGGCGCTGGGTACGTTAAGGAGAACCATAGAGGGCAATGAGTATTCTCGACCGAGGCAAACAGGTCTACCTGTGCCTTCCCGAATCTCTTCCAAATCTGCTCCACCACCTCGGGGTGGAGCCGCCATTCCCCGGGCCTCGGCCCCTGCCTCGACAGGAAGTCTGCTCCTATGTTCTGGACTCCAGGGATGTGAGCTGCCCTGAGTGAGAGCAGCTTGCCCTGGGCCCAGAGAAGAACTTGTCTCGCCAATTTGTACATCGGATGAGAACGAAGACCTCCCTGGTGATTGATGTAAGCCACCACTGTCATGCTGTCTGTGAAAACAGTGACATGATGCCCAATTAGGTCTGGGAGGAAAGCAAGTAGCGCTCTGCGGACCGCCAGTAACTCCAGCAGGTTTATGTGCCAGGACTGGTGCCGCAGGCTCCAAAGCCCTTGTGAGGAGCGGTCCCTCAGAACCGCCCCCCAACCTGTGAGGGAGGCATCCGTTGACAGAGTTACTCGTCGAGACGGAGCCCCCAACACGGGGCCTTGTGACAGGAACCAGATGTTCTTCCACAGGGTCAAGGTGCGTAGGCATCGCCTCGTGACCTTGATTGTGCGAAGCGGGTTGCCCCTCGGGGAAAACCCTTTGGTCCTGAGCCACCACTGCAGGGGTCTCATGTGCAGCAGGCCGAGCGGTATAACGCTGGACGCTGCTGCCATGAGCCCTAACACTCTCTGAAAGTGTTTGACAGTGCGTAGCTGGCCTAATTTTATGCTCTCGACAGTTGATTGAATGGAATGAATGCGCCCGGGGGATAGCCGAGCAGACATTGTTTCCGAGTCCCAAATGACTCCCAAGAAGGTGGTTCTCTGAGCAGGAGAAAGCACACTCTTCTTGGTGTTCAACCTTAACCCCAGCTCTTGCATGTGAGCAAGCACGACATCTCGATGACGTGCTGCTAACTGAGACGATTGGGCTATTACTAGCCAATCGTCTATATAATTGAGGACACGGATGCCCTGTAACCGCAACGGAGCCAGTGCAGCGTCCACGACCTTCGTGAACGTGCGGGGTGAGAGCGATAGGCCGAACGGAAGTACACGATACTGGTACGCCTTCCCCCCGAAGGCGAACCGTAGGAACTTCCGATGCTGAGGAAGGATGGAGATGTGGAAGTATGCGTCTTTTAGGTCGATTGTGACGAACCAGTCCTCGGACCTGATATGCGTCACAATCTGCCTGAGCGTCAACATTTTGAATTTTAGACGCAAGATAGTGCGATTTAGAAGACGCAAATCCAGAATGGGCCGCAACCCTCCATCCTTCTTCGGAACTATGAAGTATCGGCTGAAGAAACCGGACTGTCTGTCTGTAAGGGGCACATACTCGATGGCCCCTTTCTCCAGCAGAGAGTCTACTTCCTGTTCCATAATCAGAGCCTGCTGGGGCCCTACCGCGGACGATAGGATCCCCATAAAACGGGGTGGTGAAGCCCCGAATTGAATTTTGTACCCGGAGGTTACTGTGCGCAGGACCCATTGAGAGATGCCCGGCAGACGCAACCATGCGGCCTGGAACTCTACTAAGGGAATCAGCCTCTCGAGACTGATCTCTGATACGAGCAGAGACACCACAGGGCCGGGGTTTCCGGACACCGTACTGGTGGAATGCTCTAGGACCCTCCTTAGAGGGGGCAGTGCCTCCGAGACGGGCTCCCTCGGGAACCGGACACGGAGCTGACCGCCTTGGTGCGGCTTGCCTCTGGCGTCAGGAACGCTTAGAGGTAGCCTTCTTGGCATTTAGGACGTTCCTCAGATCCATCCTTTTACCAGAAGGCTGGGCCCGAGAGTGTTGTCCCGACCTCCCTTTATTAGGGGGAGGTAAACGAGATGCAACACTCTCCTTCTGTGAGGCCCTGTACGAGGAACTGCGAGCCCGTGTTTGGCTACTGGGCTCACGTGAAGGGTGGCGGGGAAGGACTTTGCTGAACGCCACCTGCTGTCGTGCAGCCTCCTGAAACTTATCGACAACGCTTTTTACGGCGTCGCCGAACAAGCCCGAAGGGGACAGAGGGGCGTCCAACAAAACGAACTTGTCCTTATCCTTTATGGCTGAAAGATTGAGCCATAAATGCCTCTCCGTAGCCACCAGAGCTGCCATTGAGCGCCCGACAGAGAAGGCCGTTTCTCTAGTGGCTCGGAGAGACAAATCCATGGCCCGACGCAGCTCTGCCACTGCTTCGGGACCAATACCGCCACCTTGATCGAGGTCTCCCAGCAAATCTGCTTGGTAGGCCTGCAGCAGTGCCGTGGTGTGCAGGCACGCTGCAGCCTGACTAGAGGCAGAATATGCTTTTCCCACCAGTGATGATGTGACTCGCAACGGTTTGGTGGGGAGCGCCGGGGCTTTAATAGTGGATGCCGAATGGGGCACAAGGTATCCCGCAAGAGCCTCGTCCACCTTCGGCATCCCTCCGTAACCGTAAGGATGAGCTCCGGTAAGAGTAGCGTACATCGCACTAGACGATGTATGCACCCTATCGGAAGCTGGCTTCTTCCAAGATCTCGACACCTCAGTATGGAGATCCTGGAAGAAAGGCATTGCCCGGCGCTGGGGAGCGACACGAGCCGGAAGGTAACGCTCATCCAACTTACTTTTGCTGGGACGGGCGTTCCTAGTCTCTGCCGGCCAATCAATATCCAGACGAGAGACTGCTCGTGTCACAACCTCGATCAGTTCCTCGTACGCCGGTGAAGAGGGTGGCGAAGCCTCCTCAACCGGATCGATGCTAATCACCTCCTCCTCCTCAGAGCAGGATAATGACAGCACCGAAGTCCCAGTCGGATTGGAAGAAACCGCGCCTGAAACGCGTGCTTCCAACCTCCGGCTGGAACTGGGATCAGCACAGTCGAACTGTGAGGCGGGCTCACCCGCCCCGCAACCTTCCGTGAGATCCATTTGCGATCCCCAAGATTGAGAACGCCGCCGAGCCTCAGCCGCAGCGGGTCCCGAACCTTGAAGAACGCGAGTCTGGTTAGTATCCGCAAATACTGCCAGACGGGAGCGGAGAGTACGCAATGAGAACCTCTCGCAGTTCTCACAATCACCGCCCTCAAGCGCTGACCGAGCGTGCTCCGCTCCCAGACAGACAACGCACTGAATGTGTGTGTCCTTTCCCGTAATGAAACGAGTGCAAGGAGAAACACACGATCTAAATGTCTGCTCCGCCATAATCACAACGCAATCCAATGGGAGGTTTGAAACTCGCAAGCACAAACTCTCTGACACACGCACGCTGAAGACACTCAAAGCTGTCACTTCCGGGTTCCGGCGCGCTTTTATGCTCTGTTCATGACGTCACTTCCGTGACTCGCATTCACACGCGTAAAATTCCCATTGGTTGTACACATCTTCACGTGACTGACGTCAAGGGTTTCCCCTAGCGTTTTCTGACGCAGCTCGAAGTTCCCATGAAAGGGAAGCATGGACTTCTTTTTGAGTTCACCTCAGCTTTGAATGAGTGAAAAAACTATGGATTTTAGGTCAATCGAAGGGACTTTCCTTTATGCACAGAGCCTGATGAACATGAGCTTTTCATGACTCCAAAAAGAGTGTGAATTGTGGATTTGGGATTGTATATATTTGTTTGCTTTTTGGTTTTGTACAAAAAATGTGTCAACGCCTAATGTTTTTGTTTGGTTTCTATAAACTTTAAAGGCAATGTTATTTTTGGAGGGGGCTTGTGTTTATTTATTTTGTTATGAATGTATAAAGGTTACTCAAAATCAGATCTGTGGCCCCCTCCCTTAAAATCTTTGTGGTCTGTCTCAAACAACAGGTGGGAAATTGTTACAGTACCTTGATTTCCTTGAACCAGAACAAGAACTTATTCAATGTGTTTCTTGAATGCAATGTAAGTCGCTTTGGATAAAAGCATCTGATAAATGCAAAAAGTTCAAATAAAATAATGTAAAAAGTAATAAGTAAATAAATAAATAATGAAAATGTTAAGAAATACATAAGAAAAAATAATGTATTTTCAAAGCATACAACACCAATGAAGATTTTCACGCCACAGGTGTTTAATGCTGGAAGTGCAGGGAAACCAATTAGTGTGTATTAGTTTAATACAGAATGATGTTGCACGAATGGCAAGTGCTTGTGAAAATACTTCTCTTCACTACTGAATGTCTGATACATGACATGTGGCATTGGCAACACGTCTCACTCAGCCAGAGGCTTACATGAGTCTCTTTAAACTGTGTTTGCAAGCTGATGTAATGCCACTGCAGAGACACATGCTCCTCGAGTCATACTCTAATGACTGTTAAACTCAAATGTGATTTGAATCGTTTGACACGAGTCTCAATATACACACACATCAACCCAAGCCATACACACATACACACTTGATCATTTGCAAATGCAGATAGGACAACCAGTTTGTAGAAAAATTCAGAAATGTGCAAGTCAAGTCACCTTTATTAATATAGCGCTTTTTACAATACAGATTGTTTCAAAGCAGCTTTACATTGGTCACATGAAAACATTATAAACAAAGTTTGTTTGGCTTAAACAAAGTCATATTCAGCTTTCAGATTTCACTTCCAAAATGTTCAGTTTTTTACAAAAATACAACCTATTATATTCAACAGGCAAAATTCATCCCATTTTATTTTGGTTTATATAAGAATATAAATATAAGAAATGTCAAATATAAGAAATTATATTTTTAAACAAGCCAAATATTTTAGAAGTGAAATCTGAAAGGTTTACAAGGATTATTGAAACTTTAATAATAAAAATGTGTGCAAATGTTTAGAATTTTTAAAATAGCTTAAAAATACAATAATGTTTAATTTCAGCCAATAAAAGTGCAAGCCCTAAATAATACAATGCATTAAAATGTAAGCATGGACAATAAAAAACAAAAACAAAAAACATTTAAGTTTATAAACGTAAATAGAGTACACTGAATTGGTTATTTCTCCACATAAATGCAAGTTCTGTCTATGTGTGATTTGAACACAATTGTTTTTAGTAGCGTTACACTTGCCAGAATACACAACTCAAATGAGGAGTTTGCTTTAGTATATTAGATATGTGAAGATTTAAATTCTTAACTATTCTATGGACGAGCATGTTCTTCTTCCGATTCTCCTGCAGGTTTACTGCTGCTGTTTGCAGATAGACGCTCAGTCAGCTCCTCTGCTGAACTGCCTTCACACTCACTGAGCCAGCTGAGGTAATATCTGCAGATGTCCTGATTACAAGTGACTCTCAGTCATACACAAACCCAGAAATTGTTCATGCATCAATACGCCAGCTTATATGCAGGATGGCAGCCATCTCCCCTTACACACCTGACTATCATCAGACCCACTGTGTACTTTTGCTGTAAATGTCAATCGTCTGTCAATTCTTTTTAAAGTCTTTCAATATGTGCTGCACTAAGAGTGTGTCGTGACTTAGTCAAACATAAAAAATGATCAAATAGATATAATTAAAAACAATTAATACAGTTATAATACATTTGAATGTAAATGATACAATTGATAGTTTTGATCTCTGCGTGTGTCTTTTCTGTCCACCTCCAGAAGTCCAATAGCAAATTAAAGCGGTCTCCTGGTATTTATACAGGCAGGATATCTTGAAATCACATCACAGCATTTCTTTGAAATCACGTAACAAAGCTGAAATACAGATCATTTCTGTATTTAAACTTAAATATCTGTGGTATATATGACATAAATAAGTTTTGCACAAAAGTTTTATGCTTTTTACATTACAGATTGTCACTGTTCTTTGTCACTGTCGCCTTTATTTTTAAATGCGCTGACGAGATTAAGTATTGACAGTAGTAGCTCAGCTTCTCCAAAATGTGATAAGAATATGTTGTACAGTACATGTCAAATCTGTCAAAATATGCTCTTCTGAAAATAGATCGGTAAGTGTGAACATGCATCCATCCAGACAACATTCACAGGACCTGAAGTCACATTATAGGGATTATAGAGATGCACAAACCTGGAAAAAACTAGAAAATCATGTGCAAAGACATTAGTGTTGATCAGAGTAAGACAATTAGTCTACAGATGGAAAGATAATTCAGGGCTTTTGAACTGTCCTGTGCAAACAATATTCCAAGAACACAATGGGCAAAAAAACAAAACACTTTCACTTTCTTACATGTCACGTGACTTCAAGGAACAGAGACATTTTCAACTTATTAATAGACAATTGTCAGACAAGGTTTTCTTTTCATCCCTTATTCTCACTTGAGGATGTTGATTATTATTGTTGTTTTTCTACCTTTTAAAGGTTGCACTTCTTTCATAATTCTTCTAATTATCTTTTGTATTGAGGACAAACGTTATGGCATATACAGTAGAAGTGCATTAACTATTACCAGATTCTACTTTGGATTTTTTTAAATATATTAGTAAATGTAGAAATTAACGTTGACTAAAATTAATAAATTGTGTAAAATATTGTTAATTTTTGTTTAAATCGTCCTGTTCAATATCCAACTCTTCTCTGATTTTCTTTTTCTTCTTCTCTCACTCCTCTTTTTGCTTTCTCCCTCTTTCCTCTCGTCTGAATCTCTGAGCATCCTCATTCTGCTCTATCATTGAGTCAATCTTCTTCAGGAGATCATTCATCTGCTCTCTGTCTTTCTGATCTTTATTGCTGAAGATGTGAAATCTGTCTCCGCACTGATCAACTAGATGCATTAAAGTGCAGCTGCTCTTAATGACTTAAGAGGTTCTGTAGAAAACACCGCAATGCAGTAAAAGAATAGAGACACTGGCGCCCCCTGTGATGTTAAGGTGATGACTCAGGGTTTGTCTTTAAGGATTCACAGGACTCAGAGGCACAGCTATTATAGACTTCACTGGCGTTGCGCTGCTGTTATTCTGTGTTCAGATTCAAGTGAGTTTCTGTTATTCATTACCTTTGATAAAATGTACTGTTAAACAGTGAAGTATCAGCATTAATTGCTAGTTATATATAATTGTGTATTTGTGCCACGTACATTCTGTGTGATGTGTAGTGAATGCATTTGAGACTTGATTAAACGGTGATATGCAAGCATGATATTGTAAATCATGAGTCACTTGAGTATGTATATGTGATAATTTAATTTATAAGTAAGATTGTTCATGCCTGGGGTTTTCAGTCTTGTAAGTGAGACACTGATCCCCTTATATGATGATCCACATGAGACCCCACCCTAATATTTAAAATGCATCTATCTTTTAAAAACAGGACATTTAAATACTGAAATATTAATATTAAAAATTAAATTAGTTACTATGAAGTTATATTAAAATGCATTAATTGATGTTTCTTGTTTTAGGACAAGGTCACTTTACTAATTAAGAAATGTCTTTCTTTTTTTTAGGGAATTTAACTAAATAAGTTGACAGTATTAATGTTCTCACATTACTAACACTATAAATATTTTTTTGTAAACTTGAACGTCAGAACGTCAATTTAAGGCAGTCTGTTTCTGCAAATGAACTTAGTTAAATTTAGTTATGCCAGTATTTTACACTTAGTTCACAGGAAATTCGTTTTTTCTTTGCAATTCTAAATACTGTTAAGAAAACAACAAACAGTACTTTGCATCTGAAGCTGCTGACAGTTCATTACTGCAAATCTACAGTGAAATGTTTTACAGTGTGTGATTGTTCTCTTAACCAACTATTTAAGACTATAAATTTGTACAAGTCTAAAACCATTAATGTGCATTTATTTAGCTATTTTTAACCATACAACAAAAAGGGAATTTGGATATTAGGGTGATTCTTCTATTGGGGGCTATTTTGCCATCTTACATTTTGATTAATTCAATTTGGTTGAATTTTGTTAAAAATATGTTAAGACAATGTTTACATTCTTTGATGTAAAGATATAATAATGGCCACGACTGAGCTTAAATATTATTTGAGTATTTGCCAATTGGCACTGCAAAACGTCATTCCCATTACAACATCAAAAAGTCTCATAATGTAAAGAATGTATCAAAGAGATCATTTAAACTCATTTATCTTGCAAACATTGTTAACCTTCAACAATACGTATAAAAAACTAAATGTTTCCATTCAGCGTATTACATATATGTTCTTGTTCTTACCATCAAAATGTGTTTTTCTGTGTTCATCAAAGCACACTTTTGTTTAATTTCTGGAAAATTACTTTTAGATGTTTTTTCTTTGAATAGATGGATGAGTATTTCATTAGGCTTTAGGATTAGCACCTTGAGATTGAACATAAAACAGTTTTAAAGGTATTTTTGCTGTAAGTTAAGCAACATGGCGGTACTGACATACTGTTTTGGTTTAAATAATGACTTCTGGTGAGTGTTGTTGAAAGAAATGGACAGATGTGAGGAAATGACAAGTGACAGAATGACAAGTGACGGGGTTTTATTGACACGACTGAAGACAAGGCACAATAGGGATAGTAAGGTGTGAGAGTTCAACAAGCAGGGCAGGGTTGGCGACAGAGACAGGCAATGGATGATAAACACTGAGACTAGTCCAGGATGACAGCAGACTGAGGAGTTTAGGACAGGCAGCACCAACAGAGAGACCAAGCAGGAGCTTGCCAGGCCACAAACTTCTAGGAGATATCAGAGTAGGCCCCAGACTAGCTGCCAGGTGGGACAGACAGAGGGCAGGAACAGACACAACTCACAACAGACAAGACAAAAATGCAAGACAAGAGAGATGATTAAATGAAACAAAGCAACAAAACCAGATGAGAGCAATAATGAAAAAGAAAACAGAACTAGAGAATTAAACTATGACTATGATAACAGGACAACTGTGCAGGGAGAAGATTATAAATAGAAGTTAACTTAAAACTCAAAAGAGAAAACAAAACAGGGAAAACAAAAGGACAAGAACTAACGAGAACAAGACTTGAAAGAACATCAAAATACTATAAGGAAAAGACTAGAACAAAGAGCTGGAACTATTCACAACTAGAATAAGTGGTTAAGATACTGTACAGATTCTAGGACAATATACCACAACATACACAAAACAAACCAGCAAAGACATGAGGGAAAGGAGCACAATATAAAGGGAGCAGAGCACATGAGGAACAGGTGAAAACACTCAAGCAAACAAGGATTAGACAATGGGGCGTGGGAACTGGAAATGAAGAAGTGGAACAAGGGGACCACATGGCAAACATGAACAAAGACAAGGACATGTGCTCAAACACAAAACAAACCGGCAAACATTAAACAAAGACAAAACAGACAAGATAGTCAAGGCAGGATCCTGACAACAATGTGCAGTAAACAAAAGTGCCGTCAGACTCTTTCATTTTCCAAATACAAACAACATTTGAAGGGCAATCCAAAATCAGCATCAGAAAACACACTGTAAAAAATAATCTCGTAAAAAAACGGTAATTGACTGGCAGCTACGGCTGCCAAACAAAAACCATAAAATTAAAGTAAAATATCTTAATTCAAATAAAGTGCAAAAACAATAATTTTACAGAAATTTTCATTAAAAATTGTAGTGAAAAAACATGTTATTTTACAGATTTTTCCCGTGTTTAAAGTAAGATATTTTACCTTTTTTTTATGGTTTTTGTTTGGCAGCCGTAGCTGCCAGTCATTTACCGTTTTTTTATGATTTTTTTTTACAGTGTAAAACTGTTATTTTATGGATCTTTCCTAGATTATTATGATCAAAAACCTTCAGTTAAATGACAGTGTTAACAGTTCTACGGATAAACACTGTTATTTTACAGGTATTTACTAAATTATTACAGTTAAACACCTTTAATTAAATGATATTGCTAAGAGTTCTATGGTTAAACACTGTTATTTTACAGGTATTTACTAAATTATTACAGCCAAAAACCTTCAATTAACTGATATTGCTAAGAGTTCTATGGCTAAACATTGTTATTTTACAGGTATTTACTAAATTATTACAGTCAAACACCTTTAATTAAATGATATTGCTAAGAGTTCTACGGATAAAGACTGTTATTTTACAGGTATTTACTAAATGATTACAGTCAAACATCTTCAATAAAACGACAGTGTTAAGAGTTCTACAGATACACACTTATTTTACAGATTTCCTAAATGATTACAGTCAAACAATAAATAGTCAAGACGTGCTCAAGATTTAAAATTAAGTTTTATTTTGGCAGATAAAATAAGTATAAACAGTATAAAAAATAATTAAAATCATCTCAAACTTCCATTTGCAGCATTTGTTTACATATAATTTAATAGTGTTTAAATTATGTAAAACATGTAATCTAAAATCACAATTATTGAATAAATAAAATACAAAATTTAAATTACTTCAGTAATTAACAATAGTTTATCAAATTCTCAAACTAGGATTATGGTGACAATCTAAACATACTGAATACAAAACTGTAACACTTTACAAAATGAACAGCACTTATACAGCGTTTATTAAAATTATACAGCATTTATTTATTAAATTTATGACGTAAAGTAATGATGCTGAAAATTCACCTTTGCTAACAAGAATGAATTACATTTTTAAATATTTTCAAATAGAAAAGTTATTTTAAATTGTAATATTATTTCACATTATTACTGTTAGTATGAGTAATTAAATAAATGCAGCCTTGCAGGTGAGCAGACAAAACTTCTTTTAAAAACATAAAAAATCTTACGATCCCAAACTTTTGAACAGTGTGTGTGTGTGTGTACACTACCGGTCAAATGTTTTAGAACAGTAATATTTTTGTATGTTTTTAAAGATGTCACTTCTGCTCACCAGGGCTGCATTTATGCTATTAAATTATTTTAAATTTAAAAAAAAAAAAATAAGCTGTAATATTGTGAAATATAATTAAAATGCATATTAACTGTTTTCTATTTGAATATATTTTAAAATGTAATTTATTCCTGTGATGCAAAGCTGAATTTCCAGCATTACTCCAGCCTTCAGTGTCACATGATCCTTCAGAAATCATTCTGATATGAGGATTTGCTGCTCAAGAAACATTTATGATTATCTATTATCAATGTTGAAAACAGTTCTTTTTATGATTCTTTGATAAATAGAAAGTTCAAAAGAACAGTATTTATCTGAAATAGAAAGCTTTTGTGACATTGTATACCGTTCAAAAGTTTTGGGTTGGTAAGATTTTGTTTTTTTGGGAAAGAAATTCATAAACTTTTTCAGCAAGGATGCATTAAAGTGACACTATAGATATTTATAATGTTGCAAAAGCTTTATATTTCAGATAAATGCTGTTCTTTTGAACTTTTTATTCATTAAATAATCCTGGAAAAAAATGTACACAGCTTGTAACGTTATAGTGGGTACTGCTCCTTTAAGGCGGAGCGCTTTGTCACTCTCAAGAGCAGTAATGAGGTCGCTCGAACAGAGCCATTTATGTTGCTCTTACTATTGTTTTGTTGTTGTTTAGTAACGCGATTGTCAACTGCCCCGGTGTGTGTAGAATGGACAGTTCCTGTTAATAAAGGACCCCTCATGTGGAATATCAGAACTGATATTTGTGTCTTAGTGCTTTACTCTACGTTTAGGCGAGCTATCCGGCCTCTTCTAGAGAATAAACGCGTTACAAGCTGTTTTCAACATTAATAATAATAGTAAATGTTTCTTAAGCAGCATATCAGAATGATTTCTGAAGGATCATGTGACACTAAAGACTGGAGTAATGATGCTGGAAATTCAGCTTTCCTAATGTTAGTATGTCAATACTCACCGCTCCTGAAGATCATGTGGCTGGATTTTTTCTTCCTAAAATGTATTTTACACACACACACACACACACACACACACATTAGCCATTTACTTACTAACAGGGATTTTCAAAAGAGCTTGTACAAGACTCCGTTCTCAGTTCACTCATTTACAAAGCTCTTATATAGTTTTTTTTTTTTTTTGGTCTTAATCCTAGTTTACAATATTAACACATGCTAACAACACACAGTAACGTTAATGTTAGCTAATACATTGAACTATGTAATGTCGTTATCGGGATTAGATTACTTAAACACATTACATCACAATGTAGCAGACTATATTTTTTTAATAAAAGCTAAATTATTTAACTTACCTTCTGTAGTTGTCCGGTAACGTTACGCGTTGGTAAAAGTCGTTGGCCATATTGCATTTTTTCTTGTTTGTTCACCATTAACAATCCGCAACTTAAATTTGCCTAAAATATAAAATTTTGCAGTCCGGCGTAAAATAATCAATGTAATAATCCATGCAAAACCGAGCTGAAGTAGTACTGTGCACTGCAGATGGCGAGCTGCAACGCACACAGACAGATAGGCGCGCGCGCGCACACTCGCTTTCCAACAAACGGATTCAAATTTGAAAAAAGGCGCGCACGCTGTAGAAGGCGCGCACATTTGTCATTGGCCAGATTCCTGGATGAAACTCAGCATAACCAATCATGCTCAAAGCAACACAGACATACAATAGCCTAATGTGGCATTTGTAGGCTGTTGTATTAAATAATTGTTTAAATTGGGTTTTTATTGCACATATATATGTGTATATATTGAGTATATATTATATATTGTTTTTTTTATTGCAGTGCATGATATATATGGTAATACAATGGTAATATATATGGCAATCATGCACTGCAATAAAACTTTATTGTATTATACAATTATAAATTGTATTATTGTATTTTATTTATTATAAATTATACAATTTATTTACCTGACATTTCCTTTAGAAATACTCTGCCTAATAATGTCAACTCTCATTTTCACTTTTACTGTGTGCCACTGTTACACAACCTGTTGGTTTAGGTTTAATCTTCTGTCCAAAGCAACACTTGTTTGCTAACATTGCATAATCAGGCATAATATTATGACCTTCCTAATATTGTGTTGGTCCCCCTTTTGCTGGTAAAAAAAATCCCTGACCCCCAATATGTTAGCAACAGATCCTTTAAGTCTTGTAAGCAATGCACACGCACCTGGCCACCATGATGCAAAAGAAAATATGATTCATCGGAATCTGTGCTCCGTGGTCCAGTTCTGATGCTCACTGTTCTGATGCCCACTGTTCTGATGCTCACTGTTCTGATGCCCACTGTTGGCACTTTTGGAGGTGAACAGGAGTCCGCATGGACACCCTGACTGGTCAGTGGCTATGCCGCCCCATATGCAACAAACTGAGAAGCTCTGTGTATTCTGACCGCTTTCTATCAGAACCAGCATTAACTTCTTGAGCAGTTTGAGCTCCAGTAGCTCGTCTGTTAATCCTTACGCTTGCCCATTTTTCCTGCTTCTAACACATCAACTTTGAGCACAAAAACAGCTTGGGCTTTTGCATGGCTTTTTGTTTGTGGACTTCTCGTCTGCATTTGATCTTTTGCAGCCTTGTTATTTTAGGACAAAAACTTTTAACTTTTTAGACAGACTTTTAAACTTTTAACTTTTTAGACAGACTTTGAGTGGTTGCCCCTGTGGCAGCGTTTTAGGACAATTTGATGTTCAACAAATCATTATAAACTTACTTTTGTGGCTGAGGCAATTCATTTATGTAACAAATGTGTCTTATTATTATTATTATTTTATTTTAGCCGTATATTAAAGATACTTAAATGTCTTGATTGAACTAAGGGCTAATCCTAGCTTAGTCTTAACCCTGTCTGTGAGACCAGGCCTGGGTTTGGGGTTAAGGTTATTAAGCACCACAATGCTGTAAATATGAGTGGTAAACTTGTAAGTCCTGATCTTTATGAGTAGAAGATGTGTCAGTTAGAAACATGTCAGAATACCACAATATTTAAAGGTATTTGGCATTGACATTGTCAGGCTTTTAGGGTTAGGGTTAGGTAAGCTAATGCATAAAACTTAGCGTTAATCAAATGTATATGTGATATGTGTAAATAATTAAGTTTGATTTATTTGTATGTGATTGTTTTTTGTTGTTTGTTCGTTGTTCTTTGATATGAATATTGGTTGTAAATATATTGTGTTCTAGAATAGGTTATTCATTTCAAGTTCATAATTTTGTGATTGGTTGTACGTGTGACGTGCACGTCGCTGCGTGGCGGGATGAAGGGAGTTCTCGCGAGAGACTTCATTCACGTTATAAAGTTAAGTGAATGAACGAACATGCGGGTGACTGAGTGTGATTTATAATCAACATATATCACTCCCTTACAGGTATGCACGGTTGGAAAGACAGGTTTGAGTGTCATGAGTGTTTTGTCTAGCATATTCGAGTGTTGTGCGGGTTAAGTGTTTTCAGTATCAACGTGTTCAGTTAACTCAAATGTACCGCGATAGCGCGCGCGCGCGCGCTGACGATGCCGCACCACACAGGAAGTGTTTGTTATATGTGCTTTAATGCTTTCGTTACTCGTTGTTTCTGTTAAGTGTAAAGCTATGTACTAGTTGTATATAATTTGTGTATGTTTCTGTTGTATTCACGTTATAAGGTTAAATGAATGAACATCGCGGGTGACTGAGTGTGATTTATAATCAACATATATCACTCCCTTACTCCCTTACAGGAGAATTACATATATAAACAATAAAGTTTACTGTGGCTTCTTAAGAACACATCTGATGCACATTCTTGGATCTTCATTTTCAGAAAAGATAATAATAAGGTAATTTTCCTGTATTAAAACTGGAAATTACTGTAATTCGTCATTAATGATATAATCCTTAAAATAATGGTCAAATTGTTAATTATTACATATATTGGTTGTAATTTTACATGAATTTGTACGTAATGTATAAAAATAGAAAAATACTGTAGAAATAATACAGTAATTTTCTGTACAATAAATTAGAATTACTGTAATTTTTCATTTAATGATATATCCTTAAAATAACAGTCAAGTTGTTAATTTACTGATATTTATTGTAATTTTACATGAATTTGTACGTAATGTATAAAAATAGAAAAAATACTGTATAAATAATACAGTAATTTTCTGTATAAAAAAATAAGAATTACTGTAATTTGTCATTAATGATATAATCCTTAAAATAACAGTCAGTTTGTTAATTTACTGATATTTATTGTAATTTTACATGAATTTGTACGTAATGTATAAAAATAGAAAAATACTGTATAAATAATACAGTAATTTTCTGTATAAAAAATAAGAATTACTGTAATTTGTCATTAATGATATAATCCTTAAAATAACAGTCAAGTTGTTAATTTACTGATATTTATTGTAATTTTACATAGTTTTAAACATAATTTGGATTTACAAAAAAATACTGTAAAAAATTAGAGTTATTTTCTGTAAAATTAGGATTTTTTTTAACAGTGCAGGCAAAAAGGTGAAAAATATTTTAAAAATTGTTTAGGTACAAACAATACTCAAAATCTCTTATGATCTTGACACAATCACACACACACAATCAAAACACACTCAGCTCAACACAACAAAGTCTCTCTCTCTCTCTCTCTCTCGAAGTACTGGTGCACCAGTCTGGCCGGTGTTTCTGGCCATGGTTTAATTCTGTTTGTCTTTCCTACAGAAAAACACCGCCCAATTTCCCCAATTTCTGTTTTGTTTTTTTAAATATTAATTGTTCTGTACATGTTCTGAATACTTTTACGTAATTTGAATCTTGCTGTCCCTGAGGTAATTTTCCTTAGGAATCCCTCACATGGCAACACTCTTAGGGAACTAGGGTTACATGTGTAACCTGACATGTTTTGTTAGTCATGTCAAAGCAATAACCTAATCCCAAAAACACCATAAGAGTTCCATCTCAGAGAGCCAACACATATATCAGTTGTAGACTCACTATTGCAGTGCAATGTGGGATTGAACGAGTTCAGTCTATAAATACACTGTGGTTTCAGATACCACTACAAATGCCCTGTTTAAGAGTATAGGGGACAGTTTTGGACAAAGCCATTGTTCTCGAGTGACTTGTTCAAAATTAGCTTCATTAATGACATGAATTATATTTTCAGGCAGTGCATTATGGGATAGAAATTGTGTTTTATTGTAATTTTGGATTATCAGAAGTTATTAACTTAAAACTTACTAAAAGATGATGTGAATATTTGGACAGACATTTTTAAAGATTGAAAAAACATTATTGGAGCGTTTTTCAAACCTTCATATAATAAATTAGTATAAAACATAAAAAGATAACTCCTAATATGTGACTATGCTGCATATTTGTGTACTTTCCATAGACAATGATTATTAAATTAAAGTGAAACACTATTTATATGACACTATTGAAGCAGTTTTACAGAAATTAACATCCTGAATGGATGTCTGCAAGCTGAGTGGAATTTCCTGTTTATTTGCACTCTAAAAACACTTGCGGCAGAGCTTTGAGGGTGTGTGGGGAGTTTCCCATCCTGCTTGTGGTTTAAAAAAGCTTTGCGGAACAGAAAGTGAAATCTGACCCGTTAGTAAAAGTCAATCGCAGCTCAGAAAGGGAAAGAAAACAGCATCAAATTCTTGTCAAGGTTTGTGCAGAGAAATATTTAATCAGTGTCTTATTGGTTTAAATAGAAAAGTTCACTTCATCTCCAGCGGGATAAACTGAAGGAAGAGCTTTGAAGAACAGAGAAGGTGAGTGAAGAATCAAGCAACACATTTGTAGAATTCATAAGAATAAAATATGAAAACATAAAAATGTCTTGCACTGGAACTTGTTTCTCTATTATTTTAACCCAGTCTGCAGATCTGAGGTCAGTCACAGATATTAAATCTGCAGAACTAATATTAGTTGTAAACATGATGTAAATTAAACAGGACAAGAGCTTAATTATGGCTAAATCAGAAAGAACAATATTGACAGAAAGCGATGTTAGAAAAATCAAAGCGCTGGATCACATTTAAGTCTCAGAACAATACTTTAAAATATAAATACATTATTCAGATTAATATATTATGATACTGTTATATTCATCTTTCAATTTATATCTATACATCTCCATAAATGCATAAAGATGTTTCAATAACACTTTACAATAATGTATAATTTATTAACATTAGTTAATGCATTAGTCAACATTAAATATGATGATTTTATTAACCGTTAATAAAAATGCAAGTGTTCAGGTTAATTTACAAGTGCATGAACTAGTTACCAGATTCTACTTTTGATTAAATAAAAAATCTTGTTAGTGAATGAGGAAATTAACAGTCAAATTAATACATTCTGAATTAATTAATTAATTAATTAATTTTGATTTAACTGTTCCTGTTCAGCATTCAACTCTTCTCTGATTTTCTCCTTTTCTTCTCTCAATCTTCTTGTTTGCTTTCTCCCCTTTTCCTCTCTCTGTTTCCGCTTCTGTCTCTCTTATTTAATTCTTTAGTTCAGATCTCATTTTAGTTTTACACACTCTGCTCTGGTTTCCATCTCTTTCCATCTCTGTCTCTTTTCTCACTCCATCCCCACAATGTTCATTCGTTGTAGGAAGGAAGAAGACAGGGTCGGCTGAAGCTGAGACTCGTGAGGCTTTATTAACAGAAAGTGAAAGCGAAACCAAAAAAACAAAAACAAACGGGGCGCTCGTTCTGCGCTCGGCGCTCAGTATTCCCACAACAGTCTTTAAAGTATTTCTCCCGGGTGGCCGCAACTTTCTCACGGACACTCTCTCTCCCCGTCCTCCACTTCCTGGTGGCTTATATCCGGTCTCCTCCCGCCAGCTACTGCAACGAGACACAGGTGTTTTTATATTTTGCACTTGACCCACTTACGCCGCGCATGTCTTCCGACTCTTTCTTCCGCTGCAGACCTCGCTGAACCACGCCCCCCTCACAACATACCCCCACCGTCCGACTCAGGCCGGGGCACCATCCGGCCTGCGGCCCCCCCCTCCCCCATTCCTGGAGAGGAAGTCAGCTACTGCCATCTGCACGCCCGGTCTATGGACCACCTTGAACTTAAATGGCTGTAACGCCAGATACCACCGGGTGAAACGCGCGTTGGTATCCTTCATGCAGTGGAGCCACTGCAGGGGCGCGTCTTCCGAACAGAGGGTGAATTCCCGCCCCAGGAGATAATATCGAAGAGTGAGGACCGCCCACCTGATGGCCAAACACTCCTTCTCTATGGTGCTGTACTTCGTCTCTCTCTTCGAGAGCTTCCGACTGATGTACAGCACCGGGCGTTTCTCACCCCTTATCTCCTGGGACAGGACTGCTCCCAGCCCCCTGTCCGATGCGTCAGTCTGCAACACAAAAGGGAGAGAAAAGTCAGGAGAGTGTAATAGCGGGCAGCCACACAGCGCAGCCTTAACCTGGGTGAAGGCCTGCTGACACGGCTCTGTCCACTGGACCGGGTCTGGTGCTTCCTTTTTAGTGAGGTCAGTCAGCGGGCTGGTGAGGTCGAATACTTAGGTACAAACCTTCTACAATATCCTGCCAGCCCCAGGAACTGCCTCACCTCCTTTTTGGTTTTGGGTCACGGGCAGGTCGCAACTGCAGCAGTTTTATCAATTTGGGGATGCACCTGCCCATGACCCAAGTGGAAACCCAGATATCTGACTTCCACCCGCCCAATCGCACACTTCCTCGGGTTGGCAGTCAGGCCGGCCTCCCTCAGCGCCCCCTCAGCGCCCCCTCAGCGGCATATGCGGCATGTGGGCGCAGGACCTGGTCCATGAGGCGCTGGATAGTGGCCGGCGCTCCGAACAACCCGAAGGGAAGGGTGACAAATTGGTGCAATCCGAACGGCGTTGTGAAGGCTGTTTTTTCTTTGGATAAGAGAGATAAGGGGATCTGCCAATAAATCCAGTGTCGAATAAAATCGAGCATTGGATACGCGTCAAACTTCGACATGGCATTCACCTTGCGATAATCCACAAAGAACCGTATCGAGCCGTCCGTTTTAGGAACCAAAACTATCGGGCTCGCCCAATTGCTGTGGGACTCTTCTATCACCCCCATATCAAGCATGGCCTCTAATTCGGCCTGAACTACTTTCTTTTTGTGTTCAGGCTGTCTATATGGATGGCTACGGACCACTACGCCTGGTTCAGTCTCAATATGGTGCTGAATGAGATCCGTTCGGCCAGGCAGGGATGAGAGGTCGTCAGCGAACTCCGCTTGCAACTTGGCAATGTCAGTGAGCTGGGATGGCGAGAGGTGATCTCCCCCAGGGGCCAAAGAGAGAGATTGACTTTTGGTGTTCACCTCTGGCCCAAGAGCCTAATCCCCATTCACTGCCATTGCCAGCATCACCGACTCCGCCTCGTTCCATTTGTTAAGAAGGTTGAGGTGGTATATCTGACGTGCCCCGTTCCTATCTGTTCGAAGGACCTCATAATTGAGATCTCCAACTCGTCGTGTGACCTCAAAGGGCCCTTGCCACTTGGCGAGTAATTTGGAGCTGGATCAGGGGAGTAATACAAGAACCTTCTCTCCCGGTGTAAATTTACGCAGTTTGGCACCTCTGTTGTACAGCTGGCTCTGTTTGTCCTGGGCCTGTTGAAAATTCTCCATGGAGAGCCGCTCCAAAATGTGTGGAGTTTTGCTCTCAAGTCCAGTACATACTGAATTTTGTTTTGGCTATTAGAAGGTCCGTCCTCCCAAGATTCTCAAAGGATGTCCAACACCCCACGGGGCTGACGTCCGTAGAGAAGCTCGAAGGGGGAAAACCCTGTGGAGGCTTGCGGGACCTCCCGCACAGCGAACAAGAGAGGCTCCAACCACTTATCCCAATTTTTGGTGTCTTCATGCACGAACTTGCGAATCATGTTTTTCAACGTGTAATTAAACTGCTCCACCAGGCCATCTGTTTGTGGGTGGTAGACGCTGGTGCGAACGGATTTAATGCCCAATAACTCATATAGTTCGTGCAAGGTACGTGACATAAACGCTGTGCCCTGATCAGTGAGAATCTCTTTCGGGATTCCCACTCGGGAGATTATTCGAAACAGTGCCTCCGCAACACTTTTCGCTGAAATGCTGCGGAGGGCGACTGCCTCTGGGTATCGGGTTGCATAGTCGACTATCATCAATGCAAATCGATGCCCACGTGCGGAACGTTCTAATGGCCCGATGAGGTCCATGCCAATTCTCTCAAAGGGGACCTGCATAAGAGGAAGGGGGCGCAAAGGCGCTTTTGGGGCGGCCAGTGGGTTTACCAACTGACATTCGCGACAAGCCGCGCACCATCGGCGAACATTCTCGTGGATGCCCGGCCAAAAGAATCGGGCCATGAGATTATTTAGTGTTGCTGTCTGTCCTAAATGGGCTGCCATCGGATTACAATGAGCCGCCTGGAAAAGCATTTCCCGGCGGCTTTTTGGGAT
This sequence comes from Rhodeus uyekii, assembly GCA_037043235.1. Classification (NCBI taxonomy): domain Eukaryota; kingdom Metazoa; phylum Chordata; class Actinopteri; order Cypriniformes; family Acheilognathidae; genus Rhodeus; species Rhodeus uyekii. The sequence continues at coordinate 90,621 of JAWRVZ010000473.1, read as the reverse complement.
TAACAACAGGGTTGTATCCTGGTTTGTCTGAGCGTCTTTGGTCACTCGGTACAACCTATCTTTGATTATGGCGAAATACGGGTAGGAGAGCGGTCGTTCCTGTTGGAGGAGCTGACCGTCGATGGAACGGACCTGTTCAAAGGCATTTTTCAGCGTCTCGTCCTGGGATTGCTCCAGGGGAAAGTCATCACCCTCCAGGAGGATCTGCTTCCCAAGAGTGCTCGGTTCCCCCGAGGCCGATCCCAGAGCCTCCCCCAGCTGCACGGCCGCCCCTCACCCTCTATTTACCAAAGAGACATCCGCACATAAATACCCCAACAATTGACTGAACGCTGGCCAATTTGTTCCCAAAATCAGCGGATGTCGGAGGTGCGGGTTAACTGCCACCTCCAGACTATGCTTTTGCCCCCGGAATTGAATAACAGCAGGCCATAAAGGATATTTCACCACATCCCCGTGCACGCACCGTACCCAAACCATGCGGCTCCTATCCAATGCCTCGGGCTGAATCAGGCTTTGATGAATTGAGGTTTGGTTGCAACCTGAATCCACCAAAGCCTGATACGTACCCCCCTTAATACTCACAGGTATTTACATTTACATTTACATTTACATTTACTCATTTAGCAGACGCTGCTTACAATACAAAGTTTCAAACATTCTGAATACAAGTAGCACAAGCATGGGGAGTAGAGAAAAGGGAATTTTTTTTTTTGTTTTTTTTTTTTTTTTTTTTTTGTGAGTGCATGTGTGTGTCATGTTAGGTGCTCATGGAAGAGATGCGTTTTTAGTAGTTTTTTAAACCTCGACAGGGAATCTGCATTCCGGATGAGGGCAGGGAGTGTGTTCCACCAGCCAGGGGTGGTGAATGAAAATGTTCTTGTGATCGTTCTTTTTCCTCTCTGTGATGGAACCACGAGTCGCCGCTCGTTGATCGATCGAAGGTTTCTGGTAGGTGTGTAGAGTTGTACCAATGAGTGGAAGTATGAAGGTGCTGAGTTTGTGTAAGTTTTGTATGCAAGAGTCAGTGCTTTGAATTTGATGCGTGCTGCGAGAGGGAGCCAGTGTAGTGAGATGAAGAGTGGTGTGACATGAGACCTTTTCGGTTGGTTGAAGACCAGACGAGCTGCTGCATTCTGGATCAGTTGTAGGGGTTTGATTGCATTTGCAGGAAGCCCAACCAGAAGAGCGTTGCAGTAGTCCAGTCTGGAAATGACCATGGCCTGCACCAGAAGTTGCGTAGCTTGCTCAGTGAGGAATGGCCTGATCCTTCTAATGTTGTACAGTGCAAACCTGCATGATCGAGCCGTCTTTGCAATGTGGTCCTTGAAAGTCAGCTGGTCCTCAAAGATCACTCCAAGATTTCTGACAGACTTTGAAGGGGTTATCGTGGTAGCACCGTTCTGGATAGTGAAATCATGCTGTCGGGTTGGATCGGCAGGAAAGACTAAAAGCTCTGTCTTTGCCAGGTTGAGCTGCAGATGATGCTCTTTCATCCATGTCGAGATGTCCGCTAGGCAGCTTGTGATTCTCGCAGCCACCGTTGGATCATCTGGTTGAAATGATATGTAGAGCTGAGTGTCATCTGCGTAGCAGTGATAGGAGAAGCCGTGTGCCTCTATGATGGGACCCAGTGATGTGGTGTACATGGAGAAGAGAAGTGGTCCAAGAACTGAGCCCTGTGGAACACCGGTGATCAGTTGACATTCTTTGGAGACCTCCCCGCACCATGCCACCCTGAAGGACCTATCCGTGAGATAGGATTCAAACCACTGAAGGGGAGTTCCGGTGATGCCCAGTGACGAGAGGGTAGATAAAAGGATTTGGTGATTAACAGTGTCAAAGGCAGCAGAAAGATCCAAAAGAATGAGAACTGACGATTTTGAATCAGCTTTTGCACTCCTTAGAGCTTCCGTGACAGATAGTAATGCCGTCTCGGTTGAATGGCCCTTCTTGAAGCCAGACTGGTTGATGTCCAACCGGTCATTCTGAGACAGAAAAGAAGATACTTGGTTAAAAACAACACGTTCAAGAGTTTTAGATATGAATGGTAGGAGAGAGACAGGTCTGTAATTATCAACGAGTGATGCGTTCAATGTGGGTTTTTTGAGCAGTGGGGTTACCCGAGCCTGCTTGAACGCGGTGGGGAAGGATCCCGTGTGAAGGGATGTGTTGATGATGTGAGTAAGTGCTGGTAAGATTGTAGGAGAGATGGCTTGTAGAAGGTGTGAGGGGATTGGGTCTAAAGGGCAGGTGGTTGGATGGCTGAGAAAAGGTAGAGAGAAGAGATTTATACAAACTCAGGTCAGATGGGTCCTTTGACTTGCGCCATTTTCTCTCAGCTGCCCTTAGCTTGGCCCTGTGTTCATGAAGAACATCAGTTAGCCAGGGGCTAGAGGGAGTAGCACGTGATGACCTGGAAGAGAGTGGACAGATATTATCTAGGCAAGACGTTAGAGTAGAACATAAGGTATCTGTTGCTGTATTCGCATCCAGAGTTGAGAACTGTTTGTGAGAGGGAAGAGAGGATGAGACGATAGAGGAGAATTGAGAAGGAGAGAGAGAGCGCAGGTTACGCCTGAAAGTGACTGGAAGAGGGGTTGGTGTTGCAGGATTAGTAAGATGCATATGAAATGTAATGAAAGAGTGGTCAGAAACATGCAGTGGTTTAACTAGAGTGTTGTCTGTGGTGCAGTTGCGTGTGTAGATCAAGTCGAGTTGATTGCCCGACTTGTGAGTACCTGTGGTGATGAGTCGGTTGAGGTCAAATGAGGCTAGGAGAGAGAGGAAGTCTGTAGCGCCAGGCTTCTCCAAATGTATGTTGAAGTCACCAAAGACGACCAGCGGAGTGCCATCCTCAGGAAATGAGGACAGCAGCATATCCATCTCCTCAACAAAGGTGCCCAGCTGACCTGGAGGGCGATAGATTACAACAAAGTGGATTATTGCAGGAGATGAAACTGTAATGGAGTGAAATTCGAACGAATTGTACATGCATAAGGAGGAGTGAGTAGAGTATGTCCAGTTATTAGAAATGAGGAGACCTGTGCCCCCACCCCTACCAGACTGGCGAGGAGTGTGGGAGAAAGAGAAATTGTTAGAGAGAGCAGCGGGAGTTGCTGAGTCCTCTGGACGAATCCATGTCTCAGTCAAACCTAGGATATTAAGAGCAGAGTTAGTAGCAAAGGCTGGGATAAAGGTAGCTTTATTGACTGCTGACTGACAGTTCCAGAGACCTACAGAGATGGAGAGAGGTGCATTAGAGGAAGGAACAGAATGCAGGTTGTTAATGTTGCGCCACCTTCGGCGAGTGTTAACAGAGCGACGTTGAGAGACGACAGGAATATACTGAAAGCACATGATAGCAGAGAAAGTGTAGTGTGAAAGTAAGAAAAAGGGGAATAGAAATATTAGACAGACTTGCTGGTGTCGTTGCTCGGTGGAGTCGCGCAGGTAGAGTCGAACGTCTTTACACTCGTCTGTCTTCACACGAGGACGCTGAAACGCTTCCGCTGACGCTTCCGCGACAGCGTGCGCAGCAGCTAATTATCCTGTTTCGGTGAAAACAGCCAAATGCCACGCCCACAGCTCCGCGTTGCGTTAGAAGTGCAATAGAAGGCAAAAACACACGAGGTAGAAAAACTGTTTTGACCGAAACTAACACGCCGAGTCGCCACGCGGTAAACAAACAAACAATAGCAGTACAGTTACCACAGTTACCAAAGATTACTCCTTGCTAATGACTACTGATTCGCAGAATGAAACCAAAACAAAGTATGTAAACAAGACTCACGTGTTCTCTCTCAGCTGGCAAACGCTTCTCCTAATATTTCTCCTAGTTACACGAGTTTATATTTGCTCACGGGCGCCAAATATATATATTTATAAATATATATATATTTGAGCACTGGACGTGCTCCACTTCCTGCCATCGAGCACGTCCAGAGGAAACGCTGTCTGCGTCGAGCTCGCAGCATCCTTAAGGACCCCTCTCACCCAGCCCACAGACTATTCTCCCTCCTTCCCTCCGGCAGGCGTTTCAGGTGCCTCCGGACCAGAACCAGCAGACTAAAGAACAGTTTCTTCCCCAGAGCTGTCACTTTACTGAACTCTAAACCTTGCTGACCCCACTCCTCTCTCACCCCCACCCCCACCATCCCACTTCCCTCACAGACTCTCCTCTTACCCCCCCCAACATCCCTCTCCCCTCATAGACTACTCTCCCCCCCACCATCCCACTCCCCTCACTGACTCCTCTCCCCCCCCACCGCCATCCCACTCCCCTCACAGACTCTCCTCTTACCCCCCCCCACCATCCCACTCCCCTCATAAACTCCTCTCCCCCCCCCACCACCATCCCACTCCCATCCAGACTCTCCTCTCACCCCCCACCATCCCAATCCCCTCACAGACTCTCCTCTCTCCCCCACCATCCCACTCCCCTCACAGACTCTCCCCTCTCCCCCTAAACCATCATCCTACCACCCTCATAGACTCCTCTTATCCCCCCCACCAGCCCACTCCCCTCATAGACTCCTCTCCCCCCCACCATCCAACTCCCCTCATAGACTCCTTTCACCCCCCTGCCCCCCCACCACCATCCCACTCCCCTCACAGACTCTCCTCTCTCCCCCACCACCATCCCACTCCCCTCACACACTCTCCTCCCACACACCCCACCATCCCACTCCCCTCACTGACTCCTCTCCCCCCCACCACCATCCCACTCCCCTCACAGACTCCTCTCTCCCCCACCACCATCCCACTCCCCTCAGACTCTCCTCTTACCCCCCACCATCCCACTCCCCTCATAGACTCCTCACCCCCCCCTCACCATCCCACTCCCCTCATAGACTCCTCTCTCCCCCACCACCATCCCACTCCCCTCACAGACTCTCCTCTTACCACCATCCTCACAGACTCTCCTCTTACCACCATCCCATTCCCCTCTCCCCCACCACCATCCCACTCCCCTCAGACTCTCCTCTTACCCCCACCATCCCACTCCCCTCATAGACTCCTCTCTCCCCCACCACCATCCCACTCCCCTCACAGACTCTCCTCTTACCACCATCCCACTCCCCTCTCCCTCACCACCATCCCACTCCCCTCACAGACTCTCCTCTTACCACCATCCCACTCTCCTCATAGACTCCTCCCCACCATCCCACTCCCCTCATAGACTCCTCTCCCCCCCACCACCATCCCACTCTCCTCATAGACTCCTTCCCCCCCATCCCACTCCCCTCATTGACTCATCTCTCCCGCACCACCATCCCACTCCACTCATAGACCCTCCTCTTACCCCCATCACCATCCCACTCCCCTCACAGACTCTTCTCTTACCCCCCCACCACCATCCCACTCCCCTCACAGACTCTCCTCTTACCCCCACCACCATCCCACTCCCCTCACAGACTCTCCTCTTACCCCCACCACCATCCCACTCCCCTCACAGACTCTCCTCACCCCCACCACCCCACTCCCCTCACAGACTCCCCCACCACACCAGACTCCTTCACTGCCCCCCCCACTACTACCCTTATAGACTCTTCGCTCACTCTGTTACTCACTTATTTGTGCCATTTGCACTGCCGACTGTTCATTACAGTAACAACTGTTTACAACAACTGTTTACTGCTTACAGTAACAACTGTTTACACTTGCACCTTGCACTACTGTACTTTAGCTGGAACATGCTCATTTGCACTACCAACTGTTCATACAGTACCAACTGTTTACATTTCGCATCTCACTTATTTGCACTGTCCATGCTCATTGCACTACCTTAAATTTAATGCTCACCTTAAGCTAACAATTGTATACATCTACCTGTAAGACTCTGTTTATAGTTAGAGACATCTGTATATACATTTACAGCACATATTCACCTGTAAATGCTGTTTATAGACACCTGTAATTATATTTATAGCACACACTCACCTGTTATAGTAATAACCATCTGTATATTTATATTCATTGTACATATTACCTGTAAATCCTGTACATCTCCATATCCTGCACTTATGCAACCATTGTATATATCCTGCACTTGCTGCTATTGCACTTCTGGTTAGACCTAAACTGCATTTCGTTGCCTTGTACCTGTACTTGTGTAATGACAATAAAGTTGAATCTAATCTAATCTAATCTAAAATGCCACGCCCACAGCTCCGCGTTGCGTTAGAAGTGCAATAGAAGGCAAAAACACACGAGGTAGAAAAACTGTTTTGACCGAAACTAACACGCCGAGTCGCCACGCGGTAAACAAACAAACAATAGCAGTACAGTTACCACAGTTACCAAAGATTACTCCTTGCTAATGACTACTGATTCGCAGAATGAAACCAAAACAAAGTATGTAAACAAGACTCACGTGTTCTCTCTCAGCTGGCAAACGCTTCTCCTAATATATCTCCTAGTTACACGAGTTTATATTTGCTCACGGGCGCCAAATGCCACGCCCACAGCTCCGCGTTGCGTTAGAAGTGCAATAGAAGGCATTGTCTTCCGACTCTTTCTCCCGCTGCAGACCTCGCTGAACCACGCCCCCCTCGCCAAACTCTTTTTTTCTCTCCTCTTCCTCGGTCTCCTCTCTTCTTCCTCTCATCTGAATCTCTGAACATCTTCAAGCATCTGATTACTGTAATGTCCTCCTCCATTCTGCTCTATCATTGAGTCAATCTTCTTCATGAGATCATTCACCTGCTCTCTGTTACTCTGATCCTTATTGTTGAAGACGTGAAATCTGTGTCTCCACTGATCAAATAGATGCCTTAAAGTACAGCTGCTCTTAATGATTTAAGAGGTTCTGTAGAAAACACCTGCAATGGTGAATAGTGAATTCAAGTAAATTAAACTCTTAAATTAATTTTAACCCCCTCTATTTTAACCCCCTCTTTCTCTATGTTCAGATGAAACACTTTATTCTCTATTTGCAATCTGATATTTCTCTGCTAACTGTTTTATTTTCTAACTTGTTTTTGTACGTTTTGGAGTGTTTTTGTTCTCCACTCTTTATGTGGTAAAAGAAAGCTGGTGAACCTGGTATTCACAGCTGAATTGTTGAGAGGAAGTAACTTACACACACACACACACACACACACACACACACACAGGAAGTGCATATTCAGTCATAGACTTCCATAGAAACAACAGATGACATTTTTGCAGATTTATTAAAAAAGAAAAACTGAAATATCACATGGTTCTCAGCATTCAGACCCTTTGCTGTGACACTCATATATTTAACTCAGGTGCTGTCCATTTATTCTGATCATCCTTGAGATGGTTCTCCAGCTGTGTTTGATTAGGAAAGGCACGCACCTGTCTATATAAGACCTTACAGCTCACAGTGCATGTCGGAGCAAATGAGAATCATGAGGTAAAAGGAACTGCTGAAGAGCTCAGAGACAGAATTGTGGCAAGGCAGAGATCTGGACAAGGTTACAAAAACATTTCTGATGGCCTCCATAATCAGTGGCCAAAAACAGTGGCCTCCATAATCCTTAAATTATGGGATTGCTACTTCCTAGGGATGCTACTTCCTGCTTTGCTACTGTTCGGACGCTCTTGCTTACAGCTCTGCGCTTTTCTCTATTGCTTTTATATTTTATCTCCTAATTTTAACTTCAGCAAATCAGCACAGTGCTCAAACGACAAATATTGGCACCAACAAAGTTTCTAACTGGAAGAATTGCAACAAAAAAGGGGAATTTTTCTCAAACCAGCCTCCCATTGACGGCAGCCATCAGCTTACATTCCGGAGAAGGGAAAACACAGCTGCCTACACTAAATAATATGCCTCCTCTGGTTGAAGAATCTACCTGCTGCACAAACTGCCACAGACTTCTACAAAGGATTGCAGTTCTTGAAACAAAGCTACTTGTGGGACTACCAAACCAGACGGAACACACAACAGAGCTTCATCATGGACGTCCCCAGCACACAGCCGGTGAGTCCCATGAATCTAATGCTCCTAAACAGGCCATACTGAGTGCCGAAATTGATCAACATACTAATCGATGGCACAAACAGGGAGCGAGACCCAAAGGCACTCAAGACATCAGATTGTCACGAGTATCGCATTTTGTAGCGTCCTCTACCCCAAACACTAGCTCCCTACCACCGCCAATACATCTGGAGAACAGATTTGAAGTGTTAATGAATGTGAGTGAGGAATCTCCAGACATGATGAATGTGGTTGAGGAATCCCAAAACATGATCGGACACAGATCAAATCAGCCAGCAGCTAACACCGATGCTAACTGCCGCTCAAGGTGGCAGACACTCAGCTCTTAGAGCAGCCGAGCCCAGGACTCTGATAGTGGGTGACTCTATTATCAGAAATATTAGCAGCAGGGATACAACTACATGCTGCCTTCCACAAGCAACAGTTTCTGATGTAAACAGGGAACTTAAGAGCATTCTGATGAAATATAAAAATGCAAACCGACTAATCATCCACGTGGGAAAGAATGATATTCGGAAGGAGCAGTCAGAACTCCTTAAAAGGGATTTCAATGAACTTTTTGAAATGCTCAGAAGTCTAAAAGTTCAGTCGTTCATCAGTGGACCACTCCCAGCAAGAGGAACAAATAGATTTACACGTTTGCTTGGGCTTAACACATGGCTGCAAAAAACCTGCAACTTAAAGGGACTGAATTTCATGGACAACTTCAATCTGTTCTGGAGTCAGAGACAGTTGTTCACACATGATGGCCTGCGCCCAAACGAACTGGGCTCAAGAGTGCTAAAGGACAATATCTACTTCTCCCTCCATCATCCTTCAGCAGTGTGTGCAAATCCACCTAATCTGAATGGCACAAACACACCTGGACAGAGTACAGCTGACCACAGGACTTCATTTCAGCACCTGAATGGACATGCGGCTGACACATCCCACAAGGACAGCGATAACACCACGCAGCCACAACAACCACTGTTCACGGGCACAATCCTGACTGAGCCCTGCCCAGAGAGCTCACCGATAGACAGTGACGTGTTAGAACTGCTCCAAGTTTCAGCAGCCAAGGACAACTTTCGGGAAAACAGCCAGGGCCAGGACAACATATTACAGCCACCAGTAACACCAGAGCAACAGCCTCTTTCACCGGATACGCTATCCCTCTCCCCAGCATCCCCCCTGCTGTGTTTCTCTGAGAAAATGGAGGAACTGGTGTATGCTGTAACCAAACTCGCCCACTCTTTTGCTGCGAGCCCCCAGACATTAACAAAAAAGCAGCGAGCTCCACAACCACCAAAGACTGTGGGTCCAGCTCGACCTCCCCCTCCTCCTGCGAGAGCTCTTCGGCCGCTACCACAACGCCAGGGCCCTCACCCTCCTCTATCTGTTCTAGGTGAACCAAAAACAACTGATAAAAGCTCTCAGTGATGTGTGTCGGGTCCCCGCTATGATAACAGTGACTTTGTCAAATGTTTACAGAACAAGCGGGAACCCAGTGTGCCTGCTTTCTCTATTTCAGTTTTATTACGTGATAGAAAGCCAAAGGCCTTCTCAAACCGTTTGGCAAACCCACTTAATCTGTTGCATATTACACGCCAAACTAAGATTACTGTAGAGACAGAAAGTAAGACTGTTAAGTTAGCACTTTTAAACATCCGTTCACTTAAAAATAAATCACTTCTAGTCAATGATTTAATAACCACAAACAATCTAGATTTTATGCTTCTAAATGAAACATGGCTTGAAGAAAGTTGCAGTTCAACAATCCTGAATGAAACAGCCCCTCCTAACTTTACTTTTATGAGTGTCTGCAGAGCTGTTAGAAGAGGTGGATGTGAAGCTGCTCTATTTAAAGATGTCTATCAATGCAAGCAAGTGTCATTTGGTGATTACTTGTCTTTTGAATATTTGGGTATTGTGTTAAAAGGTGCTCCTCGCATTCTACTTTTAGTCATTTACAGGCCTCCAAAATACTCTCCAGCCTTTGTGGAGGACTTTACAGAACTGCTATCAGCAACTTCCTCAGAGTTTGACTGTCTTGCTATTACTGGGGACTTTAACATCCACATAGAAAATGCAGAATCCAAAATGGCAAAAGAAATTCTAACAGTTTTGAATACTTTTGATCTGACATTAAGGATGTAGCTCTATCAGATCATTTCTGTATTTTCTTTGATATATTGATCTCTCCGACTGTTGAAGCTAGATCTATATCGGTCAAAAAGCGATGCTTAAATGAGAATACTAGTGCTCTGTTTATGAAGGCTATATCTTTAACACCAAGTATATCTGCAGACTCTGTTGATTTTCTTCTTGATTCTTTTAACTCAAAAGTTCAGAATGTTATTGATAACATTGTTCCTGTGAAAGTCAGGAAGAAGAGTGGCAGACAAAAATCACCCTGGAGGAATTCAACAGCAGTGCAAAATATGAAAAGACAATGCAGAAAAGCTGAGCGCATGTGGCGAAAGACAAATCTTGAAATCCACTATAACATCTATAAAGATAACCTTCATGCTTTCAATGTGGAACTAGGCAAAGCTAGACAGACCTTCTTCTCAAATATTATAAACAGAAACTTAAACAAGACCCGCACTCTTGCATGTTTATTTGTATAGACCATTTCATACACAATGGTAATTCAAAGTGCTTTACATAAAGAAGAATGATAAAAGTAAAACATTAAAAATGATTAAAAGAATAAAAAGATAATACGTATAAAATAAAATGCAAACAGTTCGGACATAGCACAGTGCTCAATCTGCAAATGCATAGGTAAAAATATGTGTTTTGAGTCTTGATTTGAATGTGGCTACTGTTGGAGCACATCTGATCTCTTCTGGAAGCTGGTTCCAGCTGCGGCTGGCGTAACAGCTAAAAGCAGACTCTCCTTGCTTTGAGTGAACCCTGGGTATTACTAAGTGATTTGATCCTGATGATCTTAGTGATCTGTTAGGTTTATATTCTATGAGCATATCTGCAATGTATTGAGGTCCTAGGCCATTGAGGGGTTTATAAACAAGTAACAGTACTTTAAAATCAATTCTAAATGTAACTGGAAGCCAGTGCAAGGACCTGAGGACTGGTGTGATGTGTTCATATTTTCTGGTTCTGCTCAGAATCCTGGCAGCAGCATTCTGTACATGCTGCAGCTGTCTTATGGTCCTTTTGGGAAGGCCATTGAGGAGCCCATTACAGTAATCCATCCTGCTGGTGATGAAAGCATGAACAAGTTTCTCTAAGTCTTGATTGGAGACAAAGCATCTAATTCTTGCAATATTTTTGAGATGATAATATGCTGATTTAGTTATTATTTTTACATGGCTACTGAAACTCAGGTCTGACTCCAAAATCACACCAAGATTCCTGACCTGATTTTTAGTTGTTTGACCCCTAGAGTGAAGGTATGCGTTCACTTTGAGAACTTCATCTTTGTTTCCAAATGCAATGACTTCAGTTTTGTCTTTGTTTAACTGAAGGAAGTTTAGGCACATCCAGTTTCTAATTTCATCAATGCATTGACACAGGGAGTCAATGGGGCTGTAGTCATTTGGTGATAACGCGAGGTAAATCTGGGTGTCATCTGCATAGCTGTGATATGCAATTTGGTTCTTTCTCATTATTTGGCTCAGTGGCAGCATATATAAGTTGAACAGGAGGGGTGCAAGTATTGAACCTTGAGGGACTCCGCATGTCATGGATGTCCACTCAGACTTATGTTCACTGATACTCACATAATAACCTCTCCCTTCTAAGTATGACCTGAACCATTTAAGAACCATCTCAGAAAGCCCAACCCAGTTTTCCAGCCTGTCAAGGAGAATGTTGTGATCTATAGTGTCAAACGCAGCACTGTGGTCGAGTAAAACCAGCACTGATAATTTACCTGAATCTGTGTTAAGACGAATATCATTTATTATCTTTATGAGTGCTGTCTCTGTGCTGTGATGTGGTCGGAAACCAGATAGAAAGTTGTCAAAGTATCCATTCAAGCTTAAGAACTTGTTCAGCTGATTGAAAACAACTTTTTCAATGATCTTGCCTATGAAAGGTAGATTTGAGATTGGTCTGTAATTGCTCAATATGATGTTGTCCAGATTGCTCTTTTTCAGAAGGGGCTTAACAACTGCAGTTTTTAGGGATTTTGGAAAAGTCCCAGAAAGAAGTGAGGCATTCACCACTTCTAGGAGATCTGCTTCTAAACAGTTAAACACGCTTTTGAAAAAAAATGTGGGAAGTATGTCAAGGGCGCAGGTTGATGTTTTAAGGTGCTGTACTGTTTCTTCCAAAATTTTACCATCAATTGCTTCGAAAACAGACATAATAGCTACTTTCTGAGATTGTGGTCTGATCTGTTTTACCCCAGTGCAGCTCAAGGATGTGCTGATCGCCTTTCTGATATTATTTATTTTCTCAGAGAAGAAGGAAGCAAACTCACAGCATTTGCTGTCTGAGAGCATTTCACTGGGAATCTGCCTTGGGGGATTTGTTAGTCTCTCTACAGTAGCAAAAAGAGTGCGGGTGTTGTTTAAGTTTGTGTTTATAATATTTGAGAAGAAAGTCTGTCTAGCTTTGCCTAGTTCCACATTGAAAGCATGAAGGTTATCTTTATAGATGTTATAGTGGATTTCAAGATTTGTCTTTCGCCACATGCGCTCAGCTTTTCTGCATTGTCTTTTCATATTTTGCACTGCTGTTGAATTTCTCCAGGGTGCTTTTTGTCTGCCACTCTTCTTCCTGACTTTCACAGGAGCAATGTTATCAATAACATTCTGAACTTTTGAGTTAAAAGAATCAAGAAGAAAATCAACAGAGTCTGCAGATATGCTTGGTGTTAAAGATATAGCCTTCATAAACAGAGCACTAGTATTCTCATTTAAGCATCGCTTTTTGACCGAGATAGATCTAGCTTCAACTGTCGGAGAGACCAATATATCAAAGAAAATACAGAAATGATCTGATAGAGCTACATCCTTAATGACAATGGATGAGATGTTTAGACACTTACTGATAATTAAATCTAGTGTATGTCCTCGATTGTGTGTGGGTCTATGTACATGCTGAGTCAGATCAAAAGTATTCAAAACTGTTAGAATTTCTTTTGCCATTTTGGATTCTGCATTTTCTATGTGGATGTTAAAGTCCCCAGTAATAGCAAAACAGTCAAACTCTGAGGAAGTTGCTGATAACAGTTCTGTAAAGTCCTCCACAAAGGCTGGAGAGTATTTTGGAGGCCTGTAAATGACTAAAAGTAGAATGCGAGGAGCAACTTTTAACACAATACCCAAATATTCAAAAGACAAGTAATCCCCAAATGACACTTGCTTGCATTGATAGACAAAATTTAAATAGAGCAGAATATTAAATATTTAATTATAAAACCTTAATATTATACATTTCTCTCTCTCTCTCTCTCTCTCTCTCTCTCTCATACGTATTATGGTGCTCTACACTTATCAATGACAGTAGTATCTTGAGACTCCAGTAATGACTACGATGACAGACCTGTGCGGTTCATGAATGTGATGATGATTGTGATGGTGTCACTGCACTGTTATAATGAGGCCTTTAAATCAGTTCGGGAAGCGCCTCATTGTCAGTTATTGGTGCTGGATCGTCAACATTTGGTTCTGAAAGAGGTGAAGAGGCTCCCACTCCCAATCTGGCATCCTGGGAAACCGTTTCTCTCGTGCATCACGATAAAACAACTTTGCTTTCCATAATGCGGTATTTTTTAATTGGTATTTTTTATTAGACCAGTGGCAAAGGATTGCTGTATATAACATATATGTATTATGTCAATGTCAAGTCAACTTAATTTATATAGCGCTTTTTTGCAGCTTTACAGTGAAAACAGGACAACAATAAAAACTAAAGTTTGTTTTGGCTGAACAGCACCTCTAGAAGAGCCAATCAGTAATACTGATGAATATCAAGTTTTAAGTGTCCCCAACTAAGCAACCCAGAGGCAAGAACCAAAACTCCAGCAGGAGACAGAATGAATGAAGAACAGAATGGGGGAAAAAATCCTTGGGAGAAACCAGGCTTAGTCGGGGGACCAGTTCTCCTATGGCCAACAGCCAAACAAGGCATGATTATTATATTGACAACATTTCAGTTCAAAATATTAAATACAGTTCTGTCTGGTTGGTCTAGTAGAGTCACGGTCTCTGCAGACACTTCAGGGCAGTGTTGTGCTCGTGTCCAGATGCAGGTCCTTCATCTGATCTGGATACGGCCGGGCTGTGTGCTAAGCCCATTTCTCTACTCCCTCTTCACCTCCGACTGCAAGCCTGTGTTTGGATCTAATGCCATTGTCAAATTTGCAGACAACACTATGGTGATTGGTCTCATCAGCAATAACGATGAGACTGCCTACAGGGAAGAGATCCAGCACCTGTCTACATGGTGCAACGAAAATAACCTGCTCCTCAACACCACCAAAACGAAGGAGCTCATCGTGGACTTCAGGAAAGAGTCAAGAGGCACACACGACACCATCCACATCAATGGAATGGCCGTTGAGTGTGTCTCTAGCTTCAAGTTCCTGGGGATCCACATCTCGGCTGACATGACCTGGACAACCAACACCTCCAGCCTGGACAAGAAGGCTCACCAGCGCCTGTTCTTCCTGAGGACACTGAGGAAGAATCAGCTCTCCTCGGCTATCCTGGTGAACTTCTACCGCTGCGCAATAGAAAGCATCCTGACGAACTGTGTCACAGTGTGGTATGGGTGCTGCTCTGTCACGGAGCGCAAGGCACTGCAGCGGGTGGTGAAAACTGCCAAACGCATCACAGGGACTCCACTTCCTGTCATTGAGAACATCCAGAGGAAACGCTGTCTGCGTTGAGCTCGCAGCATCCTTAAGGACTCCTCTCACCCAGCCCACAGACTGTTCTCCCTCCTTCCCTCCGGCAGGCGTTTCAGGTGCCTCCAGACTAGAACCAGCAGACTAAAGAACAGTTTCTTCCCCAGAGCTGTCTCTTTACTGAACTCTAAACCTTGCTGACCCCCCTCCCCTCATAGACTCCTCTCCCCCCCCCCCACCATCCCACTCCCCTCACAGACTCTTCTCTTGCCCCCCACCATCCCACTCCCCTCATTGACTCCTCTCTCTTCCACCACTATCCCACTCCCCTCATAGACCCCTCCATCCCACTCCCCTCACAGACTCTCCTCTCACCCCCCCCCCACCATCCCACTCCCCTCATAGACTCCTCTCTCACCCCCCTCCCACCACCATCCCACTCCCCTCATAGACCCCACCATCCAACTCCCCTCATAGACTCCTCTCTCTTCCACCACCATCCCACTCCCCTCATAGACCGCTCCATCCCACTCCCCTCACAGACTCTCCTCTCACCCACCCCCTCCCACCACCATCCCACTCCCCTCATAGACCCCACCATCCCACTCCCCTCATAGACTCCTCTCTCCCCCACCACCATCCCACTCCCCTCATAGACCCCTCCATCCCACTCCCATCACAGACTCTCCTCTCACCCCCCCCCCACCATCCCACTCCCCTCATAGACTCCTCTCTCACCCCCCCCCCCCACCACCATCCCACTCCCCTCATGGACCCCACCATCCCACTCCCCTCATAGACTCCTCTCTCCCCCACCACCATCCCACTCCCCTCATAGACCCCTCCATCCCACTCCCCTCACAGACTCTCCTCTTACCCCCCACCATCCCATTCCCCTCATAGACTCCTCTCCCCCCCACCAGCATCCCACTCCCCTCATAGACCCCTCCATCCCACTCCCCTCACAGACTCTCCTCTCACCCCCCCCACCATCCCACTCCCCTCATAGACTCCTCTCTCACCCCCCCTCCCACCACCATCCCACTCCCCTCATAGACCCCACCATCCCACTCCCCTCATAGACTCCTCTCTCCCCCACCACCATCCCATTCCCCTCTCCCCCCCCACCATCCCACTCCCCTCACAGACTCTTCTCTTACCCCCCACCATCCCACTCCCGTCATAGACTCCTCTCTCCCCCACCACCATCCCAATCCCCTCATAGACCCCTCCCTCCCACTCCCCTCATAGACTCCTCTCTCACCCCCTCTCCATCCCACTCCCCTCATAGACTCCTCTCTCCGCCCCACCACCACCACCACCATCCCACTCCCCTCATAGACTCCTCTCTCTTCCACCACCATCCCACTCCCCTCATAGACCCCTCCATCCCACTCCCCTCACAGACTCTCCTCTCACCCCCCCCCCCACCATCCCACTCCAACCATAGACTCCTCTCTCCCCCACCACCATCCCACTCCCCTCATAGACCCCACCATCCCACTCCCCTCATAGACTCCTCTCTCCCCCACCACCATCCAACTCCCCTCATAGACCCCACCATCCCACTCCCCTCATAGACTCCTCTCTCACCCCCCCTCCCCACCACCATCCCACTCCCCTCATAGACCCCTCCATCCCACTCCCCTCACAGACTATCCTCTTACCCCCCCCACCATCCCACTCCCCTCATAGACTCCTCTCTCCCCCACCACCATCCCACTCCCCTCATAGACCCCTCCATCCCACTCCCCTCACAGACTCTCCTCTCACCCCCCCCACCATCCCACTCCCCTCATAGACTCCTCTCTCACCCCTACTCCCACCACCATCCCACTCCCCTCATAGACCCCACCATCCCACTCCCCTCATAGACTCCTCTCTCCCCCACCACCATCCCACTCCCCTCATAGACCCCTCCATCCCACTCCCCTCACAGACTCTCCTCTTACCCCCCACCATCCCATTCCCCTTATAGACTCCTCTCCCGCCCACCACCATCCCATTCCTCTCATAGACTCCTCTCTCATAGACTCCTCTCCCCCCACCATCCCACTCCCCTCATAGACTCTTCTCTTACCCCCCACCATCCCACTCCCGTCATAGACTCCTCTCTCCCCCACCACCATCCCACTCCCCTCATAGACCCCTCCCTCCCACTCCCCTCATAGACTCCTCTCTCACCCCCTCTCCATCCCACTCCCCTCATAGACTCCTCTCTCCGCCCCACCACCACCACCACCATCCCACTCCCCTCATAGACTCCTCTCTCTTCCACCACCATCCCACTCCCCTCATAGACCCCTCCATCCCACTCCCCTCACAGACTCTCCTCTCACCCCCCCCCCACCATCCCACTCCCCTCATAGACTCCTCTCTCCCCCACCACCATCCCACTCCCCTCATAGACCCCACCATCCCACTCCCCTCATAGACTCCTCCCTCCCCCACCACCATCCCACTCCCCTCATAGACCCCACCATCCCACTCCCCTCATAGACTCCTCTCTCACCCCCCCTCCCCACCACCATCCAACTCCCCTCATAGACCCCTCCATCCCACTCCCCTCACAGACTCTCCTCTCACCCCCCCCACCATCCCACTCCCCTCATAGACTCCTCTCTCACCCCCCCTCCCACCACCATCCCACTCCCCTCATAGACTCCTCTCTCCCCCACCACCATCCCACTCCCCTCATAGACCCCTCCATCCCACTCCCCTCACAAACTCTCCTCTTACCCCCCACCATCCCATTCCCCTCATAGACTCCTCTCCCGCCCACCACCATCCCATTCCTCTCATAGAGTCCTCTCTCATAGACTCCTCTCCCCCCACCATCCCACTCCCCTCACAGACTCTTCTCTTACCCCCCACCATCCCACTCCCGTCATAGACTCCTCTCTCCCCCACCACCATCCCACTCCCCTCATAGACCCCTCCCTCCCACTCCCCTCATAGACCCCTCCCTCCCACTCCCCTCATAGACTCCTCTCTCACTCCCTCTCCATCCCACTCCCCTCATAGACTCCTCTCTCCGCCACACCACCACCACCACCACCACCACCATCCCACTCCCCTCACAGACTCTTCTCTTACCCCCCACCATCCCACTCCCCTCATAGACTCCTCTCTCCCCCACCACCATCCCACTCCCCTCATAGACTCCTCTCTCACCCCTTCTCCATCCCACTCCTCTCCGCCCCACCACCACCACCATCCCACTCCCCTCACAGACACTCCTCTTACCCCCCACCATCCCACTCCCCTCATAGACTCCTCTCCCGCCCACCATCATCCCACTCCTCTCATAGACTCCTCTCCCGCCCACCATCATCCCACTCCTCTCATAGACTCCTCTCCCCCCACCATCCCACTCCCCTCACAGACTCTTCTCTTACCCCCACCATCCCACTCCCCTCATAGACTCCTCTCCCACCCACCCCCATCCCACTCCCCTCATAGACCCCACCATCCCACTCCCCTCACAGACACTCCTCTCACCCCCCCACCATCCCACTCCCCTCACAGACTCTCCTCTCACCCCCCCCCACCATCCCACTCCCCTCATAGACTCCTCTCTCACCCCTACTCCCACCACCATCCCACTCCCCTCATAGACCCCACCATCCCACTCCCCTCATAGACTCCTCTCTCCCCCACCACCATCCCACTCCCCTCATAGACCCCTCCATCCCACTCCCCTCACAGACTCTCCTCTTACCCCCCACCATCCCATTCCCCTTATAGACTCCTCTCCCGCCCACCACCATCCCATTCCTCTCATAGACTCCTCTCTCATAGACTCCTCTCCCCCCACCATCCCACTCCCCTCATAGACTCTTCTCTTACCCCCCACCATCCCACTCCCGTCATAGACTCCTCTCTCCCCCACCACCATCCCACTCCCCTCATAGACCCCTCCCTCCCACTCCCCTCATAGACTCCTCTCTCACCCCCTCTCCATCCCACTCCCCTCATAGACTCCTCTCTCCGCCCCACCACCACCACCACCATCCCACTCCCCTCATAGACTCCTCTCTCTTCCACCACCATCCCACTCCCCTCATAGACCCCTCCATCCCACTCCCCTCACAGACTCTCCTCTCACCCCCCCCCCACCATCCCACTCCCCTCATAGACTCCTCTCTCCCCCACCACCATCCCACTCCCCTCATAGACCCCACCATCCCACTCCCCTCATAGACTCCTCCCTCCCCCACCACCATCCCACTCCCCTCATAGACCCCACCATCCCACTCCCCTCATAGACTCCTCTCTCACCCCCCCTCCCCACCACCATCCAACTCCCCTCATAGACCCCTCCATCCCACTCCCCTCACAGACTCTCCTCTCACCCCCCCCACCATCCCACTCCCCTCATAGACTCCTCTCTCACCCCCCCTCCCACCACCATCCCACTCCCCTCATAGACTCCTCTCTCCCCCACCACCATCCCACTCCCCTCATAGACCCCTCCATCCCACTCCCCTCACAAACTCTCCTCTTACCCCCCACCATCCCATTCCCCTCATAGACTCCTCTCCCGCCCACCACCATCCCATTCCTCTCATAGAGTCCTCTCTCATAGACTCCTCTCCCCCCACCATCCCACTCCCCTCACAGACTCTTCTCTTACCCCCCACCATCCCACTCCCGTCATAGACTCCTCTCTCCCCCACCACCATCCCACTCCCCTCATAGACCCCTCCCTCCCACTCCCCTCATAGACCCCTCCCTCCCACTCCCCTCATAGACTCCTCTCTCACTCCCTCTCCATCCCACTCCCCTCATAGACTCCTCTCTCCGCCACACCACCACCACCACCACCACCACCATCCCACTCCCCTCACAGACTCTTCTCTTACCCCCCACCATCCCACTCCCCTCATAGACTCCTCTCTCCCCCACCACCATCCCACTCCCCTCATAGACTCCTCTCTCACCCCTTCTCCATCCCACTCCTCTCCGCCCCACCACCACCACCATCCCACTCCCCTCACAGACACTCCTCTTACCCCCCACCATCCCACTCCCCTCATAGACTCCTCTCCCGCCCACCATCATCCCACTCCTCTCATAGACTCCTCTCCCGCCCACCATCATCCCACTCCTCTCATAGACTCCTCTCCCCCCACCATCCCACTCCCCTCACAGACTCTTCTCTTACCCCCACCATCCCACTCCCCTCATAGACTCCTCTCCCACCCACCCCCATCCCACTCCCCTCATAGACCCCACCATCCCACTCCCCTCACAGACACTCCTCTCACCCCCCCACCATCCCACTCCCCTCATAGACTCTCTTCTCACCCCCCCCACCATCCCACTCCCCTCATAGACTCCTCTCTCACCCCCCTCCTCCCACCACCACATCCCTCTCCCCTCACAGACTCCTCTCGCCGCCCCACCACCACCACCACCATCACCACCATCCTACTACCCTCATAGACTCCTCTTACCCCCCCCAACATCCCACTCCCCTCATAGACTCCTCTCTCAGCCCCACCACCACCACCACCATCACCACCACCACCACCACCACCACCATCACCACCATCCTACTACCCTCATAGATTCTCCTCTTGGTTTTACAGATGCTAGAAATGTGGCTTCCACATTAAAGATTGGCATCAAAGATCAAACGCAGGTTTTTAACTGACGACAAAGACTTGATAGAGCAGCCATTGAGTGTTAGACAATATTCTAGGTTATTATGTGCAGAACTTTTTGGTCTATTAATTGCAATCTCTGTTGTTGTTTTTTAGTTATCCCATTTTTTATATCAGTTATGCACTCTGTTAATTTAATGAATTTGTTTGTTTCATCAGGATGAGAAAAAGTATTGAGCCGAGTATCATCAGTGTAACAGTGAAAGCTAATGCCCTGCTTCTTAATAATTGCACCCAAAGGAAGCATATACAGGGTTAAAAGTAATGGTCCTAGTACTGAACCTTGAGGAACTCCATACTGAAACCGTGATCGATATGACATCTCCTCATTTACTGCTACAAACTGATAATGGTCAGATAAGTATTATTTGAACCATGCTAACACAATTCCACTAATGCCAATTTTTCCACTAATGCCAATTTCATAATTTTTGAGTCTGTTCGGAAGGATTTTGTGGTTGATTGTATCAAATGCAGCACTAAGGTCCAGTAACACTAACAGAGAGATACAACCACGATCGGATGATAAGAGCAAATCATTTGTAACTCTAATGAGAGCAGTCTCAGTACTATGATATGGTCTAAATCCTGACTGAAAATCCTCATAGATGCTGTTTCTTTCTAGAAAGGAACATAGTTGTGAAGATATTGCCTTTTCTAGAATTTTTGACAAAGAAGGTAGATATCGGCCTGTGATTAACTAATTCTGTAGGATCAAGTTGTGGTTTTTTAATAAGCAGTTTAATTACAGCTAGCTTAAAGGTTTTTGGTACGTATCCTAATGACAAAAATTAATTAATGATATTAAGGAGAGGATCTATGATCTCTGGAAGCATCTCTTTCAGTAGCTTAGTTGGTATTGGGTCTAGCATACATGTTGTTGATTTTGATGATTTAATGAGTTTAGATAATTCTTCCTCCCCAATTGCAATGAAGGAGTGGAATTTTTCTTCAGGGACACTAAAATGTACTGTATTTTGTATTTTGTAGTAGACGGTTGCATGGTTATAATTTTCTCTCTAATATTATGAATTTTGCAAGTAAAGAAGTCCATGAAGTCATTACTGCTGTGCTGTTTTAAAGCATCTGGGGTTGAGGCTTTATTTCTTGTTAATTTAGTCACTGTATCAAATAAATACCTAGGGCTGAATTTGTTTTTTCAGGGTTCTGCCACATTCTGTCCAGTCATTTCATGGTTTTGTGGCAGAGCTCTGACACTACCTTAATTTCTTGTGTTTTGTGTGTGTATGCGTGGATTCGAGGGTTCGAGCCAGACACGCTCTTGTCTGTGCTACGTCTTGTGTGCGGGTTATGATGTCCGATCCCTCCCAGTTTCGGTTTTGTTTCGGGGTTCATCTTTGTCTTGAGTACGAGAGATGAGTGGTTCCTCGTTCTACATTATGTGAGTGGGCATGGTTTTCAGCTTTGCTTGAACCACGTGCTCTTGTGTCTGGGTTGCATTGTCGCCATTACTAAGTCTGAGAGAAAATCAGCAAATTCTTTGATAAAGTCTGTATGGTGCCCTGGTGGCCACATTTGTTGTTGGTCTGGGAAATCTGACATTGATCAACATTTATGGAGAAAACCCATCTGAGATGCAGGAGATTCTTCAGATTGTTGTTCAGGCCTTCATGAGGATGAAGAAGGTCAGACTGAATCCCAGATGTGTGTTTGTGCATCAGAACGTTTCAGACGTCACAGCTGGAGAGAAAAACATGGAGGGCAGGAGACGACTGCAGGAGAAACTGGATGAGATGACAAAACTCGCTGCTAAAGAGGAAGAGTGTGATGCAGAATGTTTCAGCGATGTCATTAGATTTGATAGAATAGCCAACACAAAAGTTAAACAGGAATTATTACTTGCACTAGATAATTTTACATTAAGGACCATCACTTCAAAAGAATTATATTTCAAATTAGACCTTTGAGCAGTACTGATGGTGTTACTATAAATTACAGCAGCACCTCCTCCTTTACCTTTCAGACGAGGCTCATGTTTATAACAGTAATCTTGAGGGGTGGACTCATTTAAAGTAATGTAATCGTCTGGTTTTAGTCAAGTTTCTGTCAAACACAGCACATCTAGTTTATGATCTGTAATCATATCATTTACAATAAGTGCTTTTGAGGAAAGTGATCATATATTCAGTAACATTTATCGTTTGTTCATCAGTATTATATTCATTTTAAGTAGTTTGAACAAAAATCATTTTTTTCCCTTAAACGGTTTTGAGAGTTTTTTGTATTTGATAATTCGGGGAACAGACGCAGTCTCTATACGATTATTAGATTAGATTAGATTCAACTTTATTGTCATTGCACAAGTACAGGTACAAGGCAACGAAATGCAGTTTAGGTCTAACCAGAAGTGCAATAGCAGCAAGTGCAGGATATACAACAGTTGCATAAGTGCAGGATATGGAGATGTACAGGATTTACAGGTAATATGTACAATGAATATAAATATACAGATGGTTATTACTATAACAGGTGAGTGTGTGCTATAAATATAATTACAGGATTCTGTAAACAGCATTTACAGGTGAATATGTGCTATAAATATAAATGTATATACAGATGTCTCTAACTATAACAGAATTTTACAGGTAGATGTATACAATTGTTAGCTTAAGGTAAGCAGTAGATTAAGGTAGTGCAATGAGCATGTACAGTGCAAATAAGTGAGATGCGAAATGTAAACAGTTGGTACTGTATGAACAGTTGGTAGTGCAAATGAGCATGTTCCAACTAAAGTACAGTAGTGCAAGGTGTAAATGTGAACAGTTGTTACTGTAATGAACAGTCAGCAGTGCAAATGGCGCAAATAAGTACAGAGTGAGCGAAGATTCTATAAGGGTAGTAGGCTGGTGGGGGGGCGGTGAAGGAGTCTATGAGGGTAGTGGGATGTGGGGTGAGAGGAGAGTCTGTGAGGGGAGTGGGATGGTGGCGAGGGGGAGAGAGGAGAGTCTGTGAGGGGAGTGGGATGGTGGTGTGGGGTTGAGAGGAGAGTCTGTGAGGGGAGTGGGATGGTGGGGGGGAGAGATGAGTCTATGAGGGGAGTGGGATGGTGGGGGGGTAAGAGGAGCCTATGAGGGGAGTGGGATGGTGGGGGGGGCGAGAGGAGTCTATGAGGGGAGTGGGATGGTGGGGGGTAAGAGGAGAGTGTGAGGGGAGTGGGATGGTGGTTGTGGGGTTGAGAGGAGAGTCTGTGAGGGGAGTGGGATGGTGGGGGGTAAGAGTAGCCTATGAGGGGAGTGGGATGGTGGGGGGTAAGAGGAGCCTATGAGGGGAGTGGGATGGTGGGGGGTAAGAGGAGCCTATGAGGGGAGTGGGATGGTGGGGGGGCGAGAGGAGTCTATGAGGGGAGTGGGATGGTGGGGGGTAAGAGGAGAGTGTGAGGGGAGTGGGATGGTGGTTGTGGGGTTGAGAGGAGAGTCTGTAAGGGGAGTGGGATGGTGGGGGGGAGAGGAGTCTATGAGGGGAGTGGGATGGTGGGGGTAAGAGGAGAGTCTGTGAGGGGAGTGGGATGGTGGGGGGGAGAGGAGTCTATGAAGGGAGTGGGATGGTGGGGGTAAGAGGAGAGTCTGTGAGGGGAGTGGGATGGTGGGGGGAGGGATGAGTCTATGAGGGGAGTGGGATGGTGGGGGGGGTAAGAGGAGAGTGTGAGGGGAGTGGGATGGTGGTTGTGGGGTTGAGAGGAGAGTCTGTAAGGGGAGTGGGATGGTGGGGGGTAAGAGGAGAGTGTGAGGGGAGTGGGATGGTGGTTGTGGGGTTGAGAGGAGAGTCTGTGAGGGGAGTGGGATGGTGGGGGGTAAGAGTAGCCTATGAGGGGAGTGGGATGGTGGGGGGTAAGAGGAGCCTATGAGGGGAGTGGGATGGTGGGGGGTAAGAGGAGCCTATGAGGGGAGTGGGATGGTGGGGGGGCGAGAGGAGTCTATGAGGGGAGTGGGATGGTGGGGGGTAAGAGGAGAGTGTGAGGGGAGTGGGATGGTGGTTGTGGGGTTGAGAGGAGAGTCTGTAAGGGGAGTGGGATGGTGGGGGGGAGAGGAGTCTATGAGGGGAGTGGGATGGTGGGGGTAAGAGGAGAGTCTGTGAGGGGAGTGGGATGGTGGGGGGGAGAGGAGTCTATGAAGGGAGTGGGATGGTGGGGGTAAGAGGAGAGTCTGTGAGGGGAGTGGGATGGTGGGGGGAGGGATGAGTCTATGAGGGGAGTGGGATGGTGGGGGGGGTAAGAGGAGAGTGTGAGGGGAGTGGGATGGTGGTTGTGGGGTTGAGAGGAGAGTCTGTAAGGGGAGTGGGATGGTGGGGGGGAGAGGAGTCTATGAGGGGAGTGGGATGGTGGGGGTAAGAGGAGAGTCTGTGAGGGGAGTGGGATGGTGGGGGGAGGGATGAGTCTATGAGGGAAGTGGGATGGTGGGGGGTAAGAGGAGAGTCTGAGAGGGGAGAGGGGAGTGGGGTGGGGGGAGAGTCTGTGAGGGGAATGGGATGGTGGGGGGAAGAGGAGAGTCTGTGAGAGGAGTGGGATGGTGGGGGGTAAGAGGACAGTCTGTGAGGGGAGTGGAATGGTGGGGGGGAGAGGAGCCTATGAGGGGAGTGGGATGGTGGGGGGGGAGGGAGGGAGTCTAAGAGGGGAGTGGGATGGTGGGTGGTAATAGGAGAGTATGTGAAGGGAGTGGGATGGTGGTGGGGGAGAGAAGAGTCTATGAGGGGAGTGGGATGTTGGGGGGGGAGAGGGAGTCTAAGAGGGGAGTGGGATGGTGGTGGGTAAGAGGAGAGTCTATGAGGGGAGTGGGATGTTGGGGGGGGAGAGGGAGTCTAAGAGGGGAGTGGGATGGTGGTGGGTAAGAGGAGAGTCTGTGAGGGGAGTGGGATGGTGGTGGGGGGAGGGGGAGTGGAGTCTATGAGGGGAGTGGGATGGTGGTGGGGGGGAGGGAGTCTAAGAGGGGAGTGGGATGGTGGTGGGGGGGGGTGAGGGAGTCTAAGAGGGGAGTGGGATGGTGGTGGGTAAGAGGAGAGTCTGTGAGGGGAGTGGGATGGTGGTGGGGGGAGGGGGAGTGGAGTCTATGAGGGGAGTGGGATGGTGGTGGGGGAGAGGGAGTCTAAGAGGGGAGTGGGATGGTGGTGGGTAAGAGGAGAGTCTGTGAGGGGAGTGGGATGGTGGTGGGGGAGGGGGAGTGGAGTCTATGAGGGGAGGGGGATGGTGGTGGGGGGGAGGGAGTCTAAGAGGGGAGTGGGATGGTGGTGGGGGGGGGTGAGGGAGTCTAAGAGGGGAGTGGGATGGTGGTGGGTAAGAGGAGAGTCTGTGAGGGGAGTGGGATGGTGGTGGGGGGGTTGAGAGAGGAGTCTATGAGGGGAGTGGGATGGTGGGGGTGGGGGTGATAGAGGAGTGGGGTCAGCAAGGGTTAGAGTTCAGTAAAGAGACAGTTCTGGGGAAGAAACTGTTCTTTAGTCTGCTGGTTCTAGTCTGGAGGCACCTGAAACTTCTGCCGGAGGGAAGGAGGGAGAACAGTCTGTGGGCTGGGTGAGAGGAGTCCTTGAGGATGCTGCGAGCTCAACGCAGACAGCGTTTCCTCTGGACGTGCTCGATGGCAGGAAGTGGAGTTCCTGTGATGCGTTGGGCAGTTTTCACCACCCGCTGCAATGCCTTGCGCTCCGTGACAGAGCAGCACCCATACCATACTGTGACACAGTTCGTCAGGATGCTTTCTATTGCGCAGCGGTAGAAGTTCACCAGGATGGCCGAGGAGAGCTGATTCTTCCTCAGTGTCTTCAGGAAGAACAGGCGCTGGTGAGCCTTCTTGACCAGGCTGGAGGTGTTGGTTGTCCAGGTCATGTCAGCCGAGATGTGGATCCCCAGGAACTTGAAACTGGAGACACACTCAACGGCCATTCCATTGATGTGGATGGTGTCATGTGTGCCTCTTGACTCTTTCCTGAAGTCCACGATTAGCTCCTTCGTTTTGGTGGTGTTGAGGAGCAGGTTATTTTCGTTGCACCATGTGGACAGGTGCTGGATCTCTTCCCTGTAGGCAGTCTCATCGTTGTTGCTGATGAGACCGAGTCTGCAAACTTGACGATGGCATTAGATCCAAACACAGGCTTGCAGTCGGAGGTGAAGAGGGAGTAGAGAAACGGGCTTAGCACACAGCCCTGTGGTACACCAGTGTGACGGATGTGGAGCAGGTGGATCCAGATCGGACATTCTGGGGTCTGTTGGTCAGGAAGTCCAGAATCCAGTTGCAGAGTGAGGTATTGATACCCAAGTCTTCAAGTTTGGCTATTAACTTGGTCGGGATGATAGTGTTGAATGCTGAGCTGAAGTCAACAAACAGCATCCGTGCATAAGACTTCTTATTGTCCAGGTGTGTGAGCACAGAGTGCAGTGTCATGGCAACTGCATCCTCTGTGCTCCTATTGCTGTGGTAAGCAAACTGATGTGAGTCCAATGTGGATGGTATAGAGTCTTTTAGGTGTTCCAGGACCAGCCGCTCAAAGCACTTCATGATGATGGGTGTGAGTGCTACAGGGCGGTAGTCGTTAGAGCACCTCGGACTAGAGTGTTTTGGCACGGGCACAATGGAAGTGCATTTGAAGCATGTTGGTACAGCTGCTTGGGCAAGAGACAGGTTGAAAATGTCTGTAAAAACCCCAGCGAGCTGCTCCGCACATGCCCTGAGGACACGTCTAGGGATGTTGTCTGGTCCAGCAGCCTTGTGTGTGCTGATCCGGCTCAGTGCCTTGCAGACATCAGTGGATGAGAGTGTGATTGGAGGGTGATCAACTGAGGGTTTGAGCTTGGTTGCAGTTTCTCTGTTGTCTCTTTCAAAGCGAGCATAAAAGTAATTTAGCTCGTTCAGGAAGTTGACATCAGTGGCTGCAGGGGTGGAGTGGGTGGGTTTGTAGTCACTGATGGCCTGGATACCTTGCCACATGCGTCGAGGGTCAGAGTTGGAAAAGTGTCCCTCTATCTTCAGCTTGTAAAAGTGCTTGGCCTTTTTGATGCCCCTCTTCAGGTTTGCTCTGGATGTGCTGTAGGCTTGTTCATCTCCTGATCTGAAGGCAGTATTGCGTGTCTTCAACAGGAGTCGCACTTCCTTGTTCATCCATGGCTTCTGATTTGGGTATGTGGTGATCCGTTTCTGGGTTGTAACACTGTCAATGGTGGTATTAATATAATCCAATACAGAGGAGGTGTAGCAGTCAATGTCTGTGTGAGCATCACTGGTGGCTTGGGAAGCAAACATACTCCAGTCTGTGTGTAGAAACCTTTCCTGGAGTGTGAAATCTACCCCCGCTGGCCACACCTTGATGGTCTTCACTGATGGCTTCACACGGTTGATGAGGGGTGAATATTTGGGAGTGAGGAACAAAGAGATGTGGTCTGATTGTCCCAGGTGGGGGAGAGGTGTCGCCACGAAGGCCCCAGCCATGTTTGTGTAGACATGGTCTAAGGTTTTGTTTCCTCTGGTGTGACAAGAAACATTCTGATGAAATTTGGGTGACACAGTCTTTAAGTTGGAGTGATTGAAATCGCCCGCAACAATAAAAGCCGCTTCCGGGTGAAGAGTCTGTTGTTTACTGATGGCTGCATAAAGTTCTTTCATAGCAAGCTTGGTATCAGCATCCGGGGGAATATAAGCTGCAGTTATAATGGTGGAAGTGAACTCCAGCAGCAGATAGAACGGTCTACATTTAACCATGAGAAACTCTAGGTTAGCTGAACAATGGCTCCCAACAACAGCAGAGTTTGTGGACCAAGCTTTGTTAATGTAAATGCACAATCCGCCTCCCCTTGTCTTACCGGATCCATCTATTGTTCTGTCCGCGTGGAGCGTGTGATGTCCCGTGAGCTCAATAGTGGAGTCTGGTATTCCGCTATTTAACCACGTCTCCGTGAAGATAAGGACGTTACAGTTCAGAAGTCTTTTGCTGTGTGTCATGTTGAGTCGAATCTCATCCATTTTGTTCACTAGCGACCGAACATTGGCGAGGAAGATACTGGGTGGAGAGAGCCGGTGTGGTGTAAGCTTTAGCCGAGCTCTAAGTCCTCCACGCTTGCCTCGCCTTTGTTTACGATCTCGGCGCCGCCTGCGAGCACTTCCGCCCGGCCGGGAAGAATGCGCTGCCTCGGGCGTCCTGGCGATCTCAGGAAGGAGTCGAAGGTTGTCCATAAAACCGTCGGAAATTTGCAAACCAATATCCAAAAGCTCACTTCGGGTGTACGATGTAAAGGCACAACTGTTCTGCACAAACAGACCCGAGATAAGCAAGAGTAATACTGCAAAATTGCAGAAACTGGAGAGACCCCGAGCCTCGCGATGTACTCGCGCCGCCATCTTAGGGCAATGAGAATCTCATTGCCCTAAGGGAGATAGGGAGAATCTCCCTATCTCTCTCCATTGATGATATTTCTGTCAGAATATTATTAAATAATGTCAGTGATGAATTTCAAAGACTGTACACTTAACACACTTGCCTTTAATATGTCGATACAGTCTCTGAAAGCTCACTGGTGTGTTTCTCTCCTCTGATGTATTTGTCTTCAGTATGGAGTCAGTGGGAGTGAATCTGATAAAAACAGCAGCTCTTGGGAGACCCTTCCAGCTCGGCATGCTGTATGACTGCAGAAAGGATGAGTTAATACCAGGTAACAAACAAGATTTGATCCTCGCATTAATCTGATGCCATAGTTTTATTCAACTTAGGATAGAAATTACCATGAATATGTTTGTAGTTTGGTTGAAAAGACCATTTATATTGTATATTCTAGTCAAAGGCCCCGTAAACCGAATTTGTCTTTAGATAATGTGATTAAACTCCCTTTTTTTCCCGTTACAGGGATCAGATTTTGGAAGAAAGAGCAGCTGCTGGAGAATAGTTGCTCTAGTCCCCATATTAACACAGGATTCAATATCACAGCTTCAGACTCGATTCAAGACAAATCTAAATTAATGAATATTGAAGGTGGACTGAAACTGAGTCTTTTAGGGGATCTCATCCAAGTTAATGGAGCAGCAAAATATCTCAAAGACACCAAGACATCTTTCAAACAGCAGAGACTGACTCTGCATTATCATTCAACCAGCAGGTTTGAGGAACTGACTGTGAATCAGTTGCCTTCTGAAAATCTTCCTGATGATGATATAGCCACACATGTGGTGACAGCAGTGCTGCATGGAGCGAATGCCTGCTTTGTGTTCGACAGAGACGTTTCATCTGATGAGGATAAAAGCAAAGTGGAAGGAGAAGTAAAACTGGCCATTGAGAAACTGATGGGCATCGTTTCAGTAAATGCAAACGCTGATCTGAATATGAATGACAAACAGAAATCTGTATTGCAAGAATTCACTTGCACATTTTATGGTGACTTCAAGCTACCGCACAACCCGACCTCTTTTGAAGATGCGTTTAAGGTTTTCGCTGATCTTCCAAAACTGCTGGGAGAAAACCAAGAGCTGGTTTTTCCACAGAGAGTTTGGCTTTATCCTCTGGACAAACTTCTCTCAAGAGCCTCAAAACTTCTTCAAGACATCAGTGAAGAACTAATCACAGGGATTGAATCAGTGATGGAGAGTTTAAATACAGCTGAGATGAAATGCAGTGATCTTCTGAAAGACTCTCCTGCTCTGACATTTGCTGCATTTCATGATAAAATCCTGCAAATGAAGCAAAACTGCTACACATACAGGTTGAGACTTGTGAAGAAACTTGGCTCTCTGCTGCCAAACATCCGTGGGAATGTGATGAAGGAAACTGCCCTGAATGAACTTCTACAAGAACATGATGAATCTCCATTCAGCGGAAGTGATCTCACAGAATGGCTGAAAGAGAGAGAAAGAGAGTCTGAGATCATTAAAGCAATCCTCAGACAGCTGGAGGGTGCTGGTGCAAAGATAGAAGTTAATCTAGATGCCATCTGGATGGATCTGGAGGTTGAGAATCTGGTCAGTTACACGTTCACATCATTGAACTGCCCAGACTCACATCTTCTTCAACAAAAGGCATATCTGAGTCCTTCCACAAAAGGAGAAAATGATTTAAACCAAAAGTCTTGGCTAACTCCTGAAATCAAAAATATCATTAGAAGAAACTTGACAGTATTTAAAAAGCTGATTGATTCAGAAGATTGCAAACCAACCAGATTCATTGTTTCCTCAAAGGAAATGGGGAATAATCCAGGTTCCTGCGTTCTCCTGTATGAAGGTGAATGTGATGAAGCTGTGTGCTTTACTCCTCCATCACATCCAGCATGTCCGATCACTGAAGAGGTCAGAGGTCAGAGTGTGGTTCTGGAGGTTCCTCCATCATGTCCTGCTACTGTGGAGCTCAGATTACTGTATAAACCGAAGCAGGAGACAGTCTGGAGATCTGAACCAGTGCTGAAGGATCAACACACAGTTACTCTGACAGATCTGAGAGAGGAAACGCAGTATGAGATCAAATGTGCAGCGCTGGGGAAACTCAACTACACCACAGAGAGTGATGTGATCTGTGTCACCACAAAGGTATGAGGAAATGCTGAATACACATATGTGCAGATTTATGAGAATGAGTTATGAGTACTTATAGATAATTTCTCCCCATTTTTGCCAATGTCATGATTTAATAAGATGTTAATTATAATAAAATGTGCACAAATGACAAAAAAGTTAATGGTGAGTGCTGGAAAACACTAATAACGTAATTGTATTATTGTTTTGTCTATTTAATAGAGAGAAAACAAGGACATTGGAAGTACAGAAAAAATACATCATCTATTTTACACACTTCATCTTGACAAACACCAGAAGAAACTGAGAGCTGCAGATGTTCTTCAGATAACTAAACATTCATTACAGTCCCATGAGTCTCATGCTGAAGAAGAACTGATTCAGACTTTCATACAGAAACTACTGATGATGAACTACAGAGCAAGAGACATTACAGTTAAAGAGACCAATGAACAAGATCAAACACAGGAAACAGACTATGAATTATCTGGAGATGAAGGTGACATTTTTGAAGAAATGTTTTTGTCTAATAAAGAAACAAGTCAGTCTGATCTCATTCACCCGATGGATGTTCAGATGGCCGTGTTTCATTGTGCTGATGGTTTCCTGAAGCAGATGATGGTCACTAAACTGTCCCAGTGTCAGTACGCTCTGCCTCTGCTTGTTCCTGATCCATTCACACAACAGATCGAGTTTCCTCTCTGGACATTCAGACAAATCAACAAGAGCTGGAAGATCAGAAACTCCAGCAATGAAACCATCAGTCAAACCCAGCCGATCTACAAAGCAGAAACTCCAATGGTGTTCTTCTTCAGGTTTGGCTCTGTGTCTTCATCCAAGTCTCAGCTGATGAACCGTCTGATCAATGAGAAACACAACACGTTCTTCCACAGGAACTGCTCAGGAAGCAGCAGAACCAGAGAACTGATGGATGGAGTGGTGGAGATCGCCTGGTTCTGTCCATCTGGGAAAAACACAGATAAATTCACTGACTGTGTTGCGTTCTGTAATTTACACGGAGATGCAGGAGACCATGAGAAACAGCTGCAGATCCTCACTGAAATGGCTTCAGTCAATGTTGTTCTTCTGCCACGACTGGACAGAAATGACAGAAGTGCAGCGATAATACAAAACCTGTACAAGAACAGAAAGCCACTCATTTGTCTTCTTACTGAGGATGAATCTACTGTAACTGAGATAAGAAAAAGGAAATACAGGATTGGTCTGAAAGACAGAAAACTGTTAGATGTTTGTGAAGAACTCAGAAGAGCTATAAATGATTGTTTCTCAGAATCATCTTCCTCTTTCAGTCTTGAAGATGTGTCTAAACACTCAGAGATCAGAGTAGATGAGGAAGATGATGATGAGTGCAGGAGAGTAAGAGCAGCAGCACAGCAGATGATGAGTTTCCTGGAGAAGAAAGAGATGAGAGAAATCAAAGAGTCATTTCTGCCTCATCAGGGGAAACTGTGGCATCAGTGGAGTCAGAAGAACAAAGAACTACATCGACCTCAAGGAGATGAGATAATAAGTAGAAAAATAATAGAGATGAAGAGAATCCGTGAACAGCAGCACAAATCTGACATCAGTGAGTTTATGAAGATCTTTATTACAGAAATGAACTCAGATGTTGAACATGAGAACATGTTTTTCCTCAATTGGCTCAGAATCCTCCTGGATGAATATACATCAGCTGATCTTTCTGCTCTGCATCACAATTATAATGAAAAGTGGTCAACAGTCTTAAATCTGAAAGAGAATCATGATCAATCTGAACGACTCAAAGTTGAACGAGCAGGTCTTGAGATAATATCTGCAGATCTTCAAGCTGCATCCTTTGGTTTGGAGCACATCATGAGGGAGATCGGACAGATCTATGAATCATGTGAATCTGTGCAGAAGAACAAGAAAGATCTGCAGGTTCACTTCTCTTCTCTCCCGAGTCTTGCAGCACAGATGATGATCTCTGGATTTCCACTGGAGCTGATGGATGGAGATGCTGCTCATGTTCCTGTGATCTGGATCTCTGCTGTTCTCGATCAACTCAAGAAGAAACTGGGAGACCAGAGAGTCTTTGTGCTGTCAGTTTTAGGGCTTCAGAGCTCTGGGAAATCCACCATGCTGAACGCCATGTTTGGACTCCAGTTTGCCGTCAGTGCTGGCAGATGCACCAGAGGAGCTTTCATGCAGCTGGTCAGAGTATCAGACGAGATGAAAACACTGATGAACACTGACTATATTCTGGTCGTTGATACTGAAGGTCTTCGTGCTCTAGAACTGGCTGGAAGATCAACAAGAGTTCACGATAATGAATTGGCCACATTTGTTGTTGGTCTGGGAAATCTGACATTGATCAACATTTATGGAGAAAACCCATCTGAGATGCAGGATATTCTTCAGATTGTTGTTCAGGCCTTCATGAGGATGAAGAAGGTCAGACTGAATCCCAGGTGTGTGTTTGTGCATCAGAACGTTTCAGACGTCACAGCTGGAGAGAAAAACATGGAGGGAAGGAGACGACTGCAGGAGACACTGGATGAGATGACTAAACTCGCTGCTAAAGAGGAAGAGTGTGATGCAGAATGTTTCAGTGATGTCATTAGATTTGATGTTCAGAGAGATGTGAAGTATTTTGCTCATCTCTGGGAGGGAAACCCACCCATGGCTCCACCAAACCCAAACTACTGTGAGAACATTCAAGAACTGAATAAAATTATCATGGCGTGTGCCTTGCAATCACATGGAATGAAGCTGATAGACTTAAAAGATCGTATTAAAGATCTCTGGGAGGATTTACTGAATGAACGATTCGTCTTCAGCTTCAGAAATTCTCTGGAGATTTCAGCTTACAGGAAACTGGAGAATGAATACAGGAAGTGGTCCTGGAGTCTCCGTAGTGCCATGATGAGAACTGAGAACAAACTACACAACAAAATAGAAAATGAAACAATTCATAAGATTGAGGAAACTGATCTTCTAAGAGAACTGAAGAAAACAAGTGGAGAAGTGGAGAAATCATTGTCTGAATTCTTTGAGAAAGACACAGATAAAGATTTACTGATTCAGTGGAAAACATCATTTGAAATCAAAATCAAAGAGCTTCAGGAAAACATTGTGAGAGAAACAAAGAGGAAATTAAATGAGATTCTCCAGCAGCGAAACCTGAAGAAAGAGATTGATGCTCAGAGGATAAATCATGAAAACACTCTCAATGAAAAGAGCAAAGAACTCGCCTTAAAACTCAAAGACAAAACAAATGATGAAGAAACCCTGAAGAAAGAGTTTGATTTGTTCTGGGATCAGAGTGTGAAGAAGATCATCAGAGACACTCCTCCAATCAGAGACACTGATATAATGAGAGATGTGAGAGAAATCCTCAGTGACGTCTATGAAAGTGTTCCTGTAGATCTCTGGAGAGAGAGCAGGGATATTCTCACTTTGCAGAGTTATTCCGAATATATTATAGTAAAAACATCCAGTCGATGTACAGGAGTTTTCAGAAATGTCTACAGTTCAACAAAAGAGAGAATAGGTTATATTCTCTCTAAAGAGGATGAAGCTCAAATAAGGTCATTTGTCACAGATGTTGTTCGGGAAACAGACAGAATGATTCAGTCGTTTAACATTTCAAAGATGGGCTACAACAAGAGCTGCATTCAAAAACTTATAGATTATATCAAAGCAAGAGTAACAGAACATGAGGAAGGATCAGTGGAATATGAGTTAAAGAATAAATTCTTCATGGATTTGGTTCTTTCCATCTGTAAGAGAGCAAACATGATGATCACTGACCAACAAAGACTGTTCAGAGAAGCCAATGATCCTGAGATATATGTTGAGAAGAAGAGAGGAGAGTACTATAGTATCTTCATGAAAGACTGTAATGAATCTGTGTCAGCTGTTGTTTTTGGAGAGATCATCTGTCAGAAACTGAAAGAGTTCATTGAACAGAGTGTCTACAGAAAGACTGCCAGAGATTTGGCTGGTGAAATCAGATCAAACTGTGAATCACTGAATGCAAACAGATCAAATCTGGAGAAACACATCCTGAAGAAACTGGCAGAAGATGAGGATTTTGATAAATACATGAACTACATTCATAATCCCAGAGCTCACATCAAGAGTTTCATCAGAGATGAAGTCAGTCGGTACATCACTCATAGGTTCGATATTAGTGTTGAACGCAAGATGTACATGAACATTGAACTCCTGCAGCAGAAGATCATGGAAGCAGCGCATGAATCCACTGAACATGTTCAAGAGAACAGAGGAGATGTGTCTCTGTGGTTGAAGAGTTTCACACAGCAGATCTCAGATCAGCTGATCTTCTCTGAAAAAGATCTCAGTGCAGTGAAACATGTTGATGTTGATGATTTCAATCTCCTAGAATATGTGATGAGACGAGAACTTCCTGCTATAATGACTGACATCAGCAGGGGATTCAACACAGAGACATTTCCTGTGAAACTGGAGTGTAAGTTCAGGCCAGATGAGCTTCTGATTGAGCACTTCTGTCAGTGCTGTTGGGTTCAGTGTCCGTTCTGTGGAGCCGTCTGTACCAACACCATAGAGAACCATGATGTAGATCACAGAGTTGCTTTCCACAGAATGTGGGGAATTAATGGAGAGTGCTATGACAAAACAACAAACTTGAGTGTTTGCATCTGCACAGCATCAGTAGCAAGTAATCTTTTTTTTTGTCCCAGTGCCTCAGATGATAGAGTCCCCTATAGAGACTACAGAAGAGCAGGAGGAGTTTATGGGATGTGGAGCATCACTCCTGATTTCTCTGAACTGCCCTACTGGAAGTGGTTTGTGTGCAGATTCCAGAAAGACCTGGAAAAATACTACAAGAAGACATTTGAGGGTTATGGTGAGATACCAGATGAATGGAGAAAATACTCAAAACAGGAAGCTATTGAGAGTTTGGATGAATACATGTAATGGAGGAGATGAAGACCGAGACTCTTGCGTCTCTCAGATTCAGATCACAGTCAGAAATGAGTTTCTCTGACATTCATCAGTGAATCTGAGCTCATCTACACCTCAGAAGAACAGATCTTCATCAAATACACCAGAAGAGAGTTAAAGACAGGATTCAGTTCCTCATACTAATATCAGTGAAACTATTAACACATATTTCTCAACATATTCTTCAGTGATAAAACACAACATGCTTGATGAATCTCAGAGTTTATTACTGATCAAAGCTTGATCTCATGAGCTGAAAGAGATCTGAGATATTAATGACAGATTGTGATGAAGATGATGATGATGATGAAGATAATGATGAGGATATTAATGACAGATTGATGATGATGTTGATGAGGATGATGATTATGATGATGAAGAGGATGATTATGAAGTGACTATATGATTGTGTTTGTGTAAGAGTGAGATAAACAACCGTTAATCTGATTTATATGAAAATCACTGCAATACTTCAATCTGCACAAATCCCTGAGAAACATCATGAATTCATCTGTTTAAAGATCTATTGCACTTATTTAATATACACTCATATGATGAGAAAGATCATGTTGAGTTCAGGAACTAAAGTGTTAATTAGTCTGTTAATATAGGAGTGCTGATATGTGACAGGTGTGGGTGATTAGTGTTCCGATGACTGAGATCGTGTGGCTGGAGTGTGTGAGTCTGTGTTGCTTGATCCGTGACACTGTCTGCTTTTAAGAAATTATTATTCAGAGTGAAATGATTCATGTTTTACTTCTAGACCAGACTGCACTTCACTAATTTCTGTATTTACTATATTTGTTCAAATAAAATGTAGCTGAAAAATAAAAAGTAAACAAAATGTAACAAAATAAAAATAAATAACAATTCGTAATGGAGAGAGAAATGAGAGTGTCCAGAAGGAGGCGTCAGATCTGAACTCAAACTCTCACTGATCTTCTGCTGAAACGAACAACAAAAATAAAATCAAGAAAAACACTAAAACACAGTCAGAGAATCTGACATGACCTTCAACTCCAGGTGTGAAAACATACTATGATTACGGCCTTGAAACAGGGAGTGTGTGCTCATGTTTTTCCGACTGTGTTATGGGCCGTCACTTTAATATACTAAATTTTTCACTTTCATTATGAATCATCATTATGAAA
>JAWRVZ010000473.1:0-53553 GCA_037043235.1 Rhodeus uyekii | reverse complement strand
TATATGATATTATACAACATCTGTATGATGTGAATATATTTATATATATGTGTATGTGTGTGTGTGTGTGTGTGTGTGTGTGTGTGTGTGTTAAACATGAGTTATTCAGTTTTATCTTGATTAAATTCATGTCATGTTGTTTGTTTCATGTTTTCGTCATAATGTGTGTCATATTGTTCTGCAAAATCTGATGAAAATTCTGATTATTCATTCATTTTTAAATAATTAATTTAGTCACAGTTTCTTAAACAATTTCTACCCAATAAGTAAACATTCTATTAACCATAGAAATTTCCATAACAAAGATATTAATAATTTTAATGACTTTTCTGACTCTATGAATCAACTTTTGTCATATATACAGGTTTTCCCTATGTATTAAATAAGTTGTTTAGAGAATCTATTAAAATAGAAGCACAATGTCGTTTCACATCTTGATGTTTTATCAGTTTAGCTTTAAGCAGGATTGTGTTGTAAAGCGTCCTGCAGCAGATCCACTAGAGACTCAATCATCCTCTCAATGCAGTCAGAGATCAGCATCAACACACACCTCACCTATTTCTGCTCACTTAATGACTATATATATATTTATCTGACACTGCTTTCTCTGAGTGGCTACATCTTCTGTATTTATAGATTTTAATGGCATACGGGAAACTGCTAAAAGACAGAAGTGAAACTAACATTAATGTTCTCGTGTTCAAACCTGTAGCCTAAAAACTGTGGGTTGATCCAGTGTGGTTTATAATGTGCATAAACACTGAAGAGCGTCTTTCGACCGCTGTCGTGTCTCGATCTGTTCCTCTAGAGCAGGGGTCTCAAACATGCGGCCCGCGAAACGATATTTTGTGGCCCGCGGGATAATATGAAAGTTAAACATGAGGGGGCCAATCACAGTGGAGTAAATGACTCCCGGGGCCAATCACAGTGGAGTAAATGACTCCGGGGGCCAATCACAGTGGAGTAAATGACTCCCGGGGGCCAATCACAGTGGAGTAAATGACTCCGGGGGCGGGGCATCAGCCGGGCTTGATGCAGACAGGGAAACAACTATGGAGCTGCCCGTGTAATATCACATTTGTCAAAGCCGTCATAGAATTATTACTTCTTATTGTGATTGAAATTGAGCATGTTTGACTTTGAGCTGGACGAAGTGAATGTTACTGTTATCGGCGTTGGATTTAGCGTCATGCGGATTGTATTTTGTTTTTCCATCATTTGAAATGGGCTGATTTGCGGGACATTGGTGTTATAATATAGAAAATAAAATCCAGTAAATAACGCCTCCGTGGCTGCATCCCATTGTTTGTATATAATACATTTATTAATGGTGTGCCACAGTCCCAGCTGTATGGAAGAAGTATGGAAGCCCGTTTCCGCCACAGTTGAGAAATTTTTTTTTTATTTAAGTCATAATAATGAGAGGATTTCTTATAATAATGACTTTGTATCTCGAAAAAATGAGAAAGTTTCTCACAATAATGACTTAGTATCTCGAAATAATGAGAACGTTTCTTATAATATTGACTTATCTGAAAATAATGACAGTTTATCATAATAATGACTTAGTATCTCGAAAAAATTAGTAACTTTTTCCTCAACCTTGAACTTCAGTAAGTCCAAGTCCAGTTCTACTTACTGACGATCATCTTCAAGCTATACTGAGAGTCTCAACAGTTTCCTCTCTCAAGCCAAATGTGTCTCAGCTGTGTGAGAGGAAGATCTGCAGGTCTCTGGCAGCAAGAAATAGCAAGACAAGTCATATTCAGAAGAACCGTTCATGTTCTT
This sequence comes from Rhodeus uyekii, assembly GCA_037043235.1. Classification (NCBI taxonomy): domain Eukaryota; kingdom Metazoa; phylum Chordata; class Actinopteri; order Cypriniformes; family Acheilognathidae; genus Rhodeus; species Rhodeus uyekii. Next base: position 51,765 of record JAWRVZ010000473.1, on the reverse strand, counting down.
CAATACTCTGTTTATGTTCAGGACAGTTCATGCTCAGAAGAACCCATTGAAGTTAAAGAACTGCCAATAATGACGTTTGAGAAAAAACATTTTTTGTGGAATTCTTGATGCGGCCCTGCCTCACCCAAACTCTGCCTCCCCCAAACTCTGCCCCCTGCGCCCCCCGGCTCATTTGAGTTTGAGACCCCTGCTCTAGAGGTTTGGGTTAACGCAGTGCTTCTCAATTATTTTCTGTCACACCCCCTAGGAAGAGGCAAAATTTTCGCGCGCCCCCCTTCCCCCATTTTGGAACTTTTGCCTTATTGTTTCCATGGCAACGCGTCATGCTTGTCACGTGACATACTGCAGTCACAAAAAGCGCTGTTTAATAGATAATTCAAAATAGTCACCAACTTGTTGGCTCAACTTGTTGAAACCTAAAAGAAACCTTATGTGGTTGAAAACACTGAATTGTTGTGATAAATGACAAGCTCTGAGCGCGTCTTTTTTTGGATCAGTGCCAGATATCACGTGAAAGCATGTGTGAATTTAGTGGTTGATCACGTGACACATGAACACTGGTGTGATCGTACACGTCAAAGGATGAGGGGATGATTATCTGAACTTCATATCTGCTGCTCTTGTTCAGTGCAAGAAAACCTACTCCCTGGCAAAAAAAAAGCATGTTCCCAGGGTCACGCACCCCCCCCTGCCATCACTAACTTTATTTTCTGAATGCTGGTGAAGCAAGAAACTGAAACTCAGTGGGACTGTTGTGATTCTCATGAACTCAGTATTGATCTGTTAAAAGGAGAACAGGCAAAATGAATTTGTGTGTGTTTGCTTGACGTGCGAAAACCAATGGGGCTCATTCTTATTCATTCAACATTTAAAAGTGAATAAAAGCTGAAATTCAGTCTGATCATCATATAAAGTGATCGAGTCTAAACTGTTGAGTTCACAGAACATGGATTAGTTTTACAATCTGAAATCAACCTTTTGAAGAATCACAGTGATTGTTTAACTGTCAATGAAAGCACAGAAATCTCTCAGATTTCATTAAAAAGATCTTCATTTGTGTTTCAAATTGGAATGAAAGTTTTACAGGTTTGGATCGATGTGAGTGTGAGTAATAAATGACAACAGAATTTACATGTCTGGCTCAACTATCCCTTCCAGAACAATATTTCTCCATGTTAACGTCTCCTGATGAGATTGACGAGGACGTCAATGGATTTCCATTCACAAAAGTAGAAGATGAATCAAATAAATTCCTTTACGATGTTTCGAAAGAAATGAATGAAATATTGATCCTGGAGAGTGTTGTTTATATTAAATGAGGAAAAAATACTATGATATGATTAGACTGGTATGTTTTATGTTTTCATGTATTAATAATAATGATCAGTCAAATATTCTGTGTTTCAGGTTCCAGTGGAGTGGATGATGCTCATGTGTTCATCAGTTCTGGAGAAAATGTCCGTCTGTCCTGTAATAATGCTCTTCCTGACTGCAGATCAACTACATGGTTCTATAACAGCAACAGCCATTCAGCATCAGTTGAACTGATTACTGAAGGGAAAAAGAAGAAAGACACAGAGAGACATGAGAGACTGAGTCTGGAGTCTGACTGCTCTCTGAACATCAAGAACGTCACTATAGAAGATTATGGATTGTACGCCTGCAGACAATATTTGGATGAAATACAATATGGAACTGATGCTTTTGTTTATCTGCATGTTCTTCATGGTAATTTAACGATCATGTGATCAATTTAAAAAGAGCAAATTCTGTCTTTAAACTCAGATGATGATTGAAGAGTCTATGATTTTTGTCTTGTGTTCAGTTTCAGTCTCTCCATCATCATCATCATCATCATCATCATCATCTTCATCATCACAGACTGAGATCAGTCCTGGTCGCTCTGTGACTCTCTCCTGTCAGTTGTATTCATATTATGGATCCTCCTGTGATGATTGGATCCGTTATAAGGGAATTGGTCTGTTGTGGGTGAATCAGGCTGGTGTTGATCTGAAGACAGACTCCAGATATCAGATATCATCTCCAGATCACTGTATCATCACTCTGACTACAACACTCCTGAATGAAGATGACAACAGAGAGTGGAGATGTCAGCTTACTCTCAGAAATCAAGTCAACACCTCAGTCACATACACTGTCAGATATTCAGGTGAGAAAACACTCTCATCAATCATTGTTAGAGACTCTCAGTTAGATGCATTACAAACCCAGCAGAAACTACAGGTACATCATCACTGTCTTTCTCACATCACTGATTCACAGTGACTCTCAGATGCTGTTTTCTTCTAAAATCACTCAATATAGATATCATTGATTCCTCTGTGAATACATTAAGAGATGGAGTGCAACTTTGTATTGATGATCAAGTGTTGAAATACAGCGTCCAGCACATATTCCTCATTTCTGTTTCACGAGTTCACACTTACAAATGATTCAGGAGCAATAAATGGTAAGCATATTTGGCGAGCTGTCCGAGGAGAGGGCTCCGAGCTCGGTATTTAGCCCGAACCTGGAGCACTCCCCCCGTATCCTGACTTTGGTAGGAATGATTAAGTTTGAGGAGTTGGGGTGGTGGAGGGATGCCGAAAAATGTCAAGATATGTGGGTGGGTCAAACATGTCTATTTATGCACGTTTCCTCCCCTGCTGATAGGATGAGGTGTAATTGCTGATGACGTGTTGATTGTGTTAATCATTTGAACTTTGAACTTTTCCTCCCGAACTTTGTTAATAAAACATCATTTCACGAGTTCACACTTACAAATGATTCAGGAGCAATAAATGGTAAGCATATTTGGCGTGCTGTCCGAGGAGAGGGCTCCGAGCTCGGTATTTAGCCCGAACCTGGAGCACTCCCCCAAAAAATGCAACCTAGCCGGACAGCCGCTAAAGATTTGATGACCCCTCAGAAATGCGAGGTTACGGCTGAGGGGGGGTTAATTGTGAGTTCGGGAGGGCAGATGAGTATTACTGTAGAGGGCTTGAGGTGCGGAGGGGATGATATGGCTTTAGCATTGGATATGTGTTTTGTTGTTCAATTGTTACAAGAAAGAGAAATTTGGGTGAATTTTTGATTTCTGTGAGTTCGAAACTCCTCCCCTGGGCTGCCACAGGAGTAGGGAGGTATGTCACCACCACGGAAGTGGAAACCCCCGTGGTCGCTGTGGGAGCAGGAGGCACGTCTTTGCCGTGACACTGAAAACCCCTCGGGGCCGCTGTGGGAGCAGGAGGCACGTCGCTGCTGTCACGGTGGAAACCCCCCGGGGCCGCTGTGGGAGCAGGAGGCACATCACTACCATAGCAGTGGAAACCCCTCGGGGCCCTCACAGCAGCAGGAGGCACGTCAACGTCGTAGCAGGGGAAAACCCCTCGGGGCCCCCGCGGCAGCAGGAGGCACGTCGCTACCATTGCAGCGAAAAACCCCTCTGGGCTGCTGCAGGACCAAAGAGGTACGTCGCTGCCGCGGTGGTGGAAATTGATTTGAAAGATTGGCTCCCTTGGGAGTATGAAAGCATATCAACCCTGTAACTGGACTCCTGCGGGAGCGTCACTGCTGCAGCTGTGGGAGTTAGAGAGAGCTTGCTCCTGCGGGAGCATCACTGCTGCGGCAGTGGATAGTTTGAGAAAGCAGAGTGAAGGAAGATTTAGTTTGGGGAAGGAATTTAGGAGGAAAAGAAGCCAGGGGCCGCATGCGGAGGCAGCCTCACGCTTAGGTCAGCCCCTGGGGCTTAGGGAGGAACGGAAAGATTAGAAAGAGGGAGAGTTTGGGGAAAAAGTGGGGAGTCTGGGCCTGCACCGCTAACGGAGGCAGCCTCACGCTAGGATTAGATGGGGGGGCTGCAGGCCAGACGTAAGGGAGAGGGTTAGAAATGGGTATGTATTGATGAGGCTGAGCTTGCACTGCTAGCGGAGGCAAGCTCGCGCTTGGAGGAAGGCGAATGTCGATGGCGAGCTGGGCCTGGCGGCTGCAGAATCTGGTGCGCAACCCAGACTTGCAGAGGGCCTGCTGCTGCGGTGAAATGGGGATTTTTGAGAATGTGGTTTTGATGTAATCCGGGTTTTCCTTGTTTTATTTGAGGTTTTTGGAAGAGGAGAAGCTGTCTGAAGAGAGACGAATAGTTGGTATAATTCTGCTTTTTTTTTTTGCTTTTTTTTTTTCAACCTCCTGGAAAAACAGACGTTGGCATTGGATAAGCCTGTCTTAAGCCCAACACTGTCCATTTCTCTATTACAGGAATCGTTGAATGTACTGAAGTGTCGGATTTTGGGTTAAAGATGGAAGTAATGGTGAGTTATGAGCATCTGAGGAAACCGAAAGCCAGTATGAACATGGCTTCACTGCTGCGGCAGTGGGATAATTCCCCCTTGGCTAACTCCTGCGGGAGTGTCGGGGAACATCATTGCTGCGGCAATGGAGGCGGCAGTGGAATAATTTCCATTTGAACTGAGCTCATGCGGGAGTGTGGAGGTGCATCACTACTGCGGTAACTTCCTCTGGAAACTTATCGCATGTTGGATAATGGAGATTGTCTTCTGTTATCTCTTGTGGCTGTGAAAGCCATTTCTGGAGAGACTGATTTGATCGAATCGACTCCTGAAAGCTTCCGATGACTTGCGGCCCAGTGCTTGGATCTGCTGGTTTTGGGACACAACATGTGGTGGGGTGATTTAAGTCTTCTGTGAAGAGTGGGTCGGATGGGAGTTTGGCCTGATCTCTTAAATGAAGGTTGGCAACGAAGGATTGTTGCTGTTGGAGTAAGAAAGCCTTACAGTTTGGTCTCTCTTACTTTCGTTGTGCAGCGCTGACGAGTCAGAATATGGACGGATTTGGATTAAGGTTGGATGTGATGGAATCAGAGGAACTGGAATCTATATGGCTCGACCATGGCGTTGAGTGGTCGGATGACATTTGGGTGGAATCTTTGGCGGAGAGTAGGGATACGGATTTCCAACATAATTGGTTGTCTGGTGTCTGAGCTGGTGGGTTGAGTTCTTGATATACCTTTGATGAGCAGAGGATTAGATTTCGGCAGTGAGAAGTAGATTTCACCTAGGTAACCCATGGTGAAGCTGGCTTGGAGGTTCTTGGTGTTATTGAAATGCAATACGAATCGGTGGTGGTGGATAGAGACCATGTGGAGCAGACCACATGTGGAGTGGAAAGTCTTGAACTCTTCCACTCCACATATAATCTTCCAAAAAGAGTGGTTTGAAGCGAAAAAGGCTTGAAGAATGGAAATTTAGAGGCGTCGATAAATATCAACTCTGAATATTGATATACTGGTTGGGAATAGGTCCACCTCTGGTGGCCGCAGCCTTAACTTCAGTGAGGATTTGTGTTCAACTGTTGTTGGCGACAGAGGTGGTTCCAAGCAGGAGTGTTTGTGGAATGGCATTGCAGAGAACAGGATGAAAGGAGATTTAGCATGGTGGAGAGAATTAGGTGGAAAAAAGGACAGGGCCGAAGCCACTTGCGGAGGCAACCTCACGCTTGGGTTGACACCTGGAGCCCGGAGAGAGACAGAAAGGGTAGAAAGGGAAGATAAGACAGTGTCGGGGCCTGTGCCGCTAGTGGAGGCAGCCTCATGCTAGAACTGGAAGGCCGGGCTATGGGCCAAACATAGGGGAAAGGTTAGGTACGTGCTGCCGTTGCTGAGCCTGCACCGCTGGCGGAGGCAAGCTCGCACTTAAAGGGCGGCGTTTGTCACTAGATGCTGGCATGTGAGGTGCAGTGCTGGAAAACTGCAGTGTGCTGCTGCGACTTAACGCTTGAAGGTCTGGTCTTGCAAGTAGTCAAGTCAAGTCAAGTCACCTTTATTTATATAGCGCTTTTTACAATGTAGATTGTTTCAAAGCAGCTTTACAGGAAAAACAATATAAACAAAGTTTGTTTGGCTGAACAGAAGCCCCAAAAGAGCAGGCGAATCAATACAATTGATGAATTTTAAGTGTTAAGTTTCCCCAACTGAGCAAGCCATAGGCGACAGCGGCAAGGAAAAAAACTACGGCAGGTGACGTAACGAATGAAGAATAGAATGAAGAAAAACCTTGGGAGAAACCAGGCTCAGTCGGGGGACCAGTTCTCCTCTGGCCAAAGCCAAACAGTACATGATTATTATATTGACAACAATTCAAGTCCAATATGAAGTCCAATTTGGTCCGGTTAGAGATGGGTTCATGATCGTCACAGGGGAGGGTCTAGTAGAGTCACGGTCTCCGCAGACACTTCAGGGCAGTGCTGTGCTCGTGTCCAGGTCCTTCATCTGATCTGGATACGGCCCGGATCCAGCTGACCACGGTAACCTCGGAATAAACAGAAACCAATATCAGCGTAGATGCCATTCTTCTTCTGATGTATCGAGTACATCAGGTGTTATAAAGTAGTGAGAAAGATGAAGATTTAGAAGAACATAGATTTGAGGCATTTTGAAGGCAGGGTGGATCTGGAGACGGTACAGCTGACTGGAACTAACTATTCTAGTTAGTTTTGCTTTGATCATCCTCCTTTACAATTGATAAGAGTGCTGAGGTGTCGTAGGAAGTTGGGCAAGAAGAAGGTGGATGTCTTGATGGTGGAGGTGAAGGCAAGCCTCGGCGTCATAGGGTGCGACAACGGAGCGGCAGAGCTGACGACCGCGTGGTGTTGTTGGAGGCTCGGTTGCAGTGTTTGTTGAGTGCAAGAGCTCCTGACCAGCGGGATACAGTGAAGGAACTTGAGAGAGGAAGAGTTCATCATGAAACGGGTACATCTCAATCTTGGACAATGTGGCAAAAGGCGGGGCATCACATGATCGCCTGGTAAATTTGAACACATTGGCTGGCGCTGAGCGAGAGAAAGCACTCAACACTTGTTGCTGTTCAGTGTTTTCAATCTCTTGAAATTATTTTGGTTACAGACGTCTAAATACATGCAAGAAATAACAAATACATTTGTAAAATACATTGATTTCCATAAGTAAAACCTTTCAATTATAAAATGACAGAGGATTGAATTTATAAAATGAAGTGAAAATGATTTATTTTCCAGTGAGACCACTTAATACCTGATTAAATTGAAACATCAAGGCAGTGTTGGCAATAAGTACTTGATACTTGTGTGGGCGGCTGAGCGCGTGAATCAGACTGTAATGAGCGCGATCTGAAAGCAGCGCGCTATTGCTTGAGCTGCGAGATAGCAGCGCGTTAGTTTAGAACAATCACATTTCAGACGAGGATTCCCCACAACAGTAGTATCGAGATGGCATAAACTGCTCGTGATTTAGCGATGCAGAAATAAAGCGCCGGGAAGGATTACAGCTGCTCTTGTTCGTGTGAGCTGACGGACAGAGAAAGTGTGAGCTGAAACTGCAGCGCGTTTTACTGAGGCTGCGGCGGCCTGAGTAAGCAACCTGACGCTGGTGGAAAGCCCGTTCCTTGCGGGAAGAGGGCGGCATTGCCTGAGACTCGAGCTTGCTGCTCAGTGAGCTTTACTATCCTTTCTCAATGGCAGGAGTGATTAAAATGGGCCGAAGTAGAGATGCTGAAATCTGATTTCTGAATTCTCACGCTTGCGGTGGCGAGAACAGGCCTCGCGTTTGCTTGTTGTTGCTCGGGACCCGTTTGTTTGGTCTGGCACCCGTGGTATAATGCTGAGGGTGATATAATATGGTCAGCATGGTTTTAGGCGGATAAGGATCGCTCCTGAGTCCGGAGGTTTTCGTAGAAAATCCATCTATTGAGTGGAGCTCGATTTCAGCTGTATTGTGACCAGAAGGTGGAGCCGTATGCCGCAAACTGTCGAGCTGCCGAAAAATGTCGAGATATGTGGGTGAGTCAAAACATGTCTATATATACATGCTTCCTCTCCTGCTGATAGGATGAGGTGTAATTGCTGATGACGTGTTGATTGTGTTAATCATTTGAACGTGCTCCTCCCGAACTTTGTTAATAAAACATCATGATGTGAAGCTCAAGCTTTATGTGATGTTTTGCAGAAACTGAAGTCAGTGCAACTGCTGGATTATTATTCAGAGGTACGACCCCTTCATTTATGCTAACAGCTTTATAATATTCAAACTATCAGTCAGTCTGTACAAGCTTCATCAATAACTGCTCATAGTTTAATAGCCTTGACTTCAGTCCTTCACAGTTTCTCTTCTTCCTCTCTGTTTCCTGCAGTGATTGTGATTATTGTTGAGATTGCAGTGTTTGCTGCTCCTACTGTGATTCTTCTTCAGATCATCTGTGCAAGAAGAGCTGGTGAGTTTTGAGCCGCACACAATCTGATGATTCACACGCATCTGATCTGGAACAATCTGCAATCATGATAAAACACATCTGAGAGTTCAGTGAATGCTTTTATTTTGCAGGGAGGAAGAACTCGCAGCAGCCAGAGGAAATAGAGATGCCCACAATATTACAATAAAATACTGTTTTGAGTGAATCTGCAACAATATTTAACATCGCAGAAAGTTATAGAGGATTGTTCAGTGTTTCATGTTTTTATTTCTTTTCAGAAAACAGAAAAAAAACTTGATGATTATGATATTAAGTTTTGATTAAAAAGTTTTTTTGTAAATAAAAGATCAGGTTTATTTACATTTATATGGATTTTATGGATTTTTGCTGTCAGAGTTCAGGGTCGTTTTCTTATTATTAGTATATAAACTGGTTTATATAAAATACTGTAAAGGGACAGACTCAGACTGTGTGTAATTCTCTCTCTGTTCTGTGTGATGCAGCTGATTCATGATCTGCTTTTTCTTATCTCTTGCATTTTTAATGATTGGTAATTTTCTTAATAAAACCTCTGCAATTGTGTTTACTGTCTCTTTCCTGAGATGTTTGTTATAAATATGAAGTGAGTGAGTTGGACGCTGACTCACTTCCCAAGGACTCTTAGTTTGCTTTCATTCTGTCATTCATCCGTCACTCATTAATCACTGATGGACACTAATCCTCTTACAGTTAGTCTGTTCACATGTGTATTTAGTTCTCTCTTTTCACTCTTGTTGTCGTTTGTTGTTTTATCCATAATTTTCACAGAACACAGCTTGTATGAATTGTGATACCTCAATGCAGTCGACCGAAATAAAAAGTATTTTCCCAGAAAGTTTATCTGTTGAATGATGTTTAACTTCCTGACAGTCACATTTAGACACTTGTTAGAAACCTCCTTTTCAATCATATCTGTTTCACTCTCAAGCTGTATTAGTACAGTTATAATTTTTTCTTTATTTGTTTCTTTTTTCTGATGGCCATATCAGAGCTGTCGAGATTCAAGTTAAGGATAAGACCTACACCCTGTCACGTTTATGTTACTTCACCCTGGACTCTTAGTTTACCTTGTCGTGTCACATGTTCCCCGCTCCTTTTCTCATCGTCACTCATTAGCTCCCATTGTCACTCATTAGTCACAGGTGTTTTGCGTTCCAGTTGTAATCACAGTCAGTACTTAAGTTCTCTGTGTGCACTCCCCTGTTGTCAGTTGTTAAAGTTATGTTGAATGTGTATGGGGCCCAGTGCTGTGTCTGTTCCATGTGTGGATGCCTCCGTTTTTTGCACTCCCATGTGCTGTTTATTTTCCGTTCTAAGTCTACTTCCATACGCTTCCGTCCGCATCGCACGCCAGCTCAAGTACACTTTTATATAACACACCCGGCCTGTCTCCTGCCTGATCCCCCTTCCTGCATTTACAGATCAGGAAGAACGTGTATGGGATCAAAATCCCGCCAATTGTACTGCGGTCGTAATTCAAAAGTTTAAGTGCATTTAAAACAAACGTAAATCAAAATTTTAAACGTATAAAAAACGATGTCGTGCGCAAAAATTAAACTTGTTTGTGTGTTCTTAAACATTTCTCTTTCATTCCTCAGTTTTTTGTTCTCTTCCATTTTCTGCTCGCTTGATATTTTTCTGCTGGCTTGCAATCTTTTCCTCTTCGCTCTCGTTTCCAAGTTCTGCGCTTACGATTCAAAAACTTGCAGTTCAATTTTCATGTAAATTAGGGCGGGTGTAAGCGTCACCATTGGTCCACTGGTTCTAGATTGACAGCTTTCCTCCAGCCAATCAGTGGAAGAGGGGAGTTGACGTCACTCAGGTGCGACTCAGGGCTGCTATGATTAACTCTGCATAGTAAACTGCACAATCTTAAGAGAAACACAATCTTTAGGAAACATAGTACTTGGAGACAGATATGTTATAAACCAGCTGCTTTATTCTTTCCACATGACAGAGAAATCTCCAGATCACAGCTCTTTTATGCACAGTGATTATTGTATTACTGACAATACAACAGCGAGGTTAAGTTAGTTCTGTTTTCGTCACACATTCAGAATAAAATGACAATAACTCTCAATGAATACTCATGTAATAATGTTTCACAAGCTTCTTTTTCATTATTTTCGCTCAATATAATGAGCAGTGGCCCGTGAAAAGCGTCTTAATGTGAGTTACTCGGGGAAAGCTCGCTCTTTGTCGAGCTGTCAGTAAGGGACTGTGAGAAAAGTGCAAGTCTTTTTCGTTTTGTGCTATAATTTAAGTGTGCGTAGACATGAAACCACGGCCAGAAATTGAAAGTGACATGATATCAAACATCAGGAGTAAAATTTAAGAAAAAAGATGAAAAGATTAATTAACTTAGAGGATGGTAGATTTGATTTAAAAGTGGATTTTACATAGAAAGCAAATACTTTCCAGTGTGTGTGTATATATATGCACACAAACACTTTCTACAAATGCATGTATGTATATATATATATATATATATATATATATATATATATATATATATATATATATATATATATATATATATATATATCCAAGCATATTTAAGATTTAATTCCTGATATAAAAACAAATGCAGCATTTTAACAAACTGTTCAAAAAACAATTGTTAAAGTTGTCCACAGTTGTGGTTTCAAGTCTCTATGTCCCTGCTGAAGAAGCTATTACAAAAAGAAAGGTATTTTTGGACATGCAAATCCCTTTTCTACCAGTTGGGATGAAAAGAGAGGTTGTGAAAGTTGTCCACTGTCCCCTTTAACTGTATGACAGTGGTTTCATGTCTACACACACTCAACAAATTATAGCAGAAAACGAAAAAAACATGCACTTTTCTCACGGTCCCTTACATACAGCGCAAGCTTTACCCCGCGTAACTCGCATTCAGATGCTTTTCACGTTTAATTTAGTACAGAGTCTAAAACGTTTCATTGAGTCTTACACAGTATGTGTTGATTATAATCTCAATATCTCCTGACACAATCTAGAGGATCTTCTGGACCTCTTGAGGCATATGTACATGATTTGTGTGAAGTGATCAATATCAAGTCATTTGTGCAAATAAAATATAAAATATAGCTGCAAGCAGCAATGACCGGGGTTCAAACGTTGCAAGACCATCTGAGCTGTCATGACTGTTTGTGGTCAATCTGACTAGTTCTCTTAATGTGCACAGTTCTGTGAAGTTTCTACTTTGTGCAAACAATGTATAGACATCTTTCAAAGATGTTCAGAATGAGAAGATCAAATGATATTAATATTGTGAGCTGAACATCTGAACTGTTATGTCGGTGTATGTCAATCTGACTTGTTCTCCACATAAACAGAGCTTTATGAAGTTTCTAGTTTGTGTAAACGATATACATACACATGTTAAACATTTTTTCAGTATGGAAAAATCTATCAAATGATATTAATATTACGTGCATGTGTTTAACACCATATGTCATGTCATCTGAACTGTTATGTCAGTCTATGTCAATCTGACTTGTTCTCCACATAAAAAAATTCCTAGCCTGATGGTGCCTCTTGTGGACAAAAGTAGTATTACAGCTTTTCTAAGATTTTAAAATATAGATCGTTTATAATTTATTGTGAGCCCTATGAGCATCAGAAATACATGAGATCTGACACATTTCTACACAATGACTTGTTCTTAACATATTCACAGTTCTGTGACGTTTCTCTTGTGGACAAAACTAGTATTACATATTTTCTAAGATTTTAAAATATAGAGTGTTTATAATTTATTGTGAGCCCTATGAGCATCAAAAATACATGAAACCCAACACATTTCTTCAAAATGACTTGTTCTTAACATTTACACAGTTTTGTGAAGTTTCTTATTTGTGGACAAGATATATAGGCTTTTTATTCACAATAGGCCAAACCAGAAATATATGAAAAATTATATCTGCTGAAGGGTTTGCCTGATCGAAATTCTTTGAATAACTTTTTCCCTTGAGTGTCCCTAGATGATGCGTGTGAATTTTTAAGCCAATCGTATTGACGGTCTATGACGAGTTCGAAAAATTTGAAATTTCAAAAATCTCCAATATTTCGCAAACAATTTGATTGACAGCAGTGGTTCTTGAGGCAAAGTTGTTCAGTATGAGGAGATCTATCAGATGATATCAATATTTTGTGGATGCGTGAAACACCACGTGAGTAGAGACGCAAAAAACTCGTTAGCGCCAACTAGTGACCGATTTTCTTCAAAATTCTGACAGACCACTAGGGCCCTGAGTCAAACATGCCCATCGAGTTTCCTTCTGATCGACCTTCGTTAAGCTAGTCTAATTGATGCTCAAACTTCATTGGCCGATGACGGTCATGTTTTTTGAGATACACCAATGTCCTCATAGACCATCATGGACCCTTGGACAAAGACCGTGCATGACAAGTCTCAGGTCAATCGGACTACCATGTGACCCTGTACAGGTGATTGAGTGTTTTTTTCGCAATATAGCGCCACCAAGTGGTCAATCATCGCAGTTTTTTTGGTGTGACCACAAATTGAGCTTATACATGACTATGTGAAGTTTGGTGTAATTATCTCTTTGCGTTCCAGAGCTATTACGATTTTAGCAAAAGTGTCTCCGCCTCATCCGAACGTTTTATTGTCTTGTTGCAAGCGTGAATCACCGATCAAAATTCCTTTGACAACTTTTGGTCAAGAGAGTCTCTAGATGATGTGTGTGAAATTTTGCGTGATTTGGACAAACGGTCTATGAGGAGTTCGAAAACTTTTTTTTCCAGAAAATTCAAAATGGCCGAAAATTTTTATAGGCGGAAATGAAATCGGAGATATACATTTTTTAAGTTTTGAGCCAAGGATTCCAGAGATATAAGACACTTGAGTGTATGACAAACGGTTTACGAGTTATGAGCATGTACGCGTTTGTAGTCGCTGTAGCGCCACCTATAGCCCGATTTGCGTCATATTTTGATACGTTCTCCCCAAATTGAGACCTACCATCTGACAAAGTTTCAAGTCTCTAGACCTTACGGTTTGGTCTGCACGAGACGCATTACGGCAGAAGAATAATAATAATAAATATAGCTGCAAGCAGCAATGACCGGGGTTCAAACGTAGCAGGACCATCTGAGCTGTCATGACGGTTTGTGGTCAATCTGACTAGTTCTCCTAATGTGCACAGTTCTGTGAAGTATCTACTTTGTGTAAACAATGTATAGACATCTTTCAAAGATGTTCAGAATGAGAAGATTAAATGATATTGACATTGTGAACTGAACATATGAACTGTTATGTCGGTCTATGCCAATCTGACTTGTTCTCCACATAAACAGAGCTTTATGAAGTTTCTAGTTTGTGTAAATTATATATAGACGTTACAAAAAAAATTCAGTATGGGAAGATCTATCAAATGATAACAATGTGGATATGTTTAACACTACACGTCATATCATTTGAACTGTTATGACCTTTTTTTGTCAATCTGACTAGTTTTCCTAATGAGCACAGTTCTGTGAAGTTTCTACTCTGTGCAAACAATGAATAGACATCTTTCAAAGATGTTCAGACTGAGAAGATTAAATGATATTAATATTGTGAACTGAACATCTGAAGTGTTCTGTCGGTTTATGTCAGTCTATGTCAATCTGACTTGTTCTCCACATAAAAAGATTTTCTAGCCTGACGGCGCCTCTTGTGGACAAAAGTAGTATTACAGCTTTTCTAAGATTTTAAAATATAGAGTGTTTATAATTTATTGTGAGCCGTACGAGCATCAGAAATACATGAAACCTCACAAGTTTCTTCATAATGTCTTGTTCTTAACATTTACACAGTTTTGTGAAGTTTCTTGTTTTTGGACAAGATATATAGACATTTTAATGACAAATCGAAAATCCTTTGACAACTTTTTGCCTTGAGTGTCCCTAGATGATGCGTGTGAATTTTCAAGCCAGTGAGATTGACGGCCTATGACGAGTTCGAAAAATTTGAAATTTCAAAAATCTCCAATATTTCGCAAACAATTTGATTGACAGCAGTGGTTCTTGAGGCAAAGTTGTTCAGTATGAGGAGATCTATCAGATGATATCAATATTTTGTGGATGCGTGAAACACCACGTGAGTAGAGACGCAAAAAACTCGTTAGCGCCAACTAGTGTCCGATTTTCTTCAAAATTCTGACAGACCACTAGGGCCATGAGTCAAACACGCCCATCGAGTTTCGTTCCGATCGACCTTCGTTAAGCTAGTCTAATTGATGCTCAAAGTTCATTGGCCGATGACGGTCATGTTTTTTGAGATACACCAATGTCCTCATAGACCATCATGGACCCTTGGACAAAGACCGTGCATGACAAGTCTCAGGTCAATCGGACTACCATGTGACCCTGTACAGGTGATTGAGTGTTTTTTTCGCAATATAGCGCCACCAAGTGGTCAATCATCGCAGTTTTTTTGGTGTGACCACAAATTGAGCTTATACATGACTATGTGAAGTTTGGTGAGATTATCTCTTTGCGTTCCAGAGCTATTACGATTTTAGCAAAAGTGTCTCCGCCTTATGCGAACGTTTTAGCGTGTTGTTGCAAGCGTGAATCACCGATCAAAATTATTTGAATAACTTTTGGTCATGAGAGTCTCTAGATGATATGTGTGAAGTTTCGCGTTATTTGGACAAACGGTCTATGAGGAGTTCGAAAACTTTTTTTTTCAGAAAATTCAAAATGGCGGAAAATTTTTATAGGCGGAAATGAAATCGGAGATATACATTTTTTAAGTCTTGAGCCAAGGATTCCAGAGATATAAGACACTTGAGTGTACGACAAACGGTTTACGAGTTATGAACATGTACGCGTTTGTAGTCGCTGTAGCGCCACCTAT
This sequence comes from Rhodeus uyekii, assembly GCA_037043235.1. NCBI lineage: Eukaryota > Metazoa > Chordata > Actinopteri > Cypriniformes > Acheilognathidae > Rhodeus > Rhodeus uyekii. Next base: position 36,624 of record JAWRVZ010000473.1, on the reverse strand, counting down.
AGCCCGATTTGCGTCATATTTTGATACGTTCTCCCCAAATTGAGACCTACCATCTGACAAAGTTTCAAGTCTCTAGACCTTACGGTTTGGTCTGCACAAGACGCATTACGGCAGAAGAATAATAATAATAAATATAGCTGCAAGCAGCAATGACCGGGGTTCAAACGTAGCAGGACCATCTGAGCTGTCATGACTGTTTGTGGTCAATCTGACTAGTTCTCCTAATGTGCACAGTTCTGTGAAATTTCTACTCTGTGCAAACAATGTATAGACATCTTTCAAAGATGTTCAGAATGAGAAGATCAAATGATATTAATATTGTGAGCTGAACATCTGAACTGTTATGTCAGTCTATGTCAATCTGACTTGTTCTCCACATAAACACATCTTTATGAAGTTTCTAGTTTGTGTAAACGATGTATAGACATATCATATTACACATTTTTTCACTATAGGAAGATCTATCAAATTATATTAATATCGTGTGGATATGTTTAACACCACACATCATATCATCTGAACTTTTATGTCAGTCTATGTCAATCTGACTTGTTCTCCACATGAAAAGATTTTCTAGCCTGACGGCGCCTCTTGTGGACAAAAGTAGTATTACAGCTTTTCTAAGATTTTAAAATATAGATAGTTTGTAATTTATTGTGAGCCCTATGAGCATCAGAAATACATGAGACCTGACACATTTCTTCAAAATGACTTGTTCTCAACATGTTCACAGATCTGTGACATTTCTCTTGTGGACAAAACTAGTATGACAGCTTTTCTAAGATTTCAAAATATAGAGTGTTTATAATTTATTGTGAGCCGTACGAGCATCAGAAATACATGAAACCTCACAAGTTTCTTCATAATGTCTTGTTCTTAACATTTACAAAGTTTTGTGAAGTTTCTTGTTTTTGGACATGATATATAGACATTTTAATCACAATAGGCCAAATCAGAAATATATGAAAAATTGTATCTGCTGAACGGTTTAACTAATCAAAAATCCTTTGACAACTTTTTGCCTTGAGTGTCCCTAGATGATGCGTGTGAATTTTCAAGCCAGTGAGATTGACGGCCTATGACGAGTTCGAAAAATTTGAAATTTAAAAAATCTCCAATATTTCGCAAACAATTTGATTGACAGCAGTGGTTCTTGAGGCAAAGTTGTTCAGTATGAGGAGATCTATCAGACGATATCAATATTTTGTGGATGCGTGAAACACCACGTGAGTAGAGACGCAAAAAACTCGTAAGCGCCAACTAGTGTCCGATTTTCTTCAAAATTCTGACAGACCACTAGGGCCATGAGTCAAACACGCCCATCGAGTTTCGTTCCGATCGATCTTCGTTAAGCTAGTCTAATTGATGCTCAAAGTTCATTGGCCGATGACGGTCATGTTTTTTTAGATACACCAATGTCCTCATAGACCATCATGGACCCTTGGACAAAGACCGTGCATGACAAGTCTCAGGTCAATCGGACTAACATGTGACCCTGTACAGGTGATTGAGTGTTTTTTTCGCAATATAGCGCCACCAAGTGGTCAATCATCACAGTTTTTTTGGTGTGACCACAAATTGAGCTTATACATGACTATGTGAAGTTTGGTGAGATTATCTCTTTGCGTTCCAGAGCTATTACGATTTTAGCAAAAGTGTCTCCGCCTTATGCGAACGTTTTATTGTCTTGTTGCAAGCGTGAATCACCGATCAAAATTCCTTTGACAACTTTTGATCATGAGTGTCTCTAGATGATGCGTGGGAAATTTTGCGTGATTTGAACAAACGGCCTATGAGGAGTTCGAAAAATTTTTTTTTCAGAAAATTCAAAATGGCGGAAAATTTTTATAGGCGGAAATGAAATCGGAGATATACATTTTTTAAGTTTTGAGCCAAGGATTCCAGAGATATAAGACACTTGAGTGTACGACAAACGGTTTACGAGTTATGAACATGTACGCGTTTGTAGTCGCTGTAGCGCCACCTATAGCCCGATTTGCATCATATTTTGATACGTTCTCCCCAAATTGAGACCTACCATCTGACAAAGTTTCAAGTCTCTAGACCTTACGGTTTGGTCTGCACGAGACGCATTACGGCAGAAGAATAATAATAATAAATATAGCTGCAAGCAGCCATGACGGGGCCAAGCACAAGGAGGAATGTAAATGTCATGTCGACATGGCTGGCAGCATCAGACCAATGGCAGAAAGCATCTAAAGACATTTCAATATGACTTCAGTCTAAATTGCTGAAAAATCATCAATACGGTCTTTAGTAATTCGATTTAACGGTTTATCACGTTCGACCAACAGGAAGCGCTGTAACCAAATTCAAATCAAATCATGTGGTATATCCAGAGTGAGGTGACAATGACACATGCAAAGTTTGGTGTCAATAGGGTAAAGCATTGATGACATACAGCTTTAAAGTCGTGTTTGTTAAGCATAGCATTTCATGACAAAATTCTACATTGCTGACGCTGAAAATGGCCGATATGGGAAAATTTGGTATCGCAGGACTCGGCATGATGCACTGAATCTATAGACAGCAGTTTTATGATTTTTGGACAAAGCGTTCAGGAGTTATAATCAAAAATGTTAGTGTTTCATATCTCCTGACCACTAGGAGGCAGAGCGCCAAAACTCTGCAGGTAGCCTCAGATCATGATTGACATGACACACAGAAAGTTTGGTCAGAATACGAAAATGCGTTGCGGAGATATAGCCTCGCTTTATTTAGTGGCCATTTGGTCAAATTCGTTCGCAATTTTATCGAAACCTGTTTGACGAATCAATTTCATTTTAATAACTTTTTGTCAACATGGTCTGAAGATGTTATGATTCAATTTTGGTGAAAATTAGATAAACGGTGTGGGAGGAGTTCGAAAAAGTAGGTTTTTAAAGAAAAACAACATGGCGGACAGGAAGTTTGGCCGACTATGACAAATTAGGTATCTGTGTTCTCGGCTTGACCCAAGGAACGTATAAAGACAATTTGTTTTACCATAGGTTAAAGTAGTCAAAAGTTATTAGCGTTTTTGTAATTTTGGTTATAACTTTTGACCACAAGGTGGCGCTGCCTCGAAACTTTTTGTGTCGTATCAGTTCCAGGTGCCGAAGACACATTTCGAGTTTCGTAACGATACGTCAATGCGTTTGTTAAATATAGCAATTTATGATAATATTCAAAATGGCCGACGCTCAAAATGGCCGATATGGGAAAATTTGGTATCGCACGACTCGGCATGATGCACTGAATCTAACGAGACCAGTTTTATGATTTTTGGTCGAAGCGTTCAGAAGTTATAAGCAAATATTTCACTTTTTTATATCTCCAGACCACTAGGGGGCAGAGCGCCAAAACTCTGCACATAGCCTCAAATCATGACTGACGTAACACACACCAAGTTTGGTCAGAATACGCTAATCCGTTGCGGAGATATAGCCTCACTTTTATTTCTGCGGCCATTTTGTCGAATTCTTTCGCAAGTTATTCGTAAACGGTTTGACAAATCAACTTTCTTTGGATAACTTTTTGTCCCCATGGTCTGGAGATGATGTGGTTCAATTTTCGTGAAAATCGGACAAATGGCCTAGGAGGAGTTCGAAAAAGTAGGTTTTTCATAAAATTCAAAATGGCGGGAAAATTTTCATGACGGAAAATGACGTCATAGGGTGCAATCGAATCGTCTTGAGCCAAGGAATCAGTGGACGAAAGAATTTTGTTTCTAGGACATACGGTTCAAAAGTTATTTACGTAAACGTGAGTTCAACTTTGGACAGTTGGTGGCGCTAGAGACATTGAGTTAGAGACTTCAAATTTGCTATGGTCAATGATTGGCTTGTCCTTGATCAGTGTGCCAAATTTCATCATTTTCCCGCAAACGGTTCTATGGCCTGCCATAGACTTCCATGGCGGAAGAAGAAGAAGAAGAAGAAGAAGAGGAATAATAATAAAGAACCGGAACAGAAACAATAGGTGCCTCCGCACCTTCGGTGCTTGGCCCCTAATAATAATAATAATAAAAATCCTAACAATTACAATAGGTTTTCAACGCTTCGCGTTTGAACCCCTAATAATAAATATAGCTGCAAGCAGCAATGACCGGGGTTCAAACGTCGCAAGACCATCTGAGCTGTCAAGACGGTTTGTGGTCAATCTGACTAGTTTTCCTAATGAGCACAGTTCTGTGAAGTTTCTACTCTGTGCAAACAATGAATAGACATCATTCAAAGATGTTCAGACTGAAAAGATTAAATGATATTAATATTGTGAACTGAACATCTGAACTGTTCTGTCAGTTTATGTCAGTCTATGTCAATCTGACTTGTTCTCCACATAAAATAGATTTTCTAGCCTGATGGTGCCTCTTGTGGACAAAAGTAGTATTACAGCTTTTCTAAGATTTTAAAATGTAGATCATTTGTAATTTATTGTGAGCCCTATGAGCATCAGAAATACTTGAGACCTGACACATTTCTTCAAAATGACTTGTTCTTAACATGTTCACAGATTTGTGACGTTTCTCTTGTGGACAAAACTAGTATTACAGCTTTTCTAAGATTTTAAAATGTAGATGGTTTATAATTTATTGTGAGCCGTACGAGCATCAGAAATACATGAAACCTCACAAGTTTCTTCATAATGTCTTGTTCTTAACATTTAGACAGTTTTGTGAAGTTTCTTGTTTTTGGACAAAATATATAGACATTTTAATCACAATAGGCCAAATCAGAAATATATGAAAAATTGTATCTGCTGAACGGTTTAACTAATCGAAAATCCTTTGACAACTTTTTGCCTTGAGTGTCCCTAGATGATGCGTGTGAATTTTCAAGCCAGTGAGATTGACGGCCTATGACGAGTTCGAAAAATTTGAAATTTCAAAAATCTCCAATATTTCGCAAACAATTTGATTGACAGCAGTGGTTCTAGAGGCAAAGTTGTTCAGTATGAGGAGATCTATCAGATGATATCAATATTTTGTGGATGCGTGAAACACCACGTGAGTAGAGACGCAAAAAACTCGTTAGTGCCAACTAGTGTCCGATTTTCTTCAAAATTCTGACAGACCACTAGGGCCATGAGACAAACACGCCCATCGAGTTTCGTTCCGATCGACCTTCGTTAAGCTAGTCTAATTGATGCTCAAATTTCATTGGCCGATGACAGTCATGCTTTTTGAGATAAACCAATGTCCTCATAGGCCATCATGGACCCTGGGACAAAGACCGTGCATGACAAGTCTCAGGTCAATCGGACTACCATGTGACCCTGTACAGGTGATTGAGTGTTTTTTTCGCAATATAGCGCCACCAAGTGGTCAATCATCGCAGTTTTTTTGGTGTGACCACAAATTGAGCTTATACATGACAATGTGAAGTTTGGTGAGATTATCTCTTTGCGTTCCAGAGCTATTACGATTTTAGCATAAGTGTCTCCGCCTTATGCGAACGTTTTAGCGTGTTGTTGCAAGCGTGAATCACCGATCAAAATTATTTGAATAACTTTTGGTCATGAGAGTCTCTAGATGATATGTGTGAAGTTTCGCGTTATTTGGACAAACGGTCTATGAGGAGTTCGAAAACTTTTTTTTTCAGAAAATTCAAAATGGCGGAAAATTTTTATAGGCGGAAATGAAATCGGAGATATACATTTTTTAAGTCTTGAGCCAAGGAATCCAGAGATATAAGACACTTGAGAGTACGACAAACGGTTTACGAGTTATGACCATGTACGCGTTTGTAGTCGCTGTAGCGCCACCTATAGCCCGATTTGCGTCATATTTTGATACGTTCTCCCCAAATTGAGACCTACCATCTGACAAAGTTTCAAGTCTCTAGACCTTACGGTTTGGTCTGCACAAGACGCATTACGGCAGAAGAATAATAATAATAATAATAAATATAGCTGCAAGCAGCAATGACCGGGGTTCAAACGTCGCAAGACCATCTGAGCTGTCAAGACGGTTTGTGGTCAATCTGACTAGTTCTCCTAATGTGCACAGTTCTGTGAAGTTTCTACTTTGTGCAAACAATGTATAGACATCTTTCAAAGATGTTCTGAATGAGAAGATCAAATGATATCAATATTGTGAACTGAACATCTGAACTGTAATGTCGATCTATGTCAATCTGACTTGTTCTCCACATAAACACATCTTTATGAAGTTTCTAGTTTGTGTAAACGATATATAGACATATCATATTACACATTTTTTCACTATAGGAAGATCTATCAAATGATATTAATATAGTGTGGATATGTTTAACACCACACATCATATCATCTGAACTGTTATGTCAGTCTATGTCAATCTGACATGTTCTCCACATGAAAAGATTTTCTAGCCTGACGGTGCCTCTTGTGGACAAAAGAAGTATTACAGCTTTTCTAAGATTTTAAAATATAGATCGTTTATTATTTATTGTGAGCCCTATGAGCATCAGAAATACATGAGACCTGACACATTTCTTCAAAATGACTTGTTCTTAACATGTTCACAGTTCTGTGACGTTTCTCTTGTGGACAAAACTAGAATTACAGCTTTTCTAAGATTTTAAAATATAGAGTGTTTATAATTTATTGTGAGCCCTATGAGCATCAGAAATACATGAAACCTCACACGTTTCTTCAAAATGACTTGTTCTTAACATTTACACAGTTTTGTGAAGTTTCTTGTTTGTGGACAAGATATTTAGACATTTTAATCACAATAGGCCAAATCAGAAATATATGAAAAATTGTATCTGCTGAACGGTTTAACTAATCGAAAATCCTTTGACAACTTTTTGCCTTGAGTGTCCCTAGATGATGCGTGTGAATTTTCAAGCCAGTGAGATTGACGGCCTATGACGAGTTCGAAAAATTTGAAATTTAAAAAATCTCCAATATTTCGCAAACAATTTGATTGACAGCAGTGGTTCTTGAGGCAAAGTTGTTCAGTATGAGGAGATCTATCAGATGATATCAATATTCTGTGGATGCGTGAAACACCACGTGAGTAGAGACGCAAAAAACTCGTTAGCGCCAACTAGTGTCCGATTTTCTTCAAAATTCTGACAGACCACTAGGGCCATGAGTCAAACACGCCCATCGAGTTTCGTTCCGATCGACCTTCGTTAAGCTAGTCTAATTGATGCTCAAAGTTCATTGGCCGATGACGGTCATGTTTTTTGAGATACACCAATGTCCTCATAGATCATCATGGACCCTTGGACAAAGACCGTGCATGACAAGTCTCAGGTCAATCGGACTACCATGTGACCCTGTACAGGTGATTGAGTGTTTTTTTCGCAATATAGCGCCACCAAGTGGTCAATCATCGCAGTTTTTTTGGTGTGACTACAAATTGAGCTTATACATGACTTTGTGAAGTTTGGTAAGATTATCTCTTTGCGTTCCAGAGCTATTACGATTTTAGCAAAAGTGTCTCCGCCTTATGCAAACGTTTTATTGTCTTGTTGCAAGCATGAATCACCGATTAAAATTCCTTTGACAACTTTTGGTCATGAGAGTCTCTAGATGATGCATGGGAAATTTTGCGTGATTTGGCCAAATGGCCTATGAGGAGTTCGAAAAAAATTTTTTTCAGAAAATTCAAAATGGCGGAAAATTTTTATAGGCGGAAATGAAATCGGAGATATACATTTTTTAAGTCATGAGCCAAGGATTCCAGGGATATAAGACACTTGAGTGTACGACAAACGGTTTACGAGTTATGAGCGTGTACGCGTTTGTAGTCGCAGTAGCGCCACCTATTGCCTGATTTGCGTCATATTTTGATACGTTCTCCCCAAATTGAGACCTACCATCTGACCAGCTTTCAAGTCTCTAGACCTTACGGTTTGGTCTGCACGATAAGAAGTACGGCAGAATAATAATAATAATAATAATAATAATAATAATAAAAATCCTAACAATTACAATAGGTTTTCAACGCTTCGCGTTTGAACCCCTAATAATAAAAATCCTAACAATTACAATAGGTTTTCAACGCTTCGCGTTTGAACCCCTAAATATAGCTGCAAGCATCAATCAACGGGGTTCAAACGTCGCAAGTTCATCTGAGCGGTTATGACGATTTTTTGTCAATTTGAGTAGTTCTCCTAATGTGCACAGTTCTGTGAAGTTTCTAGGTTGTGCAAACAATGTATAAACATCAAAGATGTTCAGAATAAGAAGATCTATCAAATTATACCGATTTTTTTGTGTGGATATTTAACACCACACGTCATCTGATCTGTTGTCAGCTTATGTCAGTCAATGTATGTAATTCTGACTTGTTCTCCACATAAACTGCTTTTTGTGAAGTTTTTACTTTCTGAAAACCATATGTAGACATATTACAGTTGTTCAGAATGAGATCTATCAAATGATTTCAGTATTGTGTTGATGTGCTTAACACGTCATATGATCTGTTATGTCAGTTTATGTCAATTTGACCTGTTCGCCACATAATCACAGTTTTATGAAGTTTGTTCAGTATGAGAAGATCTATCAAATGATATAAATATAGTGTGAATGTGTTTAACACAACATGTCATGTCATCTGAACTGTTATGTCAGTCTATGTCAATCTGACTTGTTCTCCACGTGCATGACAAGTTTGAAGTTAATCGGACTAACGAGTGCACATGTACAGATGTTTGAGTTTTTTTTCATAATATAGCGCCACCAAGTGGTCAATCGTTGCAGATGTTTTAGTTTGACCACAAAATAAGCTCTTACATGAGTATTTCAAGTTTGGTGAGATTATCTCTTTGCACTCCAGAGTTATTACAATTTTAGCAAAAGTGTTAAGTTGGTCTAATTGATGCTCAAACTTCATTGGCTGATGACGGCCATGTTTTTTGAGATATGCCAATATTCTCTTAGAACATCATGGACCCTTGGATAAAGACCGTGCATGACAAGTTTCAAGTCAATTGAATAAACGAGTGTACCGTGAAAGCCAATTTAGAAATTGTTCACATATTAAAAGAAAACAAATTCAGAAATTGGAATAAAATGATGTCTTATCCTGTGGCTCCCTCTTGTGGACAAGTAATATTACAGCCATCATCTTTCAGTTTTAATGGGTTACTCAATATTAGAAGATCTATCAAATATTAATATTGTGTGGATGTGTGAAACAAGATGTGAATAGAGAGTCTGCTAACTGAAAATAGAATAAAAAGATTTCCTAGCCTGACGGTGCCTCTTGTGGACAAAACTAGTATTACAGCTTTACTGAGATTTTAAAGTATAGGTAGTTTATAATTTATTGTGAGCCGTATGAGCATCAGAAATACATGAAACCAGACACACTTCTTCAAAATGACTTGTTCTTAACATGTTCACAGTTCTGTGACATTTTTTGTTTGTGCACAAGATATATAGACATTTTAATCACAATAGACCAAATCAGAAATATATGAAAAATTGTATCTGCTGAACGGTTAAACTGATCGAAATTCTTTGAATAACTTTTTGCCTTGAGTGTCCCTAGATGATGTGTGTGAATTTTCAAGCCAATCGTATTGACGGCCTATGACTAGTTCGAAAATTTTTAATTTTCTAAAATCTCCAATATTTCGCTAACAATTTGATTTACAGCAGTGGTTCTTGAAGCAAAGTTGCTCAGTATGAGGAGATCTAACAGATGATATCAATATTGTGAGGATGTGTGAAACAACACGTGAGTAGAGACGCAAAAAACTCGTTAGCGCCAACTAGTGGCCGATTTAAAAAAAAATTCTGAGAGACCTCTAGGACTATGAGTCAAATACGCTCATCGAGTTTCGTTCCGATTGAAGTTCGTTAAGTTGGTCTAATTGATGCTCAAACTTCATTGGCCGATGACGGCCATGTTTTTTGAGATATGCCAATATCCTCTTAAATCATCATGGCTCATTGGACAAAGACCGTGCATGACAAGTTTGAAGTCAATCGGAATAACGAGTGCACATGTACAGATGTTTTAGTGTTTTTTTGTAATATAGCGCCACCAAGTGGTCAATCGTTCCAGGTTTTTTAGCGTGACCACAAAACTAGCTCATACATGAGTATTTGAAGTTTGGTGAGATTATCTCTTTGCGTTTCAGAGTTATTACGATTTTAGCGAAAGAGGCTCCGCCCTATTCAGACGTTTGGACGTCCTGTTGCGAGCGTGAATCACTGATCAAAATTATTTGAATAACTTTTGGTCAGGAGAGTCTCTAGATGATGCGTGTGAAGTTTCGCGTGATTTGGACAAACGCTCTATGAGGAGTTCGAAAAAATTTTTTTTCAGAAAATTCAAAATGGCGGAAAATTTTTATAGACGGAAATGAAATCGGAGATATACATTTTTTAAGTCTTGAGCCAAGGATTCCAGGGATATAAGACACTTTAGTGTAGGACAAACGGTTTACGAGTTATGAGCGTGTACGCGTTTTTAGTGGCTGTAGCGCCACCTATAGGCCGATTTGCGTCATGTTTTGATACGTTCCCCCCAAATTGAGACCTACCATCTGGCCAACTTTCAAGTCTCTAGACCTTACGGTTTGGTCTGCACGATCGGAAGTTCGACAGAATAATAATAATAATAATAATAAATATAGCTGCAAGCAGCAATGACCGGGGTTCAAACGTCGCAAGACCATCTGAGCTGTCAAGACGGTTTGTGGTCAATCTGACTAGTTCTCCTAATGTGCACAGTTCTGTGAAGTTTCTACTTTGTGCAAACAATGTATAGACATCTTTCAAAGATGTTCTGAATGAGAAGATCAAATGATATCAATATTGTGAACTGAACATCTGAACTGTAATGTCGATCTATGTCAATCTGACTTGTTCTCCACATAAACACATCTTTATGAAGTTTCTAGTTTGTGTAAACGATATATAGACATATCATATTACACATTTTTTCACTATAGGAAGATCTATCAAATGATATTAATATAGTGTGGATATGTTTAACACCACACATCATATCATCTGAACTGTTATGTCAGTCTATGTCAATCTGACATGTTCTCCACATGAAAAGATTTTCTAGCCTGACGGTGCCTCTTGTGGACAAAAGAAGTATTACAGCTTTTCTAAGATTTTAAAATATAGATCGTTTATTATTTATTGTGAGCCCTATGAGCATCAGAAATACATGAGACCTGACACATTTCTTCAAAATGACTTGTTCTTAACATGTTCACAGTTCTGTGACGTTTCTCTTGTGGACAAAACTAGAATTACAGCTTTTCTAAGATTTTAAAATATAGAGTGTTTATAATTTATTGTGAGCCCTATGAGCATCAGAAATACATGAAACCTCACACGTTTCTTCAAAATGACTTGTTCTTAACATTTACACAGTTTTGTGAAGTTTCTTGTTTGTGGACAAGATATTTAGACATTTTAATCACAATAGGCCAAATCAGAAATATATGAAAAATTGTATCTGCTGAACGGTTTAACTAATCGAAAATCCTTTGACAACTTTTTGCCTTGAGTGTCCCTAGATGATGCGTGTGAATTTTCAAGCCAGTGAGATTGACGGCCTATGACGAGTTCGAAAAATTTGAAATTTAAAAAATCTCCAATATTTCGCAAACAATTTGATTGACAGCAGTGGTTCTTGAGGCAAAGTTGTTCAGTATGAGGAGATCTATCAGATGATATCAATATTCTGTGGATGCGTGAAACACCACGTGAGTAGAGACGCAAAAAACTCGTTAGCGCCAACTAGTGTCCGATTTTCTTCAAAATTCTGACAGACCACTAGGGCCATGAGTCAAACACGCCCATCGAGTTTCGTTCCGATCGACCTTCGTTAAGCTAGTCTAATTGATGCTCAAAGTTCATTGGCCGATGACGGTCATGTTTTTTGAGATACACCAATGTCCTCATAGATCATCATGGACCCTTGGACAAAGACCGTGCATGACAAGTCTCAGGTCAATCGGACTACCATGTGACCCTGTACAGGTGATTGAGTGTTTTTTTCGCAATATAGCGCCACCAAGTGGTCAATCATCGCAGTTTTTTTGGTGTGACTACAAATTGAGCTTATACATGACTTTGTGAAGTTTGGTAAGATTATCTCTTTGCGTTCCAGAGCTATTACGATTTTAGCAAAAGTGTCTCCGCCTTATGCAAACGTTTTATTGTCTTGTTGCAAGCATGAATCACCGATCAAAATTCCTTTGACAACTTTTGGTCATGAGAGTCTCTAGATGATGCATGGGAAATTTTGCGTGATTTGGCCAAATGGCCTATGAGGAGTTCGAAAAAAATTTTTTTCAGAAAATTCAAAATGGCGGAAAATTTTTATAGGCGGAAATGAAATCGGAGATATACATTTTTTAAGTCATGAGCCAAGGATTCCAGGGATATAAGACACTTGAGTGTACGACAAACGGTTTACGAGTTATGAGCGTGTACGCGTTTGTAGTCGCAGTAGCGCCACCTATTGCCTGATTTGCGTCATATTTTGATACGTTCTCCCCAAATTGAGACCTACCATCTGACCAGCTTTCAAGTCTCTAGACCTTACGGTTTGGTCTGCACGATAAGAAGTACGGCAGAATAATAATAATAATAATAATAATAAATATAGCTGCAAGCAGCAATGACCGGGGTTCAAACGTAGCAGGACCATCTGAGCTGTCATGACGGTTTGTTGTAAATCTGACTAGTTCTCCTAATGTGCACAGTTCTGTAAAGTTTCTACTTTGTGCAAACAATGTATAGACATCTTTCAAAGATGTTCAGAATGAGAAGATCAAATGATTTCGACATTGTGAACTGAACATATGAACAGTTATGTCGGTGTATGTCGGTCTATGTCAATCTGACTTGTTCTCCACATAAACAGAGCTTTATGAAGTTTCTAGTTTGTGTAAATGATATATAGACATGTTACAAATTTTTTTCATTATGGGAAGATCTATCAAATGATAACAATGTGGATATGTTTAACACTACACATCATATCATTTGAACTGTTATGACCTTTTTTAGTCAATCTGACTAGTTTTTTCCTAATGAGCACAGGTCTGTGAAGTTTCTACTCTGTGCAAACAATGAATAGACATCTTTCAAAGATGTTCAGACTGAGAAGATTAAATGATATTAATATTGTGAACTGAACATCTGAACTGTTCTGTCGGTTTATGTCAGTCTATGTCAATCTGACTTGTTCTCCACATAAAAAGATTTTCTAGCCTGATGGTGCCTCTTGTGGACAAAAGTAGTATTACAGCTTTTCTAAGATTTTAAAATGTAGATCGTTTGTAATTTATTGTGAGCCCTATGAGCATCAGAAATACATGAGACCTGACACATTTCTTCAAAATGACTTGTTCTTAACATGTTCACAGATCTGTGACGTTTCTCTTGTGGACAAAACTAGTATTATAGCTTTTCTAAGATTTTAAAATGTAGATCGTTTAAAATTTATTGTGAGCCGTACGAGCATCAGAAATACATGAAACCTCACACGTTTCTTCAAAATGACTTGTTCTTAACATTTGCACAGTTTTGTGAAGTTTCTTGTTTGTGGACAAGATATATAGACATTTTAATCACAATAGGCCAAATCAGAAATATATGAAAAATTGTATCTGCTGAACGGTTTAACTAATCGAAAATCCTTTGACAACTTTTTGCCTTGAGTGTCCCTAGATGATGCGTATGAATTTTCAAGCCAGTGAGATTGACGGCCTATGACGAGTTCGAAAAATTTGAAATTTCAAAAATCTCCAATATTTCGCAAACAATTTGATTGACAGCAGTGGTTCTTGAGGCAAAGTTGTTCAGTATGAGGAGATCTATCAGATGATATCAATATTTTGTGGATGCGTGAAACACCACGTGAGTAGAGATGCAAAAAACTCGTTAGCGCCAACTAGTGTCCGATTTTCTTCAAAATTCTGACAGACCACTAGGGCCATGAGTCAAACACACCCATCGAGTTTCGTTCCGATCGACCTTCGTTAAGCTTGTCTAATTGATGCTCAAAGTTCATTGGCCGATGACGGTCATGTTTTTTGAGATACACCAATGTCCTCATAGACCATCATGGACCCTTGGACAAAGACCGTGCATGACAAGTTTCAGGTCAATCGGACTACCATGTGACCCTGTACAGGTGATTGAGTGTTTTTTTCGCAATATAGCGCCACCAATTGGTCAATCATCGCAGTTTTTTTGGTGTGACCACAAATTGAGCTTATACATGAGTATGTGAAGTTTGGTGAGATTATCTCTTTGCGTTCCAGAGCTATTACTATTTTAGCAAAAGTGTCTCCGCCTTATGCGAACGTTTTATTGTCTTGTTGCAAGCGTGAATCACCGATTAAAATTCTTTTGACAACTATTGGTCATGAGAGTCTCTAGATGATGCGTGCGAAATTTTGCGTGATTTGGACAAACGGCCTATGAGGAGTTCGGAATTTTTTTTTTTCAGAAAATTCAAAATGGCGGAAAATTTTTATAGGCGGAAATGAAATCGGAGATATACATTTTTTAAGTCTTGAGCCAAGGATTCCAGAGATATAAGACACTTGAGTGTACGACAAACGGTTTACGAGTTATGAGCGTGTACGCGTTTGTAGTTGCTGTAGCGCCACCTATAGCCCGATTTGCGTCATATTTTGATACGTTCTCCCCAAATTGAGACCTACCATCTGACAAAGTTTCAAGTCTCTAGACCTTACGGTTTGGTCTGCACGAGACGCATTACGGCAGAAGAATAATAATAATAATAATAATAATAATAAAAATCCTAACAATTACAATAGGTTTTCAACGCTTCGCGTTTGAACCCCTAAATATAGCTGCAAGCAGCAATGACCGGGGTTCAAACGTCGCAAGACCATCTGAGCTGTCAAGACGGTTTGTGGTCAATCTGACTAGTTCTCCTAAAGTTCTGTGAAGTTTCTACTTTGTGTAAACAATGTATAGACATCTTTCAAAGATGTTCAGAATGAGAAGATTAAATGATATTGACATTGTGAACTGAACATATGAACTGTTCTGTCGGTTTATGTCAGTCTAAGTCAATCTGACTTGTTCTCCACATAAACAGAGCTTTATGAAGTTTCTATTTTGGTTAAATGATATATAGACGTTACAAAAATTTTTCAGTATGGGAAGATCTATCAAATGATAACAATGTGGATATGTTTAACACTACACGTCATATCATTTGAACTGTTATGACCTTTTTTTGTCAATCTGACTTGTTCTCCACATAAAAAGATTTTCTAGCCTGATGGTGCCTCTTGTGGACAAAAGTAGTATTGCAACTTTTCTAAGATTTTAAAATAAAGATGGTTTATAATTTATTGTGAGCCCTATGAGCATCAGAAATACATGAGACCTGACACATTTCTTCAAAATGACTTGTTCTTAACATGTTCACAGTTCTGTGACGTTTCTCTTGTTGACAAAACTAGTATTACAGCTTTTCTAAGATTTTAAAATATAGAGTGTTTATAATTTATTGTGAGCCGTACGAGCATCAGAAATACATGAAACCTCACAAGTTTCTTCATAATGTCTTGTTCTGAACATTTACACAGTTTTGTGAAGTTTCTTGTTTTTGGACAAGATATATAGACATTTTAATCACAATAGGCCAAATCAGAAATATATGAAAAATTGTATCTGCTGAACGGTTTAACTAATCGAAAATCCTTTGACAACTTTTTGCCTTGAGTGTCCCTAGATGATGCGTGTGAATTTTCAAGCCAGTGAAATTGACGGCCTATGACGAGTTCGAAAAATCTGAAATTTCAAAAATCTCCAATATTTCGCAAACAATTTGATTGACAGCAGTGGTTCTTGAGGCAAAGTTGTTCAGTATGAGGAGATCTATCAGATGATATCAATATTTTGTGGATGCGTGAAACACCACGTGAGTAGAGACGCAAAAAACTTGTTAGCGCCAACTAGTGTCCGATTTTCTTAAAAATTCTGACAGACCACTAGGGCCATGAGTCAAACACGCCCATCGAGTTTCGTTCCGATTGACCTTCGTTAAGCTAGTCTAATTGATGCTCAAAGTTCATTGGCCGATGACGATCATGTTTTTTGAGATACACCAATGTCCTCATAGACCATCATGGACCCTTGGACAAAGACCGTGCATGACAAGTCTCAGGTCAATCGGACTACCATGTGACCCTGTACAGGTGATTGAGTGTTTTTTTCGCAATATAGCGCCACCAAGTGGTCAATCATCGCAGTTTTTTTGGTGTGACCACAAAATGACCTTATACATGACTATGTGAAGTTTGTTGAGATTATCTCTTTGCGTTCCAGAGTTATTACGATTTTAGCAAAAGTGTCTCCGCACTATGCGAACGTTTTAGCGTGTTGTTGCAAGCCTGAATCACCGATCAAAATTATTTGAATAACTTTTGGTCATGAGAGTCTCTAGATGATATGTGTGAAGTTTTCACGTTATTTGGACAAACGGCCTATGAGGAGTTCGAAAATTTTTTTTTTCAGAAAATTCAAAATGGCGGAAAATTTTTATGGGCGGAAATGAAATCGGAGATATACATTTTTTAAGTCTTGAGCCAAGGATTCCAGGGATATAAGACACTTGAGTGTACGACAAACTGTCTATGAGTTATTAGCAATTTAGGTATTTTGATCGCTGTAGCGCCACCTATTGGCCAATCGGGGTCATATTTTGATACGTTCTCCCCAAATTGAGACCTACCTTCTGGCCAACTTTCAAGTCTCTAGACATTACGGTTTGGTCTGCACGATAAGAAGTACGGCAGAATAATAATAATAATAATAAAAATCTTAACAATTACAATAGGTTTTCAACGCTTCGCGTTTGAACCCCTAATAATAATAAAAATCCTAACAATTACAATAGGTTTTCAACGCTTCGCGTTTGAACCCCTAATAAAAATCTTAACAATTACAATAGGTTTTCAACGCTTCGCGTTTGAACCCCTAAATATAGCTGCAAGCACCAATCAACGGGGTTCAAACGTCGCAAGACCATCAAGGCCCATTGGACAAAGAAGGTGCATGACAAGTTTCAAGTCAATCGGACCAACAAGTGCACATGTACAGATGGTTAAGTGTTTTTTTTTTCATAATATAGCGCCACCAAGTGGTCAATTGTTGCAGTTTTTTTGTGTGACCACAAAATGAGCTCTTACATGAGTATTTCAAGTTTGGTGAGATTATCTCTTTGCAATCCAGAGTTATTATGAATTTAGTGAAAGTGTGAATTTTATATCCACATATACATAAAAAAAGATATAAACAGATTTCTTATCCTGTGGAGGACAAAATTAATATCACAGCCATCATCTTTCAGTTGGTAATGAGTTGTTCATTATGAGGAGATATATCAAATGATATTACTATTGTGAGGTTGTGATTAGCACCACATGTCATCCAAACACTCCCATCAAGTTTCATTGCAATCGACCTTTGTTAAGTTGGTCTAATTGATGCTCAAACTTCATTGGCCGATGACGGCCATGTTTTTTGAGATATGCCAATATCCTCATAGAACATCATGGACCCTTGGATGAAGACAGTGCATGACAAGTTTCAAGTCAATCGAATAAACGAGTGTACCGTGACAGCCAATTTAGAAATTGTTCACATATTAAAAGAAAAAACAAATTCAGAAATTGGAATAAAAAGATTTCTTATCCTGTGGCTCCCTCTTGTGGACAAGTAATATTACAGCCATAATCTTCCAGTTTTAATGGGTTATCCAGTGTGAGAAGATCTATCAAATATTAATATAGTGTGGATATGTGAAACAAGATGTGATGAGAGAGTCTTCTAATTCAAAATGGAATAAAAAGATTTCCTAGCCCGGCGCTGCCTCTTGTGGACAAAATTAGTATTACAGCTTTCCTAAGATTTTAAAATATAGATAGTTTATAATTTATTGTGAGCCCTATGAGCATCAGAAATACATGAAACCTGACACATTTCTTCAAAATGACGTGTTCTTAACAAGTTCACAGCTCTGTGATGTTTTTTGTTTGTGCACAAGATATATAGACATTTTAATCACAACAGACCAAATCAGAAATATATGAAAAATTGTATCTGCTGAACGGTTTAACTGATCGAAATTCTTTGAATAACTTTTTGCCTTGAGTGTCCCTAGATGATGTGTGTGAATTTTCAAGCCAATCGTATTGACGGCCTATGACTAGTTCGAAAAATTTTACTTTTCTAAAATCTCCAATATTTCAAAAACAATTTGATTGACAGCAGTGGTTCTTGAAGCAAAGTTGCTCAGTATGAGGAGATCTAACAGATGATATCAATATTGTGAGGATGTGTGAAACACCACGTGAGTAGAGACCCAAAAAACTCGTTAGCGCCAACTAGTGGCCGATTTAAAAAAAAAATCTGACAGAACTCTAGGCCTATGAGTCAAATACGCTCATCGAGTTTCGTTCCGATTGAAGTTCGTTAAGTTGGTCTAATTGATGCTCAACATTCATTGGCCGATGACGGCCATGTTTTTTGAGATACGCCAATATCCTCTTAGAACATCATGGCTCATTGGACAAAGACCGTGCATGACAAGTTTGAAATCAATCGGAATAACGAGTGCACATGTACAGATGTTTTAGTGTTTTTTTGTAATATAGCGCCACCAAGTGGTCAATCGTTGCAGGTTTTTTAGCGTGACCACAAAACTAGCTCATACATGAGTATTTGAAGTTTGGTGAGATTATCTCTTTGCGTTCCAGAGTTATTACGATTTTAGCGAAAGAGGCTCCGTCCTATTCAGACGTTTGGACGTCCTGTTGCGAGCGTGAATCACTGATCAAAATTCTTTGAATAACTTTTGGTCAGGAGCGTCTCTAGATGATGCGTGTGAAGTTTCGCGTGATTTGGACAAACGCTCTATGAGGAGTTCGAAAAATTTTTTTTTCAGAAAATTCAAAATGGCGGAAAATTTTTATAGGCGGAAATGAAATCGGAGATATACATTTTTTAAGTCTTGAGCCAAGGATTCCAGGGATATAAGACACTTTAGTGTAGGACAAACGGTTTACGAGTTATGAGCGTGTACGCGTTTTTAGTGGCTGTAGCGCCACCTATAGGCCGATTTGCGTCATGTTTTGATACGTTCCCCCCAAATTGAGACCTACCATCTGGCCAACTTTCAAGTCTCTAGACCTTACGGTTTGGTCTGCACGATCGGAAGTTCGACAGAATAATAATAATAATAATAATAAATATAGCTGCAAGCAGCAATGACCGGGGTTCAAACGTCGCAAGACCATCTGAGCTGTCAAGACGTTTTGTGGTCAATCTGACTAGTTCTCCTAATGTGCACAGTTCTGTGAAGTTTCTACTTTGTGTAAACAATGTGTAGACATCTTTCAAAGATGTTCAGAATGAGAAGATCAAATGATATTGACATTGTGAACTGAACATATGAACAGTTATGTCGGTGTATGTCGGTCTATGTCAATCTGACTTGTTCTCCACATAAACAGAGCTTTATGAAGTTTCTAGTTTGTGTAAATGATATATAGACATGTTACAAATTTTTTCAGAATGGGAAGATCTATCAAATGATAACAATGTGGATATGTTTAACACTACACGTCATGTCATTTGAACTGTTATGACCTTTTTTTGTCAATTTGACTAGTTTTCCTAATGAGCACAGTTCTGTGAAGTTTCTACTCTGTGCAAACAATGAATAGACATCTTTCAAAGATGTTCAGACTGAGAAGATTAAATGATATTAATATTGTGAACTGAACATCTGAACTGTTCTGTCGGTTTATGTCAGTCTATGTCAATCTGACTTGTTCTCCACATAAAAAGATTTTCTAGCCTGATGGTGCCTCTTGTGGACAAAAGTAGTATTACAGCTTTTCTAAGATTTTAAAATGTAGATCATTTGTAATTTATTGTGAGCCCTATGAGCATCAGAAATACATGAGACCTGACATATTTCTTCAAAATGACTTGTTCTTAACATGTTCACAGATCTGTGACGTTTCTCTTGTGGACAAAACTAGTATTACAGCTTTTCTAAGATTTTAAAATGTAGATGGTTTATAATTTATTTTGAGCCGTATGAGCATCAGAAATACATGAAACCTCACAAGTTTCTTCATAATGTCTTGTTCTTAACATTTACACAGTTTTGTGAAGTTTCTTGCTTTTGGACAAGATATATAGACATTTTAATCACAATAGGCCAAATCAGAAATATATGAAAAATTGTATCTGCTGAACGGTTTAACTAATCGAAAATCCTTTGACAACTTTTTGCCTTGAGTGTCCCTAGATGATGCGTGTGAATTTTCAAGCCAGTGAGATTGACGGCCTATGACGAGTTCGAAAAATTTGAAATTTCAAAAATCTCCAATATTTCGCAAACAATTTGATTGACAGCAGTGGTTCTTGAGGCAAAGTTGTTCAGTATGAGGAGATCTATGAGATGATGTCAATATTTTGTGGATGCGTGAAACACCACGTGAGTAGAGACGCAAAAAACTCGTTAGCGCCAACTAGTGTCCGATTTTCTTCAAAATTCTGACAGACCACTAGGGCCATGAGTCAAACACGCCCATCGAGTTTCGTTCCAATCGACCTTCGTTAAGCTAGTCTAATTGATGCTCAAAGTTCATTGGCCGATGACGGTCATGTTTTTTGAGATACACCAATGTCCTCATAGACCATCATGGACCCTTGGACAAAGACCGTGCATGACAAGTCTCAGGTCAATCGGACTACCATGTGACCCTGTACAGGTGATTGAGTGTTTTTTTCGCAATATAGCGCCACCAAGTGGTCAATCATCGCAGTTTTTTTGGTGTGACCACAAAATGAGCTTATACATGACTATGTGAAGTTTGGTGAGATTATCTCTTTGCGTTCCAGAGCTATTACGATTTTAGCAAAAGTGTCTCCGCCTTATGCGAACGTTTTATTGTCTTGTTGCAAGCGTGAATCACCAATTAAAATTCCTTTGACAACTTTTGGTCATGAGAGTCTCTAGATGATGCGTGGGAAATTTTGCGTGATTTGGCCAAACGGTCTATGAGGAGTTCGAAATTTTTTTTTTTCAGAAAATTCAAAATGGCGGAAAATTTTTATAGGCGGAAATGAAATCGGAGATATACATTTTTTAAGTCTTGAGCCAAGGATTCCAGGGATATAAGACACTTGAGTGTACGACAAACGGTTTACGAGTTATGAGCGTGTACGCGTGTGTAGTCGCTGTAGCGCCACCTATTGCCCGATTTGCGTCATATTTTGATACATTCTCCCCAAATTGAGACCTACCATCTGACCAACTTTCAAGTCTCTAGACCTTACGGTTTGGTCTGCACGATAAGAAGTACGGCAGAATAATAATAATAATAATAATAATAATAATAATAAAAATCCTAACAATTACAATAGGTTTTCAACGCTTCGCGTTTGAACCCCTAAATATAGCTGCAAGCAGCAATGACCGGGGTTCAAACGTAGCAGGACCATCTGAGCTGTCATGAATGTTTGAGTTAGAGACTTCAATTTTGCTATGGTCAGTGATTGGACTGTCCTTAATGAGTGTGCCAACATTTTTTCATTTTCCCGCTTACGGTTCTATGGGACCATCTGAGCTGTCATGACTGTTTGTGGTCAATCTGACTAGTTATCCTAATGTGCACAGTTCTGTGAAGTTTGTACTTTGTGCAAACAATGTATAGACATCTTTCAAAGATGTTCAGAATGAGATCAAATTATATTAATATTGTCAACTGAACATCTGAACTGTTTTGTCGATCTATGTCAATCTGACTTGTTCTCCACATAAACACAAATTTATGAAGTTTCTAGTTTGTGTAAACAATATATATATATACACATGTTAAACATTTTTTCAGTTTAGAAAAATCTATCAAATGATATTAATATTACGTGCATGTGTTTAACACCATATATCATGTCATATGAACTGTTATGTCAGTCTATGTCAATCTGACTTGTTCTCCACATAAAAATATTTTCTAGCCTGACGGTGCCTCTTGTGGACAAAAGTAGTATTACATATTTTCTAAGATTTTAAAATATAGAGTGTTTATAATTTATTGTGAGACCTATGAGCATCAGAAATACATGAAACCCAACACATTTCTTCAAAATGACTTGTTCTTAACATTTACACAGTTTTGTGAAGTTTCTTGTTTGTAGACAAGATATATAGGCTTTTTATTCACAATAGGCCAAACCTGAAATATATGAAAAATTATATCTGCTGAACGGTTTAACTAATCGAAATTCTTTGAATAACTTTTTCCCTTGAGTGTCCCTAGATGATGCGTGTGAATTTTCAAGCCAATCGTAGTGACGGCCTATGACGAGTTCGAAAAAGTTGAAATTTCTAAAATCTCCAATATTTCACAAACAATTTGATTGACAGCAGTGGTTCTTGAGGCAAAGTTGTTCAGTATGAGGAGATCTATCATATGGTATCAATATTGTGTGGATGCGTGAAACAACACGTGAGTAGAGACGCAAAAAACTCGTTAGCGCCAACTAGTATCCGATTTTTTTCAAAATTCTGACAGACCACTAGGGCCATGAGTCAAACACACCCATCGAGTTTCGTTCCGATCGACCTTCGGTAAGCTGGTCTAATTTATGCTTAAACTTCATTGGCCGATAACGGCCATGTTTTTTGAGATACGCCAATATCCTCATAGATCATCATGGCCCATTGGACAAAGACCGTGCATGACAAGTTTCAGAACAATCAGACAAACATGTGACCCTGTACAGGTGATTTAGTGTTTTTTTCACAATATAGCGCCACCAAGTGGTCAACTGGCCCAGTTTTTTTGGTGTGACCACAAAATTACCTTATACATGACTATATGAAGTTTGTTGAGATTATCTCTTTGCGTTCCAGAGTTATTACGATTTTAGCAAAAGTGTCTCTGCACTATGCGAACGTTTTAGCGTGTTGTTGCAAGCCTGAATCACCGATCGAAATTATTTGAATAACTTTTGGTCAGGAGAGTCTCTAGATGATATGTGTGAAGTTTCACATTATTTGGACAAACGGCCTATGAGGAGTTCGAAAAAAATTTTTTTCAGAAAATTCAAAATGGCGGAAAATTTTTATAGGCGGAAATGAAATCGGAGATATACATTTTTTAAGTCTTGAGCCAAGGATTCCAGGGATATAAGACACTTGAGTGTACGACAAACTGTCTATGAGTTATTAGCAATTTAGGTATTTTGATCGCTGTAGCGCCACCTATTGGCCAATCGGGGTCATATTTTGATACGTTCTCCCCAAATTGAGACCTACCTTCTGGCCAACTTTCAAGTCTCTAGACATTACGGTTTGGTCTGCACGATAAGAAGTACGGCAGAATAATAATAATAATAATAAAAATCCTAACAATTACAATAGGTTTTCAACGCTTCGCGTTTGAACCCCTAATAATAATAAAAATCTTAACAAATACAATAGGTTTTCAACGCTTCGCGTTTGAACCCCTAATAATAATAAATATAGCTGCAAGCATCAATCAACGGGGTTCAAACGTCGCAAGTTCATCTGAGCGGTTATGACAGTATGAGAAGATCTATCAAATGATATAAATATAGTGAGAATGTGTTTAACACAACATGTCATGTCATCTGAACTGTTATGTCAGTCTATGTCAATCTGACTTGTTCTCCACGTGCATGACAAGTTTGAAGTTAATCGGACTAACGAGTGCACATGTACAGATGTTTTAGGGTTTTTTTTTTCATAATATAGCGCCACCAAGTGGTCAATCGTTGCAGATGTTTTAGTTTGACCACAAAATAAGCTCTTACATGAGTATTTCAAGTTTGGTGAGATTATCTCTTTGCAATCCAGAGTTATTATGAATTTAGCGAAAGTTTGAATTTTATTTCCACATATACATAAAAAAATATACTTATATACTTTTCCTATGGTTCCCTCTTGTAGTTGGTAATGAATTTTTCATTATGAGGAGATTTATCAAATTATAATAATATTGTGTGGTTGTTTTTAGCACCACAAGTCATCCAAACACTCCCATCAAATTTCGTTGCAATTGACCTTTGTTAAGTTGGTCTAATTGATGCTCAAACTTCATTGGTCGATGACGGCCATGTTTTTTGAGATATGGCAATATCTTCATAGATCATCATGGACCCTTGGATAAAGACCGTGCATGACAAGTTTCAAGTCAATCGAATAAACGAGTGTACCGTGACAGCCAATTTAGAAATTGTTCACATATTAAAAGAAAAACAAATTCAGAAATTGGAATAAAAAGATTTCTTATCCTGTGGCTCCCTCTTGTGGACAAGTAATATTACAGCCATCATTTTTCAGTTTAAACTGGTTATTATGCAGAATGGGAAGATCTATCAAATACTAAAATAGTGTGGATGTGTGAAACAAGATGTGAGCAAAGATTCTTCTAACTGAAATTGGAATAAAAAGATTTCCTAGCCTGACGGTGCCTCTTGTGGACAAAACTAATATTACAGCTTTAGTGAGATTTTAAAATATAGATAGTTTATAATTTATTGTGAGCCCTATGAGCATCAGAAATACATGAAACCTGACACATTTCTTCAAAATGACGTGTTCTTAACAAGTTCACAGTTCTGTGATGTTTTTTGTTTGTGCACAAGATATATAGACATTTTAATCACAATAGACCAAATCAGAAATATATGAAAAATTGTATCTGCTGAACGGTTTAACTGATCAAAATTCTTTGAATAACTTTTTGCCTTGAGTGTCCCTAGATGATGTGTGTGAATTTTCAAGGCAATCGTATTGACAGCCTATGACTAGTTCGAAAATTTTTAATTTTCTAACATCTCAAATATTTCAAAAACAATTTGATTGACAGCAGTGGTTCTTGAAGCAAAGTTGCTCAGTATGAGGAGATCTAACAGATGATATCAATATTGTGAGGATGTGTGAAACACCACATGAGAAGAGACGCAAAAAAGTTGTTAGCGCCAACTAGTGGCCGATTTCTTTAAAATTTGTGACTGACCTTTAGGGCTATGAGTCAAATACGATCATCGAGTTTCGTTCCGATCGAAGTTCGTTAAGTTGGTCTAATTTATGCTTAAACTTCATTGGCCGATGACAGCCATGTTTTTTTAGATACGCCAATATCCTCATAGATCATCATGGCCCATTGGACAAAGACCGTGCATGACAAGTTTGAAGTCAATCGTACTAACGAGTGCACATGTACAAATGTTTTAGTGTTTTTTTCATAATATAGCGCCACCAAGTGGTCAATCGTTGCAGATTTTTTAGCGTGACCACAAAACTAGCTCATACACGAGTATTTCAAGTTTGGTGAGATTTTCTCTTTGTGTTCCAGAATTATTATGATTTTAGCGAAAGAGGCTCCGCCTTATTCAGACGTTTTGACGTCCTGTTGCGAGCGTGAATCACTGATCAAAATTCTGTATACAACTTTTGGTCAGGAGAGTCTCTAGATGATGCGTGTGAAGTTTCGCGTGATTTGAACAAACGGTCTATGAGGAGTTCGAAAAAAATTTTTTTTTCAGAAAATTCAAAATGGCGGAAAATTTTTATAGACGGAAATGAAATCGGAGATATACGTTTTGTTCGGCTTGAGCCAAGGATTCTAGAGATATGAAACACTTGAGTGTAGGACAAACGGTCTAGGAGTTATTAGCGATTTAGCTATTTTGATCGCTGTAGCGCCACCTATTGGCCGATTTGCGTCATATTTTGATACGTTCCCCCCAAATTGAGACCTACCATCTGGCCAGGTTTC
The DNA here is from genome assembly GCA_037043235.1 of Rhodeus uyekii. Classification (NCBI taxonomy): domain Eukaryota; kingdom Metazoa; phylum Chordata; class Actinopteri; order Cypriniformes; family Acheilognathidae; genus Rhodeus; species Rhodeus uyekii. The sequence goes on along the minus strand of JAWRVZ010000473.1, from coordinate 10,831 downwards.
AAGTCTCTAGACCTTACGGTTTGGTCTGCACGATCGGAAGTTCGGCAGAAGAATAATAATAATAAATTCAATCTGACTAGTTTTCCTAATGAGCACAGTTCTGTGAAGTTTCTACTCTGTGCAAACAATGAAGACATCTTTCAAAGATGTTCAGACTGAGAAGATTAAATGATATTGTGAACTGAACATCTGAACTGTTCTGTCAGTTTATGTCAGTCTATGTCAATCTGACTTGTTCTCCACATAAAAAGATTTTCTAGCCTGATGGTGCCTCTTGTGGACAAAAGTAGTATTACAGCTTTTCTAAGATTTTAAAATGTAGATCGTTTGTAATTTATTGTGAGCCCTATCAACATCAGAAATACATGAGACCTGACACATTTCTTCAAAATGACTTGTTCTTAACATGTTCACAGATCTTTGACGTTTCTCTTGAGGACAAAACTAGTATTACAGCTTTTCTAAGATTTTAAAATGTTGATCGTTTATAATTTATTGTGAGCCGTACGAGCATCAGAAATACATGAAACCTCACAAGTTTCTTCATAATGTCTTGTTCTTAACATTTACACAGTTTTGTGAAGTTTCTTGTTTTTGGACAAGATATATAGACATTTTAATCACAATAGGCCAAATAAGAAATATATGGAAAATTGTATTTGCTGAACGGTTTAACTAATCGAAAATCCTTTGACAACTTTTTGCCTTGAGTGTCCCTAGATGATGCGTGTGAATTTTCAAGCCAGTGAGATTGACGGCCTATGACGAGTTCGAAAAGTTTGAAATTTCAAAAATCTCCAATATTTCGCAAACAGTTTGATTGACAGCAGTGGTTCTTGAGGCAAAGTTGTTCAGTATGAGGAGATCTATCAGATGATATCAATATTTTGGGGATGCGTGAAACACCACGTGAGTAGAGACGCAAAAAACTTGTTAGCGCCAACTAGTGTCCGATTTTCTTCAAAATTCTGACAGACCACTAGGGCCAAGAGTCAAACACGCCCATCGAGTTTCGTTCCGATCAACCTTCGTTAAGCTAGTCTAATTGATGCTCAAAGTTCATTGGCCGATGACGGTCATGTTTTTTGAGATACACCAATGTCCTCATAGACCATCATGGACCCTTGGACAAAGACCGTGCATGACAAGTCTCAGGTCAATCGGACTACCATGTGACCCTGTACAGGTGATTGAGTGTTTTTTTCGCAATTTAGCGCCACCAAGTGGTCAATCATCGCATTTTTTTTGGTGTGACCACAAATTGAGCTTATACATGACTATGTGAAGTTTGGTGAGATTATCTCTTTGCGTTCCAGAGCTATTACAATTTTAGCAAAAGTGTCTCTGCCTTATCCGAACGTTTTATTGTCTTGTTGAAAGCGTGAATCACCGATCAAAATTCCTTTGACAACTTTTGGTCATGAGAGTCTCTAGATGATGTGTGTGAAATTTTGCGTGATTTGGACAAACGGCCTATGAGGAGTTCGAAAAAATTTTTTTTCAGAAAATTCAAAATGGCGGAAAATTTTTATAGGCGGAAATGAAATCGGAGATCATTTTTTATAGGCGGAGTCGGAGATTGAGTCTTGAGCCAAGGATTCCAGGGATATAAGACACTTGAGTGTACGACAAACGGTTCACGAGTTATGAGAGTGTACGCGTTTGTAGTCGCTGTAGCGCCACCTATTGCCCGATTTGCGTCATATTTTGATACGTTCTCCCCAAATTGAGACCTACCATCTGACCAACTTTCAAGTCTCTAGACCTTACGGTTTGGTCTGCACGATAAGAAGTACGGCAGAATAATAATAATAATAATAATAAATATAGCTGCAAGCAGCAATGACCGGGGTTCAAACGTCGCAAGACCATCTGAGCTGTCAAGACGGTTTGTGGTCAATCTGACTAGTTCTCCTAATGTGCACAGTTCTGTGAAGTTTCTACTCTGTACAAACAATGTATAGACATCTTTCAAAGATGTTCAGAATGAGAAGATCAAATGATATTGACATTGTGAACTGAACATATGAACAGTTATGTCGGAGAATGAGAATGTCGGTCTATGTCAATCTGACTTGTTCTCCACATACACAAAGCTTTATGAAGTTTCTAGTTTGTGTAAATGATATATAGACATGTTACAAATTTTTTTCAGTATGGGAAGATCTACCAAATGATAACAATGTGGATATGTTTAACACTGCACGTCATATCATTTGAACTGTTATGACCTTTTTTTGTCAATCTGACTAGTTTTCCTAATGAGCACAGTTCTGTGAAGTTTCTACTCTGTGCAAACAATGAATAGACATCTTTCAAAGATGTTCAGACTGAGAAGATTAAATGATATTAATATTGTGAACTGAACATCTGAACTGTTCTGTCGGTTTATGTCAGTCTATGTCAATCTGACTTGTTCTCCACATAAAAAGATTTTCTAGCCTGATGGTGCCTCTTGTGGACAAAAGTAGTATTACAGCTTTTCTAAGATTTTAAAATGTACATCGTTTGTAATTTATTGTGAGCCCTATGAGCATCAGAAATACATGAGACCTGACATTTTAAAATGTACATTTCTTCAAAATGACTTGTTCTCAACATGTTCACAGATCTGTGACATTTCTCTTGTGGACAAAACTAGTATGACAGCTTTTCTAAGATTTCAAAATATAGAAAGTTTATAATTTATTGTGAGCCGTACGAGCATCAGAAATACATGAAACCTCACAAGTTTCTTCATAATGTCTTGTTCTTAACATTTACACAGTTTTGTGAAGTTTCTTGTTTTTGGACATGATATATAGACATTTTAATCACAATAGGACAAATCACAAATATATGAAAAATTGTATCTGCTGAACGGTTTAACTAATCAAAAATCCTTTGACAACTTTTTGCCTTGAGTGTCCCTAGATGATGCGTGTGAATTTTCAAGCCAGTGAGATTGACGGGCTATGACGAGTTCGAAAAATTTGAAATTTCAAAAATCTCCAATATTTCGCAAACAATTTGATTGACAGCAGTGGTTCTTGAGGCAAAGTTGTTCAGTATGAGGAGATCTATCAGATGATATCAATATTTTGTGGATGCGTGAAACACCACGTGAGTAGAGACGCAAAAAACTCGTTAGCGCCAACTAGTGACCGATTTTCTTCAAAATTCTGACAGACCACTAGGGCTCTGAGTCAAACTCGCCCATCGAGTTTCGTTCCGATCGACCTTCGTTAAGCTAGTCTAATTGATGCTCAAAGTTCATTGGCCGATGACGGTCATGTTTTTTGAGATACACCAATGTCCTCATAGACCATGATGGACCCTTGGAGAAAGACCGTGCATGACAAGTCTCAGGTCAATTGGACTAACATGTGACCCTGTACAGGTGATTGAGTGTTTTTTTCGCAATATAGCGCCACCAAGTGGTCAATCGTCGCAGTTTTTTTGGTGTGACCACAAATTGAGCTTATACATGACTATGTGAAGTTTGGTGAGATTATCTCTTTGCGTTCCAGAGCTATTACGATTTTAGCAAAAGTGTCTCCGCCTTATCCGAACGTTTTATTGTCTTGTTGCAAGCGTGAATCACTATGTGAAGTTTGGTGAGATTATCGATCAAAATTCCTTTGACAACTTTTGGTCATGAGAGTCTCTAGATGATGCGTGTGAAATTTTGCGTGATTTGGACAAACGGCCTATGAGGAGTTCGAAAAAAATTTTTTTCAGAAAATTCAAAATGGCGGAAAATTTTTATGGGCGGAAATGAAATCGGAGATATACATTTTCTAAGTCTTGAGCCAAGGATTCCAGAGATATAAGACACTTGAGTGTACGACAAACGGTTTACGAGTTACGAGCGTGTACGCGTTTGTAGTCGCTGTAGCGCCACCTATTGCCCGATTTGCGTCATATTTTGATACGTTCTCCCCAAATTGAGACCTACCATCTGACCAACTTTCAAGTCTCTAGACCTTACGGTTTGGTCTGCACGATAAGAAGTACGGCAGAATAATAATAATAATAATAATAAATATAGCTGCAAGCAGCAATGACCGGGGTTCAAACGTAGCAAGACCATCTGAGCTGTCATGACAGTTTGTGGTCAATCTGACTAGTTCTCCTAATGTGCACAGTTAATAATAAATATGCACTGCAGCAATGACCGGGGTTCAAACGTAGCAGGACCATCTGAATGACTGTTTGTTCCTAATGTGCACAGTTCTGTGAAGTTTCTACTTTGTGCAAACAATGTATAGACATCTTTCAAAGATGTTCAGAATGAGAAGATCAAATGATATTGATATTGTGAACTGAATATCTGAACCGTTATGTCAATCTGACTTGTTCTCCAAATAAACACATCTTTATGAAGTTTCTAGTTTGTGTAAACGATATATATATACATGTTAAACATTTTTTTCAGAATGGGAAAAACTATGAAATTATATTGATATTACGTGCATGTGTTTAAAACCATATGTCATGTAATCTGAACTGTTATGTCAGTCTATGTCAATCTGACTTGTTCTCCACATAAAAAGATTTCCTAGCCTGACGGCGCCTCTTGTGGACAAAACTAGTATTACAGCTTTTCTAAGATTTTAAAATATAGAGTGTTTATAATTTATTGTGAGCCCTATGAGCATCAGAAATACATGAAACCCAACACATTTCTTCAAAACGACTTGTTCTTAACATTTACACAGTTTTGTTTGTGGACATCAGATATATAGACATTTTAATCACAATAGGACATTTTAAAATAGGACAAATCAGAAATATATGAAAAATTGTATCTGCTGAACGGTTTAACTAATCAAAAATCCTTTGACAACTTTTTGCCTTGAGTGTCCCTAGATGATGCGTGTGAATTTTCAAGCCAGTGAGATTGACGGCCTATGACGAGTTCGAAAAATTTGAAATTTCTAAAATCTCCAATATTTCGCAAACAATTTGATTGACAGCAGTGGTTCTTGAGGCAAAGTTGTTCAGTATGAGGAGATCTATCATATGGTATCAATATTTTGTGGATGCGTGAAACAACACGTGAGTAGAGACGCAAAAAACTCGTTAGCGCCAACTAGTATCCGATTTTTTTCAAAATTCTGACAGACCACTAGGGCCATGAGTCAAACACACCCATCGAGTTTCGTTCCGATCGACCTTCGGTAAGCTGGTCTAATTTATGCTTAAACTTCATTGGCCGATAACGGCCATGTTTTTTGAGATACGCCAATATCCTCATAACCCATCGAGTTTCGTTCCGATCGACCTCTAATTTATGCTTAAACTTCATTGGCCGATAACGGCCATGTTTTTTGAGATACGCCAATATCCTCATAGATCATCATGGCCCATTGGACAAAGACCGTGCATGACAAGTTTCAGAACAATCAGACAAACATGTGACCCTGTACAGGTGATTTAGTGTTTTTTTCACAATATAGCGCCACCAAGTGGTCAACTGGCCCAGTTTTTTTGGTGTGACCACAAAATTACCTTATACATGACTATATGAAGTTTGTTGAGATTATCTCTTTGCGTTCCAGAGTTATTACGATTTTAGCAAAAGTGTCTCCGCACTATGCGAACGTTTTAGCGTGTTGTTGCAAGCCTGAATCACCGATCGAAATTATTTGAATAACTTTTGGTCAGGAGAGTCTCTAGATGATATGTGTGAAGTTTCACATTATTTGGACAAACGGCCTATGAGGAGTTCGAAAAAATTTTTTTTCAGATGAATTCAAAATGGCGGAAAATTTTTATAGGCGGAAATGAAATCGGAGATAAACATTTTTTAAGTCTTGAGCCAAGGATTCAGAAAATTCAAAATGGCGGAAAATTTTTATAAGCGGAAATGAAATCGGAGATATACATTTTTTAAGTCTTGAGCCAAGGATTCCAGGGATATAAGACACTTGAGTGTACGACAAACTGTCTATGAGTTATTAGCAATTTAGGTATTTTGATCGCTGTAGCGCCACCTATTGGCCAATCGGGGTCATATTTTGATACGTTCTCCCCAAATTGAGACCTACCTTCTGGCCAACTTTCAAGTCTCTAGACATTACGGTTTGGTCTGCACGATAAGAAGTACGGCAGAATAATAATAATAATAATAAAAATCCTAACAATTACAATAGGTTTTCAACGCTTCGCGTTTGAACCCCTAATAATAATAAAAATCCTAACAATTACAATAGGTTTTCAATCTTAACAAATACAATAGGTTTTCAACGCTTCGCGTTTGAACCCCTAAAAATCCTAACAATTACAATAGGTTTTCAACGCTTCGCGTTTGAACCCCTAAAAATCCTAACAATTACAATAGGTTTTCAACGCTTCGCGTTTGAACCCCTAATAAATATAGCTGCAAGCAGCAATGACCGGGGTTCAAACGTGGCAGGACCATCTGAGCTGTCATGACTGTTTGTGGTCAATCTGACTAGTTCTCCTAATGTGCACAGTTCTGTGAAGTTTCTACTTTGTGTAAACAATGTATAGACATCTTTCAAAGATGTTCAGAATGAGAAGATCAAATGATTTCGACATTGTGTCTGAACATATGAACAGTTATGTCGGTGTATGTCGGTCTATGTCAATCTGACTTGTTCTCCACATAAACAGAGCTTTATGAAGTTTCTAGTTTGTGTAAATGATATATAGACATGTTACAATGTGGATATGTTTAACACTACACATCATATCATTTGAACTGTTATGACCTTTTTTATCAATCTGACTAGTTTTTTCCTAATGAGCACAGGTCTGTGAAGTTTCTACTCTGTGCAAACAATGAATAGACATCTTTCAAAGATGTTCAGACTGAGAAGATTAAATGATATTAATATTGTGAACTGAACATCTGAACTGTTCTGTCGGTTTATGTCAGTCTATGTCAATCTGACTTGTTCTCCACATAAAAAGATTTTCTAGCCTGATGGTGCCTCTTGTGGACAAAAGTAGTATTACAGCTTTTCTAAGATTTTAAAATGTAGATCGTTTGTAATTTATTGTGAGCCCTATGAGCATCAGAAATACATGAGACCTGACACATTTCTTCAAAATGACTTGTTCTTAACATGTTCACAGATCTGTGACGTTTCTCTTGTGGACAAAACTAGTATTACAGCTTTTCTAAGATTTTAAAATGTAGATCGTTTAAAATTTATTGTGAGCCGTACGAGCATCAGAAATACATGAAACCTCACACATTTCTTCAAAATGACTTGTTCTTAACATTTGCACAGTTTTGTGAAGTTTCTTGTTTTTGGACAAGATTTAACAGACATTTTAATCACAATAGGCCAAATCAGAAATATATGAAAAATTGTATCTGCTGAACGGTTTAACTAATCGAAAATCCTTTGACAACTTTTTGCCTTGAGTGTCCCTAGATGATGCGTGGAATTTTCAAGCCAGTGAGATTGACGGCCTATGACGAGTTCGAAAAATTTGAAATTTCAAAAATCTCCAATATTTCGCAAACAATTTGATTGACAGCAGTGGTTCTTGAGGCAAAGTTGTTCAGTATGAGGAGATCTATCAGATGATATCAATATTTTGTGGATGCGTGAAACACCACGTGAGTAGAGATGCAAAAAACTCGTTAGCGCCAACTAGTGTCCGATTTTCTTCAAAATTCTGACAGACCACTAGGGCCATGAGTCAAACACACCCATCGAGTTTCGTTCCGATCGACCTTCGTTAAGCTTGTCTAATTGATGCTCAAAGTTCATTGGCCGATGACGGTCATGTTTTTTGAGATACACCAATGTCCTCATAGACCATCATGGACCCTTGGACAAAGACCGTGCATGACAAGTTTCAGGTCAATCGGACTACCATGTGACCCTGTACAGGTGATTGAGTGTTTTTTTCGCAATATAGCGCCACCAATTGGTCAATCATCGCAGTTTTTTTGGTGTGACCACAAATTGAGCTTATACATGAGTATGTGAAGTTTGGTGAGATTATCTCTTTGCGTTCCAGAGCTATTACTATTTTAGCAAAAGTGTCTCCGCCTTATGCGAACGTTTTATTGTCTTGTTGCAAGCGTGAATCACCGATTAAAATTCTTTTGACAACTTTTGGTCATGAGAGTCTCTAGATGATGCGTGCGAAATTTTGCGTGATTTGGACAAACGGCCTATGAGGAGTTCGGAAATTTTTTTTTTCAGAAAATTCAAAATGGCGGAAAATTTTTATAGGCGGAAATGAAATCGGAGATATACATTTTTTAAGTCTTGAGCCAAGGATTCCAGAGATATAAGGCCTATGAGGAGTTCGGAAATTTTTTTTTTCAGAAAATTCAAAATGGCGGAAACTTGAGTGTACGACAAACGGTTTACGAGTTATGAGCGTGTACGCGTTTGTAGTTGCTGTAGCGCCACCTATAGCCCGATTTGCGTCATATTTTGATACGTTCTCCCCAAATTGAGACCTACCATCTGACAAAGTTTCAAGTCTCTAGACCTTACGGTTTGGTCTGCACGAGACGCATTACGGCAGAAGAATAATAATAATAATAAATATAGCTGCAAGCAGCAATGACCGGGGTTCAAACGTCGCAAGACCATCTGAGCTGTCAAGACGGTTTGTGGTCAATCTGACTAGTTCTCCTAATGTGCACAGTTCTGTGAAGTTTCTACTCTGTACAAACAATGTATAGACATCTTTCAAAGATGTTCAGAATGAGAAGATCAAATGATATTGACATTGTGAACTGAACATATGAACAGTTATGTCGGTTTATGTCGGTCTATGTCAATCTGACTTGTTCTCCACATAAACATATGAACAGTTACAAAGCTTTATGAAGTTTCTAGTTTGTGTAAATGATATATAGACATGTTACAAATTTTTTTCAGTATGGGAAGATCTATCAAATGATAACAATGTGGATATGTTTAACACTGCACGTCATATCATTTGAACTGTTATGACCTTTTTTTGTCAATCTGACTAGTTTTCCTAATGAGCACAGTTCTGTGAAGTTTCTACTCTGTGCAAACAATGAATAGACATCTTTCAAAGATGTTCAGACTGAGAAGATTAAATGATATTAATATTGTGAACTGAACATCTGAACTGTTCTGTCGGTTTATGTCAGTCTATGTCAATCTGACTTGTTCTCCACATAAAAAGATTTTCTAGCCTGATGGTGCCTCTTGTGGACAAAAGTAGTATTACAGCTTTTCTAAGATTTTAAAATGTACATCGTTTGTAATTTATTGTGAGCCCTATGAGCATCAGAAATACATGAGACCTGACACATTTCTTCAAAATGACTTGTTCTCAACATGTTCACAGATCTGTGACATTTCTCTTGTGGACAAAACTAGTATGACAGCTTTTCTAAGATTTCAAAATATAGAAAGTTTATAATTTATTGTGAGCCGTACGAGCATCAGAAATACATGAAACCTCACAAGTTTCTTCATAATGTCTTGTTCTTAACATTTACACAGTTTTGTGAAGTTTCTTGTTTTTGGACATGATATATAGACATTTTAATCACAATAGGACAAATCACAAATATATGAAAAATTGTATCTGCTGAACGGTTTAACTAATCAAAAATCCTTTGACAACTTTTTGCCTTGAGTGTCCCTAGATGATGCGTGTGAATTTTCAAGCCAGTGAGATTGACGGGCTATGACGAGTTCGAAAAATTTGAAATTTCAAAAATCTCCAATATTTCGCAAACAATTTGATTGACAGCAGTGGTTCTTGAGGCAAAGTTGTTCAGTATGAGGAGATCTATCAGATGATATCAATATTTTGTGGATGCGTGAAACACCACGTGAGTAGAGACGCAAAAAACTCGTTAGCGCCAACTAGTGACCGATTTTCTTCAAAATTCTGACAGACCACTAGGGCTCTGAGTCAAACTCGCCCATCGAGTTTCGTTCCGATCGACCTTCGTTAAGCTAGTCTAATTGATGCTCAAAGTTCATTGGCCGATGACGGTCATGTTTTTTGAGATACACCAATGTCCTCATAGACCATGATGGACCCTTGGACAAAGACCGTGCATGACAAGTCTCAGGTCAATTGGACTAACATGTGACCCTGTACAGGTGATTGAGTGTTTTTTTCGCAATATAGCGCCACCAAGTGGTCAATCATCGCAGTTTTTTTGGTGTGACCACAAATTGAGCTTATACATGACTATGTGAAGTTTGGTGAGATTATCTCTTTGCGTTCCAGAGCTATTACGATTTTAGCAAAAGTGTCTCCGCCTTATCCGAACGTTTTATTGTCTTGTTGCAAGCGTGAATCACCGATCAAAATTCCTTTGACAACTTTTGGTCATGAGAGTCTCTAGATGATGCGTGTGAAATTTTGCGTGATTTGGACAAACGGCCTATGAGGAGTTCGAAAAAATTTTTTTTCAGAAAATTCAAAATGGCGGAAAATTTTTATAGGCGGAAATGAAATCGGAGATATACATTTTCTAAGTCTTGAGCCAAGGATTCCAGAGATATAAGACACTTGAGTGTACGACAAACGGTTTACGAGTTACGAGCGTGTACGCGTTTGTAGTCGCTGTAGCGCCACCTATTGCCCGATTTGCGTCATATTTTGATGCGTTCTCCCCAAATTGAGACCTACCATCTGACCAACTTTCAAGTCTCTAAACCTTACGGTTTGGTCTGCACGATAAGAAGTACGGCAGAATAATAATAATAATAATAATAATAATAAATATAGCTGCAAGCAGCAATGACCGGGGTTCAAACGTCGCAAGACCATCTGAGCTGTCATGACGGTTTGTGGTCAATCTGACTAGTTCTCCTAATGTGCACAGTTCTGTGAAGTTTCTACTTTGTGT